>CAXAMN010022206.1:308869-342505 GCA_963970005.1 Durusdinium trenchii | reverse complement strand
TCTGCACTTCAACATCCACAAAGTCCTGCACCTGCCACGAAATGTGCGTTGCAAGGTCCACAAAGTACTGCGCCTGCCACGAAACACTACGACTACCACTACGATACTGCTGCTGTTAGTCCGGTTGCTACTCTTACTGCTACTGCTAGTTGGATTTTTTGATTCATTCAATATTTTTTTTGATGCGTGTGGAATATTTTTTTATTGATGCGTTAATTATTTTTTTTGATCTCTCACCCGCGAGAAGAGCTCAGGATGACGACAGGTGGACCAGAAGCTGAAGTTGTGCAAGTGAGCAGATCATTGAAGGAGCGCATGAGGTTGTTGGAGATTGAGGCACAAACGTTCCCGCCAGCAATTCCTCAGTTGAGCCAGTGTCGCAGAACGTGGTCATACCTTTACCATCTGGTGAAGATGTTCCAAGAGGATGACCCAAGGTCCTACATGGCAGCTTCCATTGTTTTTCACAAGTGGTGTGAAGCTGGCCGGACCCATGAGTTTTTCGAAGAGAACGCGACAGAAGCTGGTGGCGAGGCCAATTTGGCCATGAATTCAGAATGTGAAGTTGAAGAAGAAGGAAGTGCAACAGATGGAGTTGCAGAGAGGCTCGAGGAGAGTGAAGATCCGGAGCCTGCATTCAGAGAAATCTGATAGAGGACAGTGAGTTCGATGGCCCGTGGGATCCACCCCCTGAGAGCGAAACCATCAGGATTGCCGTGCCGAAAAGACGACCTAGAGATGAGACCGGCGAAGGCAACGATGGCTAGCAGATTTGCATGTTTTTGCAGAAAGGACTAAAGAAAGTCATTTCTGAGGCAGGGTGTGAAAGATGAGCACATGTTCACGAGCACCCTCGAACACTCCGCTGTATAGTGGCTCGAAGTTGTGAAAAGGCGCGTCGCCGCTTTTTGTGAGTTCCCCTCCCTCAACTCAAGTCAAAGCCGAGATGACCAACCAAATGTACAGCAAATGATGAAATCATGCCCTGTACAATCGATCTCACGGATCAACCTTCACATAAACCACACCATTTGACCCTGGAAAAGGCTTCCATCGCATCGTTGGCTTTGGAAAGCAAGCTAGAGACAGAGTTGGCGCAGTTTGGGCCAACCGGCAAGAAGTGCCGGGGAGAGGAGGTTGGAAACCAAAACTCAGTGACCGTTGGACTTTGGTTTTCTGCGGAAAACGGCCCCACAACTGAGGAAGAGATCGAGGTCTCGGCGGAAGCAAGTGCGCGCGCCGCGGCCGATCTGCAAGAAGACCAGCGCGTGGATTTTCTGAATGCCGCCGAGAGCGATAGCGACAGCGCGGCGATAGACGAGGATGACGAGGAAGAGAGACCAGGCCTGATAAAGACATTGGTCGCATCCGGTGCACCTCTTTGATCCCTTTGGCACTGTGAATGATTTGCTTGCTACCTCATTGGGGCCCGAAGGAGTAAGGTTGCAGGGGTGCAAAAACAAACAACACAGGCGTTTTGACTTTTGACTGTTAACTTGAGGTGCTGCAAGGGATGCTATTTCTGAAGAATCTAAGACGTCATTGGCATGCTGTGCTTTGGGACGCCTCGATTCATCCAAGCCTTGCCACTCTCAGGCAGCACACCCACTGCTCCAAAGCAGCGCCACCTCGTCCGAGAGCTGCCTCCTGGCGCACCGAACGCACAAAGTGCCTGCGAGGAGGTGCTTCATGCAGTGGCCTCGGCTGGAGAAGGCTGGGGTGGAGACAAACTAATTCGTAGTAGGCCTTTGTGTTTTCGCTTGTGTTTCTTGTTTTTTTGTGGCTTCGAGGCTTCGAGGTTCCGTGTGTGCCCGAAATGCATGAAACATCATGAAACAAATGCACCGGGAAGATTAACATGGAACCTGAAAACATACCTTTGGAAACTTTGGAAGCACATTTTCCTCCACAAACCGGTGATTTTAAGGTTCCATGTGGGCCTGTTCCAGGACATGCTGTATAATGTCAACGCGGTCATTAGGCCGTTTGACGCAGTGTGAGGCGCAGTGCCGCCTCTTCCAGGCGGTAGCTCCTTCGGGCCGCGCTTCAAAAATCTCTCCAAGCAGCCTGGCCACCTCACCGACCCTTAAGACAGACCGCTCAAAAAATCATTCAGAAACGATTGTATAGCTGGTTGGTTCAGATTTTGTTTGTTTTCTGCTGTGGTTTTGCGATCCTGTCAAGTTGTCAATGAGTGTGATTGTTCCCGATGTCAGGTCGGAGTTGCAAGCTGCGCGGCAGAAATGGCAGTTGCACACCCTAGCAGGTGAACTGTCGGCTTGATGTGTGGTGTGGGATTCAACACGATCGACATGAAGCTCACTCACATTCTGCTCTCTCTGTACTTCAGAAGTCATATGAAGGGACATGAGACATACATGCACCCACTGCCATGTTGCAGATAGCTTTCCACAGTGTTTGCCATCTCACTGTCATATCCTCATTTGGTGACGGGCCGTGACGGGTGCTGTGCTGTCCAGGTGTCGAAACCAGCAGTTCTGAGCAGAACCGCCGGGCCGCTGAGGACGCACTGCTGGGCTGCTGAGGGGATGTACTCTCCTGCAGTGGGCCGCAATCTAGTAATTACCATTCTCGGGCTGCTGGCTGGAGCTCCTTCAAACTTCAATCGCATCAAACTACACGAACAGCTTGTTTCTGGCACCTTTGGTGGGACAGTAGCCGCGCATCTTTTTCATAGTTAAGGTGTAGAAAAGAAACTCCGCGTGAAGACGAATTCCTTCACTCGAGGAGCTTTTCGCAGCGCTCCGAAGACGGGCAAAGTCTCCGTGCTCCGCTGACACTTCCATGACGGCAGCGGACGCTGCAGTGGCTGCAGCTCCAAAGCCGGTGTTCCGGAAGCGGTCCAGTGCCACTTTGGTGACAAGTGGAGGAAGTAGTACTGTGCAGTAAACAGTTTCTCTTTTTGGGTTGGATGTGCACCTTGTCTTTTAAAAATGGCGTGTGTTGCCAGCCCAGCTTGAGGTGCCAGAGGAGAGTTCACGGACCTCCGCGCGGCCAGATGCGTTCACAACGCCAGGCCTTGGTTTTGGAAGTGCCAGGCAGTGTCAGATGTCAAAGTTGAGTGTGTATTTTAATATGGAGATCCCCTGGCCCCATGTGAAGAGCAACTGTACTCGCTCACGCTCTTTTTCCACTTGAGCCAATGCAACGAGTGCATACCCGATTGACCTCTGGTTTCTGGTGTCGGGTGACTGTCAGTAAATGGATCTGTGGATCTTGTGATATACAGGATGATCCGTCCATTCCTCTCCAAAAGCACTGCCAAAAATAGCTTCAAATGCTACAGCGTGGCCTTTGGTTCACTAATCTTTACATATGGAGAACTGTCGAGCTCGGCCCTGACAGAGTACTTATGGTGTACTGATTCCCAGCAACAAGTCTTCAGCATACACTAGAAGCGTACACTGCAAGATGTCATGTAGCACGGATGGAGCTTCACACCCCCCCATGCTGAATGGCTGTTGCTTAAAAGACTTCTCTTCCACAGCTCATCGGAACATCTAAATCTGCATTCCAATGATCGAAAACAATCAAGGAACTAGGACCGGAATACTGTGGATCTCAACAAAAACTTTGAAACACTCTGTATTCTTTCCAGCTTTGAATCTCAGCCATGAATCTCAGCCGCGTGGCTTCGACTCATAGCAATTCGCACACACTCGATATTTCACCAAGGTGTCCGATTGCCGAAAAGCGCAGTATGGACCAATGTGCAAGAATCGCTCTTGTGAACCTTCTCGTGGAAAATCGCCATACAGCTGGCGTCCAGATTCCACAAGATCAAAATTGATACACTCGCAGGTCTTGTACTCAAGAAATCGGCTTCGACGAACATCGGCTCGTGCCAAATGATGGCACGTGGAGAAATGCACCACTTCCCTTCTGCTAAAGGTGGTCATCACAGTTCCTGCTGAATTTCGACGTGGTGCAACAATCCCATGAGCATCAACACTGGATCCGGTATCATTTTGTGGACCTCTAGGTGGATCAGTTGAACTCACTCCCGCAACATTGTCCAATCTCTCTGGATGGTCTGGAGATTGATCTGCTGTACGTACATCATCTGCTAAGAGATGAAACAAATCATCTTCTGCAACATAGGGTTCACCCAGGTTCCGAGCTTCTCTTGCAGAGGTACCCGAATCCGGAGTGTCGGACATGGCTAAGCAAAAGATGAAGATTGGTTCAACTTAGTTGAATCAAAAAAATATGTGCTTGCAAGCTAAAAAGTGATACATTTTGGATATCCATCTTTAAACACGTGAGATCTCATTAAAATCTTCATGAAGTTCCTGGCAAACCTTAGTGCGAAACGATAAGGATATAAACCAAGACTCTTCGAATCCTGATGATTCAGGGGCGCATGCTTGAAACATTTACACACCGGCATCTTCTTGTTGGCCAACTCATCATGACTGCTCATGATCCTATACTCGTGCTTCGCTCGAACCTCTTCTGTCGAGAACGCACATCTCGCTACCACGATCTCATGCTTCAGACCTTGACGTTCCACAAACAACTCAATCTCTTGCTCTTTCCAGTACCTACAACTCTTCGAAAGCTCTAGCGCCCTGACATGCCCCTCTTGGAAAATTGACTCAACATCATGGAGAATTGGGACAAACTCGGGCCAATGGCGTTCATAGAGACTCTTTCCATTCGAGCAGAGCTGCAACATAGGACTTCCACCAGTACACGGTGGTGATCCCCAAGCAAGGATGGTTACTAAATTCCCGATCTGCTGCATCCAATCACAAGTCATCTTACACACATGTGACAAAGGGGTATCCAAGGTGATTGAAACAACTCTCAACTTAGGAAACTTGTTTTCAATCTGGGTAAAACCGGCTCTGCCACTAGTACAAACATCCACTATCACGTGTGTGCATTGACCCATATGGATGGCTGATGCAATCTGTATCAACCTCTTTCGGAACGACTGAAGACATCGTGTAGCCGCCTCTACGGGCAACGCCTCGATGGGCAACACCTCTGTGGGCAACACCTCTCTGGGCAACACCTCTCTGGGCAACACCTCTAAGGGCAACACCTCTAAGGGCAATTTGTACGGGCACGAACTTCTTCGCGAAGTCCAGCTCTAGCTTGCTAGCCAGCTCAGAGCCCACCTGATCATCGTCAGGCACGTCCGATTCCGAATCGAACATCACCGTCCTCTCACGGGACACATCCGCCTGAACCTCATGTTCGGCACGTTCACCTCGTGAACCACTCGATCCCTCTGGATCCGAAACCCTAGGTTTCCGTTTCGAAGCTTGCTTCGAACACTCTAACTGCCAACCCTCTGGTGGGTCAACATCTACAATCCCCAAATTCTCTGCATGCCGAAAATGCGCTTCCTTGGGAAGGATTTTGGTGCAAAGATCTGCAACACAATCTGCTGTACCTACCCAGTTCAAGATAACAACACCGTTGTTGACCAACTCCTGTACATAGCAAACCGACAACGACAAGTGACGGACTTTTCTGCTCAATCCATCATTCTTCATGACTGCTAGACACGATTCCGAATCGCTCAACACATGAATTGGCTGGTAGTCCAAACTGCTACTTCCAACCACATCGAACTCCCAATTTGCTTTGGTGTTCACCATTTCTTCCAAGTCATGAACTCTGTCGAATCTGCTCACAAACTCAACAAGGTGTCGAATCCCTATGGCTTCTTTTACCATTGCACACAAGGAGATGACTTCTGCTTCGCATGATGACAAAGTCACACATCCCTGAACTCGTGAAACTGCCTTCAGCAGGCATCCATGCCAATAGATGGCTCCCCCGGTGGTGGATTTCCGCTTTTCCATGTCATTTGGACCCCAAGAAGCATCCGAAACAACTAGGAGCCCTTCCTGATTTGGACAAGTCACTGCCATGACGTACTCAGTCGGAAACACATGCCATGAGTGACAAATTGCACGAACAAAACGAAGGTATTTCCTCAAAGCATTTTCATGATGCTGGTTTGGCTCTCCTTGGCCAATCGCCAAGAGACTGATGAATCTCCCTTGGTCTGGTCTCGACTGGCCCCACAAGGCAACACGTCCCAGTATCCTTCGATAACGTTGTGCTCCTTCAGGACTCAACTTCTCAACCTCATCAGGTTTCTTACTGATCTTGCCTAAGTCGATCAGGAGATCTGGCGGAATGGTGGTTGGCTTCACATCGAACTCCTGGAAAACCGTCTCAAGATACGATGGATGAACTCTCACTTGGATGTTGGACGAAAATGGCAATCTACGAACAACCCTTCCAAGAAACGTAATGGAACCTCCCTCGGTCTTCGAGTTACCGATCACTCCTGTGGATTTCACCTTCAACTTAGAACCCAAGGTATCCTTGATTTCTTGGATTCCTTCTTTGCTAGAGGCCCCAATCAGTAAATCATCCACGTAGATCAGGATGACTCCAAAAGCTCTACTCTCTTTCAACTGTCCGCACAGGATGGTGGGTTCAGATGGCGAACTGATCAAACCAATCTCCTTCAACTCATTGGAACAAGTCAAAAACCAAGCTTTTGCTGCTGATCGAAGGCCGTTCATTGCCTTACGCAAGTCCAAAAATGCAGGTTGTCATGGAGAGGTCTGTTGGTAATCGCACCACTGCCGTGACTCCTGGAGGTAAGTCGGAATGCAAAAAGGCTGTACTGATATCCAACGACTCACACACCAAATCCCAAACAGAGATCAAGGTCAACACGATCCTGAAGCTCTCTAGAGAAGGTGTGCTAGATGAAATACCTAGCCTCATTGCCGACGGCTCAAGCCTAGCAATCTGCTGAGCAACACATCGTGCCCTGCAAATCAACTCCCCTTTGGATTCTTTCTCTGTTAGAACCCATCTGCATGGAATGGCCTGAGTGCCTCGAGAAGCGCACAATGCAAGGGCTTCCTCCTCTCCCAAAACATCGCCTACATTTAGATCATGCATGGCTGTCAACTCTGTTTCCCGACCTTTGATGGCCTGTTCAACAGTGAAATTGGTCATACCATCTTCTGACACTGCTTGCGATGGTTCGATCAAAAAGATGTCTGTCCCACACAATGAAAACTTCGACGCACGAACTCCATCTAAGTCCTGTCCTTTCGGCACAAAGATTGGAAACAGAATGCCGTGACTTGCACCTGAATGCTCTGGCGGTGGACAAAGAAACATTCCAATATCCATGTCATCTGGCTCTGGGTCAACTGCCATATCCTCTGGAGGCTCAGTTGGTTCATATTCTGAGTCAGCTCGAAGTGGCGGAAATGGTGCTGGTTCCATTTCGACGTCGATCACGCGATTGGGCTCGGGCTCGTCTTCCCCATCCCGATCCATCCGAACATCTTCTTCTGGCAAAATCACTGGGGGTGGTACACTAGGCAGAGAAGGTGTCTCAGGTGGCTGTACAGCCACTGCTGGAGGCTGAAGCGAACCAGGCGGACGCTTACTCTCATACCTAAGACCTTTGGTTGGATGATCTGGGGAGGAAACAGGTATTGATGGTCGAAATGGCTTCGCATCTGGAGGAACTACCATCTTCGGAACTGAACCATCTTTTGGTTTGGCTTCCAATTCAGCTCGACTGGATTTCTTGGCCGCTTCAGGCTTTCCCTCAAACTTCTCTTGTTGTGCTTTAACCCAGTCAGTATATCGACGAAAGCATCCTCTGCTATGTGTATGTCCTTTCCTAGTACCCTTGGTTCGAATAGCATCACATGCTTTACAGTCCTTAGTCAAACCTTCTGACCTCAACCAAGCGATCGGAGGTGGCAACAACTTTGTCCGATCATACACAGGCACGTGCATATGAACAGGATCTTGCAAATCCTTGACGTCCAGCTCTCCGGCAGGTGCATCATCATCTGTCGCCTTTGCGAGAATGTCAGGACAATACGAACACTCCCAACAAATCTTGTTCAGAGGACGAACTTCAGTCTTGAACTGTTTGACTGTTCCATCTTTGCATTTCACTGACACTTCATGTGCAAAGCTACCGAATGCAATATGCATGTATGCACCCAAAACAAATCTGGAACCTTCTTCCACTAGTCCTTCCATGTGATCACTCACTTTTGCAAACACGATTGCTCCGAACATGGTGGATGTGGGCAATGTGCAGTCTCTTTGAATGACCAACTGGATTGGCGATCGACGATTTCCGAAATCACTGCCAATGCCAAAGTGGTTGTGTGTTTGGGCTACATAACATGTCACTGCTCGGTATGCCTCTTTGGTCTCTTTCAAGACAAATCCGTGACTCCGCAAATCTGCTTGCAAACAACTGATCATCTCTTTGAAACGACGAACTGTCCTCTCACAATGTCCTACCGTTTGGTGACTTTGTGGCGCCGCTTCATTTATGTGAAGGGGAACAGGAAGGTTGGCTCGTTTCAAAATCGAAGCAACTGCTTTCTCGGCATTTGTTCTGACCTCTACCGCAAGATGTGCTTCCGATGGTGACATAACCAACAATCCCAACTGGTTGAAAAATGCACGAATGTCCGTGTTTGTCTCACCGGCACATAAGGCACAACCAATCAATCCAGTCATCACTTCTGACAAAGCTAGGAACTTGTAATCCCCAATGAAAAAGAAATCAGCCTGTACCAACAATGAACTGCGACTTTCTTTGCTTCTAGGATGTCTCATGACAGATCTGGATAGCTTGCAATCCATGCATCTGGCATCGAATGGTGTGTGTCCTCGCAGTCGATGGAGAACAAGCTCTTCTTCCTCGCGTTTCTTCAACAGCTTCAAATCGGATGGGAACTCTGGGGGGGTTTTCTCAACTTTGGACAATTCCTCATCTTCGAAGTCTGCTGGAATGGGGTGATCTTCCATGTCTTCCTCATGGGGAGGGTACTCTTCTTCCAAAGCTTTGAAAAATTCCTCTTCACCTCACAAAACACTTGCATGCATCTTTGGTTTCTGCTTCAATGCACTAGGCAAATACTTGATAGCGATCGAATCGGTCGGCGAGGTAAGACTGCTAGACAGCTTGTCAACATGCATGGTATCTTGCGAACCTTCTGAATCTACTTCCATGTCCGCAGGCATGCCAACTGCTTTGCTTCTGAGACTAGCATGAAGCCATGGTACACCGGACCAAACATCGCAAATCAATTGTTTTCGTTCATCTAGGATGATGAATGTTCCATCTCCACTCATCTCGAACTTAGCTCCCTTTCCCACAAGTTGCGTCACGGAAAGGAGATTATGCTGCACCGGTGCCACGACACATCGAAGCTCATAGCGCAAAGTCTTGCACTTCTCATACTCCGTCTGGAAATCAACCTGAGTTCGGAAGTAAACTTCGATGAACACTTCTCTCGAAACATGGATGGCATCACCACTCGCTGTCTGGAACGAAAGTGGGTTGTCAAGACATCGTTCGCGAATGATGCGATATGCACTTAATGCATCTGAACTCACAACAGTTCGTGAAGCTCCCGAATCAACAAGCCAATACCCTGCTTCGATCGGAGTTTCCGTGGCCGACGAAAAGAATGGATGGAAACACTCTTGTCCGAAATACCGATACCGATGACACAAATGCATCATGAGACATGTCAGAAACAATGACAGGACGGCGAACATGCAACGAAACCATCGTCCAAACAATGTGCTCGACTTCTTCTCTTTTAGTTCAACCTTGGCACATGTCTGAGTTTCTACAACCAACGTTGCGAGACGACCTCCTTCATCTGCTTCTGACCATGCATCATCATCTTCATATGCGTCATACGAGGCATCTGATTCGGAAAACTCTGCTGCTCGCTTACCTTTCTTACCCTTGGATTTGTCTTTTCCTTTATCTTTGCCTTTTCCTTTGCCTTTGCTCTTGCCATCAATCGACTTCTGCAATCTCTGGGGGCAATCTTTGGAAAGGTGGCCTGTTTTTCCACATTCAAAGCACGAACGGGTCTCAGTCTTCTCGGTCTGGTGCTCATTATTCTTGCTCTTACCTTTACCTTTGCTTTTGCCTTTGTCACCTTTGCCTTTACCTTTCTCCTTGAACGGTGCAATGGGCTTGTGGTTCAATTCAGACCATGCTCTCTGCTGTGCTTCGTATCTCAGAGCTGCATCTGAGTATGCCTGAAAGCTTTCCTGCACAACATTGAGAACAAACCATTGACGACAAGCATCTGGCAACGATCGAAGAAGAATCAAAATCTGGTCAGCTTCCATGATTTCCAGTTGTTGACTGTTCACACTTGGATCAACCAATTGCTGAATGCGTGCAAACTTAAACAACTCATGCTGGATCTGTCGAACGGTCTCGGGGATGGTGGCACACTTGAAAGTTCCACTGGTGATTCGATTGCGAAAGAACAACAATTCTGTCCTGGTCTTGATTCCAAACTCTCGTGAAAGCAAACGAACTCCTTCATAGCCACAACAGTTCATTCGGTTTTGTGACGATTCATAGTTTCCCAAAATCAAGCTTGCCCTAGCATGACCGGAAAACACTTGCTTCAAAATCGAAAGTAACCGAGTGGACCTGGTAATCTGTGCTGCGTTCATCTGATTCCAGGTAATCACTGATGGACTTCGAAGGGACCAAAGGATCTCTCGTGGCCATTCATTGTCTCCTAATCCAGCCCATGAAGCTAGCTCTTGGATGTAGCTAATGAACCCCTCTACTTCTTCTGGTCGTGTGGTCCATTTGTCATGTTGGGGAACTGGATAAGCTGGCATCCATTTCTCACTTCGTCGGAAAGGATTCAAGTCTTCCTTTCCTTTGTACACTTCAGCAGCATCTCGAAGTGCGGTTGGTGACTGCTGCATCCCTGGTGGAGGAAGATTGACATTTGCTGGGTCAGGATTATTGAAAGGCGTGTCTTGAACATTACGACGGAAATTCTGCCATGGATCCTGAACTTGCAATGGGTCAACATTCCTATCTCGTGGACTTCCGGAAGGTGGGATGGGCAATTGCAAACCATCTGGTGAAGGAACCATTGGTGCTGGTGGTCCTGATTCAAGCGCATCATACACAGGTGGTGGCGTATTCACACGTGTGGTCAATGCTTCTACTGCAGGTACCAACGAACCAATAGCATCTTGCAAGGATCTAGCCATGGTAGCTAAACTGGACACTTGCTGTTCCAAACCTTGGAAACGCTCAGCGCTAACTGATGTCCCAGTTTCAACTGCAGGAGATCCTGGATCTTGTAAAGATGCCATGGCTCCGCTACCATGAAGAGCAACTGTACTCGCTCACGCTCTTTTTCCACTTGAACCAATGCAACGAGTGCATACCCGATTGACCTCTGGTTTCTGGTGTCGGGTGACTGTCAGTAAATGGATCTGTGGATCTTGTGATATACAGGATGATCCGTCCATTCCTCTCCAAAAGCACTGCCAAAAATAGCTTCAAATGCTACAGCGTGGCCTTTGGTTCACTAATCTTTACATATGGAGAACTGTCGAGCTCGGCCCTGACAGAGTACTTATGGTGTACTGATTCCCAGCAACAAGTCTTCAGCATACACTAGAAGCGTACACTGCAAGATGTCATGTAGCACGGATGGAGCTTCACACCATGGGTTTTGATCTAAAATTTTCCTTCCTCCAGGGTGTCTTTGGGGATCTTAATGCACACCAAGCAGTTCTTGGAACTGAAAAGAACGCTCCGTGACACTAGGCACTCGCATCCTTGAGGAATGTGTGGCTGGCCGAGGCCAAGGTTTTTGTGCTATTTTGAGTTCCAAGGGAGAATGGAACCACTTGAAGATTCCAGATTCTCGGTGTACTGTTTGGGCGTTTTTTTTTGCAAATCGGGTTTTTGAGAAGAACTAGTAGCAAGAAGCTACTAGGGGCTCCTGGCATCGCTACTACTGCTAGGTACAAGAAGCTACTAGTGACAAGAAGCTACTATCTACCTGCTCACAGAGCTTCCAATCCCCGAGCCCGGTGCTGCCTGTCACTCACCTTGCCAGGCACCCGTCGCAAGGCTGACCCTACGGCCGTTCCGCCGGCCGTGGAACGGGCTGCGTCGAAGCGCCGCAAGGGAGCCACTTGGCCAGACAGAGATGAGGGATGACTTGCGACTTGCACCATTTTCGGCGTTTCAGTGCCTCGCGGAATGAACCGAGGGATGGGTTTGAGATTTCCCGGAAGCCTTACGCCCCTGACCTTTGGTGCTGTGCATCCTGTGTGGTGTGGTCGCAGCTCCTCGTGCCAGGTCTGCATTGCTGATCAGGAATGATGGCGAGCAGATGATGGCCCCAGTGAAAAAAAACGAACGGTTTCAGCGCAGCATGTTGATGCGTATCGGTGTGGCAACGGTGCCGTTTTGGTTGGACACCGTCCTTGGCAAGGCGAGCTTAGATTCTGCTTCCCCAGCTCCTTCCGTTGCTGTCGTTTTTGGCCTCCCTTTGACGATGGTCGCATGTCCAGCAGAAATGCACGAGACATTAGCTCTCACACGGAAAGAACACAAGTGGCCTCGTGCCCTCGTGGTCCCAGGTTTCAGGACATCATGTCACATGTGGAAAACGCTCGGAGCCCTTGGTCAGGACACGAAAGACAGGGCAGATCACATGGCAGGTACATGGCAACAGTCACACTTACCTACAGCAGTGGACCAGTCGTGGTGCTTCGGCAACTGCCATGGATGTTGGATGGCTTGGTGCCCCACATGTCGGTGCAAAGCCTCTGGCATTCCAAAGGTCGGCTTGTTGCCCAAGTTGTCACACAGCTGAGACGAGATGGATCGCTGGAGAAGGCTGGGTGCATGGTGCACTCCCATGGCACGAAAATGGCTTATGGTGTGACAACGTGTGAGTGGTTTTGGATATGTTTGACAAATGCCTGCTTGAGTGCGAATCAGACTCTTGTCGCAGTTGCCTTTGCGGTCGAGTTAATTGGAGAGCATTTGTTTTGGGCCTTCCGAATCAGCCTTGGCTGTCAAACAGGCGGCTCCAAGCCTGAACCAGGGCCCAGGAGAAGCTTTGGCTTTTTCCATTGCAAACCGGGCTGGTGCAGACAAGATGCCAAGAACGTGATCAAATGCACAAAACAAGGTTGCCGTCATTGATTTGTATCAACAATTCCATCCAAGTGATGGCTACTCACCTATTGACCTATTGTTAATTTGCTGTGTTCAGGACGGTTCTTCTCACTTTGGCAGCTGTGCGTTTGAGCCAAGTCTTTAGTATTCCCCAGATTTTCTCGAACGGATTTGGTTTTGAGACATCGAATCGAACGTTTTGGCCTCAGGTCAAAGGCTCCGGAAGCGGCCCGGCTCCAAGCAGCTCATTTCGCGAGGGGGGCAGTGACTCATGCGGTGAAATGGGTGCTGAGTGGTGCTTTGCAGCTCTGGCACGTCCTTCCGGCCTTAATTGGGGCAATTCCGGTCGACGAGCCATGCTGGCTCAGAAATGACATGTGAGGGGTCAACGCTCCGCAATGGAGGAGCTGGACTTTGAATTGCTATTTGCAAAGGTGGAGGGTCATCCACAGACTGGAGGTGAGCGCAGCCAAATGGGGCATTGTTTCGTTTTAAGAAGTGAATTCGAAACAAACGCTGGTTGACCAGACAGCAGAACAGCGCCTGTGGGCTTGCTTTTAAGCATGGAGATTGAACACCTTTAATGTCAGGATGGCGTGAGTCTCCAAGAAACATCGGGGAGTCTTCCACCTTTGGATGGAAACTGTTGCCACTGAAACTGTTGCCCACCAACCAGTGGCGTTGGAAGCAGAGAGGTTCCAATCTAGGTCCAACGCATGGTGATGCGAACGCATTTGTTCAGTGTGATCCGTCTGCACTTTGAGACGGACTCGGCAGGCAAGGCTCGGCGTCACCCTCCCACGGGCTGGTCCTCTGCCAAGGCTTCATCAGCCTACTCCCGCATGCTTGGCGACCATGCGGCATTTCCGAGTGCTGGAGGTGTGCATGGTTCACCCACCGGTCGTGACCGCTTCGGCCAATGCAATGGGAGGCGGGTGTTCAAGCAGCTAGGTAAGCTAAGCAACGGCATGCATGAGGGTTCTTTTGCGTGAGTGCACCACAACAGCCGAAGTTGCATACTGAGAAAATTACACTGCAATGCTGTCCATAATCTGACTCCTGAGATCTCCTTTATTGTTCGAAGTATATAGCGTTTGGCCAACTTAGAAATACAATCAGAGTGCGTTCTTTTTTGAGATAGGTGCGAAATTATTCACTAGAATGGCAAGAAGGCGAATTAATGGCACCGTGCAACCAGTTCATTCTGCAAGGTTAGCTTTTGTGATAGACCGACTTGAAGCGCGGGTGCTGCGTGCTGGCCCACCTCCGAAGAAAGGGTCCAAACCACCAGCGCCAACTTTGCACCTCTACGACTTGGAGGTTCGGGGTGGATGGTTTAAATGTTTATGTTATTTCTCAGCCGGATATGGAAGAGTGTTGGACCCAGATTGGAGCGTGACCCAATTTTATAACTCTCACGGTCTTGTGCTTGTCATGCCGAGTTCTGAACTTGGAATGACACATGAAGCACTGTGAGGACCCTGTCGAGCTGCCCGGTGAGCCGGAGGCCACAGAAGATGGACCTTCTGTTCCCTTCCGCCTCACCGAAGCAAAGCTCTGTCACCAGCCTGTTGGTGATCAGCCATATTTTGGACGGCTCAATCTCAAGGCACCAACCCCGTTTGCACGGTCCGTTGATGTTTTTTGCTTTTCGGAAAATCGGTCCGACGGTGGTCGATGGTGGTCGAGGTCACCAGCGTGACCACTACCACTGTCGCGCTCTTTGACTAGAGCAAGCAGATTGTGACGATGAGTTTGGCATAGTAAGGGCTGACATTTTCGAGGGTGTGCAGCCTTGCAAAGGCCATGAAATTTGTGCTTTGACGTCAAGGTGTGCATCAAGTCTTGAGGCATAAAGTCTTGCTAGAATATTGGTTGAACGGTTGAACCAGCTTGATCGTTTTGTGTTTAGCCTGACCCCTTGGACAGGCACCCGATCCCCATGTTTCACTAGGCGACTGGAGATGTTTCAAAGCATTCATTAAACAAACAGTATCCACTGCCATGACCAGTCGCAATTCTAAGATTCATAGAAGCAAGGCCAATCATGATCCAAATTGAACAAGATCTTCACGATGCAAAATGCTTGTCGTGATTAGCTCGCCTTCACAATGTGATGCCTTGGGTGGCGCTGGCTAATGCAGTCTTCGCGCCAGAAGTGTCGAACCTTGAGTTCTTCCGTCACAAAAAGTGGGGACAGGACTTGGAGGTCGCTCTTTCTTTTCAAGCAGCGCTGCGTGACCATCCTTGTGCAATCTTTTTGCAGCATTTTTGCGTGTTCTGTCCGAATGTTTGCAGCCAAACCTCATGAGCTTTCGAGCTAGGGTCTGCCAATGAGGTCGCTGCGTTCACAGTTGCATGTCAGACACTCAGATCTTTTGCAAGAAACGGCCCGCATTTTTTCGGATAACTGGATGCTGGATACTTAGGATGGCCAGGCCCATGCTGAACTAAGTTTTGGCTCATTTTCTCGCGACTTAGGGAATTTTCCACAGAGTGCCGCACCCATAGTGGCTGGAATACCTGTGCACGCCCTGCGTGACCTGCTGCCACCCAATGCTCAAATACTTCCAGTGTGGCCACCATCTAGAACGAGGCGGGGTAGGTTCCTGACGCGGCTCTACTCCACTAGACCGTGAACTGCCACATCTCTTGAAGTGTTCTGGAGATTTTTGCATGGCCCAGGCGAACATGACATGCGAGACAAGTGCCGCTTCTCACAGGCTGAGACTTGGATTTTGAATTGCGAAGTGTGCGACGGATGTTTTTTGCAAGGCCTTTTTCAAGGCTGCCGACCCCCCCCCCCAGACACACACACACACACTTAGATGGATGCTCGCAAGAGCTAAGTCGGTGATTGAAGTTCCACTTTACACGCATTAGCCCTTGACTTGATGGAACAGAAAGGTGCAGGAACCGAAAGGTGGCTGAGTCAGTGGATTTGAAAGTGTTTGAACAAAATGTTTCAGCGAGCTGAGCAACACTGGCACGACTGCAGAAAGCGATGGTTTGTGGGAGGTATCATGAGCAAAAGACCATGGAAACAAAAGACCGCAGAGGGTGGACCAGTGGAGTCATTGCGTTCGATGCAGGTACACTGTGGAGCGTCCTCCACCGCTTCAGCACCAACTGATACCCTCTTCGTTGGACGGGCAGTATCAGTGGTGACCCGTCCCCCTGCATGTGTTGAACGACCTAGTGAAAAAGTTAGAAAATGCTACAACCTTGGAGACAAGTGTTGACTGAACGGTTGGCTCTTCTTCATGTGTGTGCTGGCAGGCGGTAGCAAGCTACATATTACAAAGATGCTATACCGTAATGACACGAGCTGAACTTGAGGAGTTGAAGACTCCGTGAAGCAAGCATCTCCTTTTCTTTTGTTGGCCATTTCTGCCCAAGCCATGCCATGCCGCGCAAGTTAAAGGAGCGGAAGCAGGATGTGAAGCTTGTGGATAGGAATTTGCCAGGGCCAAGTGCACCCCAGGTCTTTGACTCCGATGCTGAAGTGGATGAGAAGGCCTGTAATGCTTGTGCTGCCGATGAAGGGCAAGGCGACGCAGGATATGTGCAAAATTCAGAGTTTGTCGAGAGGACTTGTGCCATGGAGCAGGCTTGCTTGGAAGAAGGCCTGCGCTCAAGGAGTGAGGTAGCCTCAGAGGCCTTTGGTCATGACAGCGTGCGCGATGCATATGAAGAGCTTGGTGCAGCTGGCTTCTATGCATCCAAGGGTGCCTCGTATGTCAATCCGCATGAGCCCCGTCTGTCAGAGGCCGGAGGGTGCCATTGATGAAGTCAATGCATAAAGTTGTAGGGGTCGGTAGGAGCCCGTAAGCTACCATTCCTTTTCGTGCGGCGTAGCCCACCAGACCTGGGTTGTGATTCCTAAAGAAAGAGGGTCAAGACTACACTGCAAAAAATAAGTATGAATTTTCCACATCAGTTGGACAGGCACAACTAATCCATTATTGCAACCTCATTTAGACGACATAAAGTGCAAGCCAGATAGTTTTCCCATCTCTAAAGTCTTTGGTGCAGATGATTCATGATCATGGTGTATATTGGTTTGCTGTTGTTTATGCTAGGGATTTCCGGGGCTTACGACAGATTGATATATGGCGCGAAATTTTGACAACAGGTCTTTCCCAGCCAAGCAGTTAAGCACCTCAGCCAAGCAGTGAAGCGATATGCGATATTTGCATTTTGCCCTGCCAGGCCCTTCATATTGCCTTAGATCAGTGGCAAGAGCACCTGTCTTCACCTCTCCGCGCTTTGGACCTAGCCTGCGGTAGTGGTGAAGCAACATTAGCATTGGAAGCGTGGCTTGAAAAGACCCAAACCGGTGCCATGGAGCCAGTGCTCGAGGCTGCAGATCCTTACACCTTCGAGGCGGGATCTGTCGGGATGCCAAGCATGGTGACAGGTTTTCAAGTACAATTACCCTGCGGCTTGAACATTGTGTGCACTGTATAGGATTGTATAAGCTGACAAGCCTGATAGGGCACACTGCTACTTGTGGTCTTTGTATGGGGCTGCAGGTGTGTTGTGTAGGTGTTATATCTGAACAGGGCACGCTCGCTCACTGTCCCGCTTTGTCCCGGACGGGCAGGCCTTCGAGCGCCGCGTCGGGCGAAGATGTCATCACTGGAGTTTTCAAGATGTGGCTGACGGTGTTTTGGAGGAGGAGATCAACCATTTTCCAATATTCCGCCTCAGGCAAACATTCCAGACAACAGGCATGAACAAAATCCGTGCACACCGGACATAGTCGTAGGTCAGTTGCAGAATAGGTGAATGTTCCTGGAAAGCCGGGAGACCACATACTGGTACCTTAAATGGTGACGTCAGCCAAGTTTGGCCTGCGTAGGTTGCTTGTTGAAAGCCTCGCGAGTCGACTTCCAGGTGGCAATCTACATATAATCATATAAGACTCCTGAATCTTGAGCATTCTATCCATATTGAGGGTCAGATCAGCAATGACAAATACTCCAGGAGCCCATCTACGACCTAGTGCTTTGCAGCTTTGCCCTGCATCTACTGGACACATGGCAGCCAATGTGCTTTTGGTCATGCTTGTGATGCTTTTTGGAGAGAATGACTAGAGTATGTACATGTATGTGCTACAGGTTGTAACGGTGCCCCAACAAGCGTTTGTGGCAGATTCCTGTTTGTTGGGTCTACCGGATGCATGGGAGGTGAGGGCTTTCACTCATGTGTTGCTGGATTTGCATGCACCATGACCTTGACTGTGTTGGAGTTGGTTGATTTAACATTGGCCTAGCAAGAGCAGTTGCAGAGCTTTCCCTTTGCTTGGTGTTTAGGCAGAAGATATATAGGTGTAGAATTCACCCGAGACTTGTGCATAGATCAGTTTTGCAGAGTTTTTTTGCGGCTCTGTATTTGTCAGACACATTGAAGAGAAGATGCTCAAAGAAAATCCAGAGAGAGAGAGAGAGGGAGAGGAGAGACGTTGAAGCACCTGGATGGACATTTGCTCGTGCTACATGGTCATTTTGTCACTACATGTGCCGGCGTACAAGGCCTTGAGCCACTACTTCCAAAACAGAAAAAGTTGAGATCAGCTCTATCGCACTGAGTGCCACACCCCCCAACCTCAAAACACTGCCCAAACCTGCAAGGTCTTTTTTAAGGGACAGAAAGACAGAGACAGACAGACAGACGGACGGACGGACGGACGGACGGACGGATGGACAGAAAGAGAGACAGAGAGAGAGAGAGAGAGCGAGAGAGAGACACAGAGAGAGACACAGAGAGAGAGAGAGAGAGTGAGAGAGAGAGTGAGAGAGAGAGTGAGAGAGAGAGAGAGAGAGAGAGTGAGAGAGAGAGAGAGAGTGAGAGAGAGACACCCGGAAGGGTTCGAATCCCACAAGGGCCTACGGCTGGGTTTCGAATTCAGTGCAAAGAACATCAAGATGAGCACCGACGAAAAAGAGAGAGGGGGGTGGATTGTTTTTGCGAGGCCTGCGATACATGAAAATAGTGTGTGACATGCTTTGTTTGTGCACTAAGGTCACTTCCGCCGTGATTTGCGGGTTTGATTGTTGCATGTTTTTGACGTGGGGCATTGAACTTTCTTTCTTCCTCCTGTTTGCTGCAAGGAACGCTCATGGCTCACTTGTACTGTCAGCTCCCTTGCCCGCCGGGCACGGCTTTTGGTGGTGGCAACTCCTCACA
This sequence comes from Durusdinium trenchii, assembly GCA_963970005.1. Lineage (NCBI taxonomy): Eukaryota > Dinophyceae > Suessiales > Symbiodiniaceae > Durusdinium > Durusdinium trenchii. The sequence continues at coordinate 323,283 of CAXAMN010022206.1, read as the reverse complement.
AGCGTCCCCTCATCGAGAGAAAAACAGGTCTGGTTTGCCGTGTCTCAAGGCTGATTCATGTCTTAACTTGTCTCGTACTCGCAGCCAATTCGTTGGGACATCAAACATGGGCGTGCTGCACTGTATGTACATATACTGTATATATTATATATACTGCTAGGAACAAGAAGCTACTAGGCGTTTGGCTCAAATTGCCACTCGCTTCACGGACACCGGGGGCCCGCGGATCTTGCGACCTTCTGCGAAGAAGGCGTAGATCGTCCACAGAGGCAGGCCACAGCTTGACCTGCCACCCGACCTTGTGGCATTTTGAGCTTGAGCCTTTTCTTGCCTCGCGCCATGGACATTGTTGATGAGCTGATTGGGTCCCTGCACGACCCCCTTTGGGCTGCAAAGGCCAAGGGTGTTTTTGCAGGTCTACATGCCGGACCAGGTGTTCTTTGGGATGACGTAGCTATTCTGGCGGGAGTCTTCACTGGCTCCCTCTCTGATGCACTCATGATTGACCTTGGTCATTTTGCTCCAATGAAGGGATTCCTCATGGAACCTGCCGTCCCGTCGACGATTTCCATCCCTGGCCTTCAGGATAGGGCTCTTTCGTTCCACGTTGGTGATGAGATTATTTGCTGTGGACGGATCCAGCAACAGTCGACTACCTCGTGGAAGGCTGATAGCCAGGTTACACTCACAAAGCGACCTGTCTTTGAGGCTGCAGCGGCTTGGGATTTCTTGCATTTATTTTCGGGAGCTTTCAACGGCTGGGAGCAGGCGGTCAACCAGATCGCACAGCATGTTTGCACATTTCGCATAGGCGCCCAAGTTTGTGTTGATTTTGATGCCGAAGTCACTCAAATCTGGATTGAGCGCTATCGGAAACCGTCACATGTTGGTCCCTTGCTCCCCAGAAGAGCTTTCGAATTTCACCCGCATGCATTTGTCCACACGAAGATCTTTGACCACACTATCCTTCATTTGTTGGCACCTCAGGTGAACCTGTACCTCACTGCGTCACCGCCTTGCCAGCCGTGGTCACGTGGTGGCCGATCTGCAGGACTTGCATGCCCTGAAGGGTGGGCATTCGCTGATGCTATCAGAACAGCAATTGCAGGGCAACCGCACCTGCTGGCATTCGAGTGTGTTGACGAACTCGCATCCCACAGTCATTTTGCTTTGCTGGAGGCCATGCTCCAGTGGGGTGGTTACTCTTGTGCTTGGCAATGTGTTGTGCCTTTTCATCATTTGGCTCACGTTCACAGGTCAAGATGGTTAGGAGTTTGGATGCGCAATGATGTCTTTATGCATGCGGAGGGTCCACCTCTCCCGATTCGTGCCGAACGGTTGATTCCGTGGTCTGCGCAGCACTATAGATTCCAGGTACCGAAACCACTCAGAGACCAGCTGTGTTTGTCACAATCCGAGATGTGCATTTATGGCGATGTCAAGATGCTGCCACCTGCCAAGCGGAAAGGTATCCCTGCGGATGCTTCGATCCAGAGAGTTCTGCAAGTTCGACGTCAAGACCCATTCGATGCCTTGCCGACGCTGTGCACGTCCTACAGCAATCAACATAACTTAGCCAAGTCGCATTTGCTGGAGAAAGGCATTTTCGCGATGTTGGACAGTGATGGCAAAGATTTCTTTTTCGTCGATCCATTCGCCCATTGTGCCTTGTTGGGAGCCACAGAATCGGTGGTCGTGTCCTCCAAAATCGTGTTGGCCTTCAAACAAATAGGCAATGCCATTTCGGTACCGCAGGCCTTTCTCACCTTGTGTGTCGCTCTCAAAGCTATCTTGTCATGGGATGTCCCGGTCACGGACCTCGTCATGCGCTGCTGGGCCAGCCGGCTCACCAGCTTTTCGAGCTTTGTCATTCTGGGCGATCGGTTTGCCATCCTTTGCTCCGTTCAGGCCTTTATCAATGAGTTCACCATTGAAGCCTCAAGCGCACCTTTGGCCGAGGACTGTGTGGTTTGGCACATCACGCATCGCACCCTAGGCACCACGAAAGTGATTTACCTGCCGTCACGGTGGACTGTGTCACAAGTTTCTGGGATCTTCTCATGGCAATTCGATGTCCGCAGTCACATTTTTTGCTGCAACGAAGATTTCAAACATTGCCACAATTATTCTCTGAAGGACTTTGCTATCATTGTACACCAATGCCAGGTCTGCATTGACGGAAGGCCATTCCTTGATGTATGCATGAGGCACTATCAGGCAAAGAGCACCCCTCCGCTCCATACTGAGCCAACCACCAAGATCTGTGCCATCTCGCCCACGTTGCTTGCGAGCATGCCTGTGTCTTCCCCGGGACAGGCTGTGAACCCATGCCATTTAGAGTTCGATGCCATTGCCTCCACTGAGGCCTTTCGACTTTCCCTCACCGAGACCGAAGAATGCCTCTCAGGTGGCCTTGGAATGCCAGCTGTCTTCGCCTTTCGCACGCCTGCCATGTCTTTCACAGGCCTGGTATCTGATGCGTCGCTCAGTGTTCCCTCTGCTGATGGGCCTGAACCTTTGAGCAAAAAGCTGCGCCTGACTGTCTCTAAGGTGCAGGAACCAAGCACCTGTGCCTTCTTCCTTGCTCCCAAGGAAGACAGTGATGACAAGCCTTGGTTTGGCTTCATTCGTGCAAACGGTGCCATCGGTGCCGCGTGCTTGACACGCCAACCTGTTTGTTCAAATCAGCTTCATATTGGATTGTGCGCTTTCACCATTGAGTGCTGCAATAGTGCGAAGTGGCTTGAAGATTCACGGATTTGCCATGGAGATGTCCTCACTCTCTCCTACCAAGGTCCCATCCATGCCGGAGGCCATCACGCTGGCGGACCACATGTGCTTGCTCCAGGAGCAACCTTCGAAGCCAGATGTGAATTTGCGGTTAACACCACTGGGTGGCTTGCCGAGGATGAAATGGCCTTTTGGACTCAGCACATTCAATGGACTGCGCCAGGGTATGCCTTCTTCTCCTTGCCTGTTCACTGGGATGATGAAAATGGTGACTTCGATTTCGGGCTGCAAGCCGAGTTTGCAATTCCTAATAACCGACTCACTGTCATCCCGATCCTTCTCAGATCGCATTGGTGTGCAGTTGAGGTCAATCGCGCCAGCCACCTTGTCACTGTTGTTGTGCTTGGCTTTCCCGGCCCATATTTCCAATTGGATTCTTGAGTATCCCCGCCAGACCATGCACCAGACATGCTTCTGCCCTCCAGCCAGATGGTGCTCCGTCTCCGCTGCCTTCATCTACTTTCAAGGCCTTACACCGGACTTCCGTCATCACACTAGTGTGACTTGGTTCCTGATTGTCGATGGCACTTGGGTTCAGCTTGACTTGTCGGTTGGAGATGCGTGGGCCACTGTTGGCGCTACAGGATAGAAAATGCTTTTCTGCTACGGTCCTCCGCAGATTTTTGGCTACATCCCGGCCTTCATCGGCCACATTGCCAACCTCATCGGCCTTCCTGCTGAAGAAATCCAAGGGGTACCTGTTCCGTTCCAAACGCCTCCTGGCATGTGTGGTTGGTCGCTGATTCATGGATTTTTCCAACGCATGCAGCTTGTGCTCCCTGACACACCTCATGCTTTCTTGGATATCCTTGCTTCCTCTCGCCACCGAGAGTTGATTCGCACCATCAAGGGCACCGACTTCGCTTTCTGGGAAAACTCTGGGGCGGATGAGGCCACGATTGACTTCGCATACGATGTCCGCAATGGATTTTTATGCCGCATTCTTGAGGGTCGAACCACTGAGGCCTTTGATGCTGCAGGGGGCGTTGATGATGCTGCTGCCATGCCTGAGCCTCTCGCCACACCTGGTGTCTCTGTGAAGACCAACGTCGCTCAGGATCCGTGGGCTGCTGGTGACCCGTGGGCCAAAAAGCCCAAGCGCCTCTTTTCCACAAAATGGGAAGATCTTTTGTTGCCAGACAAACACCCTGTGCTGGATGCTAAGGGCAATATGCTTGATCAGACCCACAAATTGCAAATGAGTGCCAGGAAAGCTGGGGCTGTCTTAGCAACCAAATCCAGCATCCAGGATTTGATTCGTTCAGCCCCCACTGCACCCGCAGTTGTCATCCTTCCCAATGCTGAAAAGCAAACCTTCGGTGACCTTGCTCCCAAGCTCATGGGACCTTTCGAGCTCATTCTCAAAGATCCTGCTCTGGGGTCGGAATACAAACGACTGGTGCTCCTGTTGCCCTTGCAGGGTACTATCACGTACAGCCTTCCGAAACCGTCTGTTTCGCTCACTGCCACTGAGGTCACCGAAATCGTTGCTGAGGTTGACACTTGCTTGCTTTCTCCCCAGGACCTGGAGTTGGTCAAAGCTGCACCAATGGATTTCATTCGCCGCAATGTTTTCGCCTTGCACCAGGACCTAAAGGACTCCCTTGCCTTTTACGCCATGCGTGTTTGCAAGCATCCGACCGCAGAGAAACATGAAGTGCAGTGGCAATGCATTATCAAATCGCCCATGAAGCAGCGGCCTGCTATCCTGGCTTCGAGTGGTGCGCAAGCGGTTCTCCTTCGAGATTACCTAGATAAGCAGCACAGCCACGATGATCTTTCCGTGGTTCCGAAGTTCTGGCCGCCGACTGTCCGCGATTTGGCGGAAATCCGAATAGTCATTCAGAACACCACAGGTTTCGCTGGCATCGCGCTTACGCGCAGAGGACTAGCTGTCCGTGCGTGGCACGACAACATCGCAAGCATTCGTAGAGCTGTTTTGCCCACCGACCCTCGTTTGACGAAGGAAAACATGCATATTGTGCCGAGATTTCCCTTCAATTCCAGCGGTTGGCCCCCTGCCATCGAACCTTGCTTTGTGGTATCCTCGGCCCTCCAAGCGACGAGCCATGCCCCTGTGCCTACACGCGCCTTCCGCACAGGCGGTGTTTACAGCTGGAGCCTTGCGTTCGACAAGAAGCCTTCAGTGCTTCGATTCACCCTTGACATCAATGGCAGCACATTCGAGATTCTCTTAGTTGAGGAGAGCTTGTCCCAGCAGCCGAAGGTCAACAAGCCTCAATCGCATCCCAAGGCATCCAAGTCATCTACCAATGCTCCTCGTGATCCTGGCCCTCCTCCTGCAGGGTCCTTCGCTTCGGCTTCTGCCTTCGTTGCTGAGAACCATCGCATCACTAAGCTTGAAGAACGTTTTGACCAGCTTGAGCAAAGGCAAGTTCGTGTTGAAAGCAAAGTCGATGCAAGATTTGAGGAGATCTCATCCTCTCTCAGGCAGCTGTTGCAAGCTTCCCAGACCCGCACTCGGGTTCCATCGGGAGAAACCCCGGCCCCCAAACACCCTCGTCAGGAGGGCTCACTTTGATGGTGGTTGCCAGCGCTGTCCGTCTGGCTCCTTTGTTGCGCTTTGGTCCTTCCATGTCCATTCTTCCTCCCCCTTCTTGGGGTCATGTCCCGCTTCCCGTGCCTCCTCTGGCCTTCGGTGCCTCCTTGTCTCTGTGGTGCGTTGCTTCACGTGCAGCGCTGGCTTTTGGGTTCGCAATGCGTGTTCTCAGCATTGAAATGGGTTTTGCCACCTGGGTTTTTCGAGCCCTTCGCTTTGTTTTCTTCGTCAGTGCACACCATGTGCCTTCCTTGGCCGAAGATGTGCTCTTAGTCAACACTGGTCCTTGGATTTGCGTTCGTGAGCCGCCGGCCTCCATTAGTGCAGTGCTGGATTTTGTCTTGCCATGGCGTCTCCGAGTTGTTTTCGCGTGGTCGTTGCCTGCTGAAGGCTTTTCGTTTCCAGTTCAACAGAGCCGTGGTTGCACACTTCCAGCCCTTTCAATTGAGCTTTTGCATTTTCGTAGATTGCACCGTGACATAGCGCCGAAGTGCCCAAAACAGCCTGATGTGCGACCTCTTTCGGTGATTCGATGGGTTCCTGGTGGAGGCTTTCCCAAAGAGTTTGATGCCCTGAAAGGTTTTCCTGGGGAGGGTCCTGATCCACCAAACTCGCAGAGTTGCTCACCACATTGGTCCCTCTCTACTGCCAACATTGGCAGTTTGAAAACTTCTACCTTTTGGCAGTCCAATTTTGACACGGTTTATTGTCTTCAAGAGACCCGCATAGGCCGCAACAACTTCCGTTCTTCCTTGAAGCAGGTGCAAGCAACCAACCGTTCTTTGTTTTGTGGGGAACTCCTGTCGGGTATTATTAGGTCTGACGGACGCCACGTAACTATGCACGGCGGAACCGCCATTTTGGCCCCCGAAGCCATTGCCCGTGCTTTTGACCCCAAAGATGACCTTACCGATAATTATGCGGAAATCTTCAAGTCCAAGCGCGTCAATGCGTGTTGGATCCAGGTTACTACTACTGTTCGTGCTTTGGTCTTTTCGGTGTATGCCAAAACCGGCGCATCGGCATCCCCTGAAATCATGGAGTCCAACAACCATTTGCTGGAAAAAAATTTCCTTATTGCTGCGCAATTCGGCAACATTCCCATCATTGTGGCAGGGGACTTTCAGGCCAACCCCTTGGCGTATCCCACTGTTGCACATGCCATTCACTTTGAAGGGTGGGTAGATCCTCTCGCATCTGTTGATGCCGAAGGCCAGCTTTTTCGACCGATCACCTTCTCACTGGATGGCACCTTCACTGGAGAAGGAGAGGGGTGCTCGTCCATCGATGGAATCCTGTTGAATAGGGTTGCTTTTGCTGCTCTTCAATCCATCGATGTTGTTGCGTTGCATGGTATTCAACACCGGCCAATCCGTGCTTCTTTCGCTTGGGCCCCAATCCACCAAATCGGGGAGGTACAGGCTAAATTTGCGGCCCTTGACCACTCCAAGTGGACTAGACAACCTGAGGGTGTACATACACAGCAACATCAAGCTGCCGCTGCACTCTGGGATGACTCTTTTGCGGAAGTTTTCTCCCAAACGGCTGATTTCCCTGACAAATGGCAGCTTGTGAACGATTTTTGCCTTCGCACACTCTTGGACAACGGATCTGTTTGGGGGTGTGGTGCCCGTAAACGAGGGTTGCTCCCTGTTTTCACGAAAAAGCGGGTTTGCCCTGGCCAGCTCCCTTCTGGTTCCGCTGTTACATTGAAGGGTTCTCGCCTCTTCAAAACTTTGCGTCAATTGTGGGAACTGGAGACCCGGCTTCTCAGACCTTCTAATACCCTCAGGGATGCTATCATTTTCCAGCGCACCACCAAGAAAGTGTGGCATTCCCTTAGGAACCTCCAATCACCGTTTCTTTGGATCAACCCGTTTGCCGTGACTCTCGTTGACATTTTTCATAACATCCACTGGGTCAAAAACGAGGCCCATTAATTGGGAGCTCAAAAAGAAGAATGCCCGCATTTCGGCTTGGAAATCCAGCATCCGTGAATCTGCCAAAGGGTCCAAACAGTTTATTTTCCATCATCTCAAAAACAAATGCTTGGACGAACCCGCCAATTTAGTTCTTGATTTTGATGGTAACATCATCTTTAATCCCCAAGAAGCCATCTCTACTATCGCTAGTGATTGGGACTCAATCTTTAGTGCCAACACGCTCAGACATGATCCTGTGCAGATGCTCAATGTTGTGTGGCCATACCTGGACCACAACCTACCCCCCTGTGAACTTCCTGCTCTTACAGGAGCTGACATTGAGGAAACCATCCTGCGTAGGAACCCACTTGCCGCTCCTGGCCTTGATGGGTGGCGCACTTGTGATTTGCAGATGTTGCCGAGAGCATGTTGCAATGTGATCGCTGACTTCTTTTGTGCCTTGGAAGAAGACTGCAACGCTGTTATGCCTGATGTCCTAACCCGCGCAAAACAGGCCATCTTGAACAAGCCGGGTCCTTCTTCTCCCTTAAACAAAAGACTAATCACGATTCTTTCTCCTATGCTTTTAGCTTATACTGGAACAAGATTTCGTCAGCTGCAGCAATGGCAGAATACTGTTTTCCCCAAAGTTTTGTGTGGGGGCATTCGTCATCGCGACATGTCCGATATCAGCACGGAAATCCGGCTTGAAGTTGATGAAGCGATCGCTTCTGATGATCCACTTGTTGGCATCAAGCTTGACCAATCTAAATGCTTTGACAGAATTGTTCCGGACTCTGCTGCGGCCCTTTTCTTGGCCTTTGGACTACCACGGGGTGTTGTGAATGTTTTCGTCGAAATGTACGCTTCTCTGAAACGGCACCTGTCCTACAGGGGTTGGGTCTCTAGTACCGCTACAACTGCCGCCAACGGTGTTGCACAGGGCTGCAGCTTGTCTCTACTAGCGATTAATGTACATATGGCGGTTTGGTCAAAGTTTATTGCACTTCTTCCTCATGTTGCATGTAGGGTCTTCATTGACGATGCGTATCTTTGGGTTCGACTTTCTCGCATCCATTGTTTGAGAACGGCCTTACAGGTTACTGAACAGTGGAACTTACTAATTGGCCAAAAGTTAAGCCCGGACAAGAGTTCCCTTTGGGCCACTAATTCCAAAGCCAGGAAGACTGCCAAACAACTGTTCCCATCCATTCCTGTTGTCCTGGAGTTCGATGCACTAGGGGCTAAGATCTATACTGCCCAACGGAGCGCATTCCAATTTCCCGACCACAAGGCTGTTAAGATTTGCAATGATGCAAAGAACATCGCAGCTCTCCCAATACCCCTTAAGGTCAAATGCCAGCTGATCGCATCTAAAGTCATACCCCAATGTACTTTTGCTGCTGACATTTCCTCGATTCCGAAACTGACTTGTGCAAAGATCGAAAACGAAATCGCCAACACCATTTGGGGGCGGCGACCCCATTGGAGGGCTCGGATGCTCCCTTTTTGTGCAACCCGTGCTATGTGCACCCACGGGTTGCCAGAGCCTATGTCACTGTTCGGAATCTTTGGCGTGCCATTCATCGACATCCTTCCTTGTTAGAGCGCCTGCAGGACTTGTTCCATGTTTCTGTTAACCGGAAACACTCACTTCTTGCACACTTTCGTGATGCTTTGACTGTGTTCAAGTGTACCTTGTTGCCAAATATGAATATTGGTTTAGGAGCCTCGCAGCTTTCGATTCTTGACATCTCCCCTAAAGACTTGAAAGGGCTCCTTCACACCTTGGGAAGGCAATTTTGCTATGACTCAGTCAACTACAATTCACGGAAAGATGTCAAAAAGCCTTCGGGATTTCTGGATTTTGGGCTCTCAACTGCCTTCAAAGGTACATCACCGTGTAGTGCCCCCAATAACACTTTGGTTGCGCATTTTGACGCACAAATCGTAGGTTGCACGATAACCAATGATCGTCGTGCGGCAGCGGGCTTCATTGAGTCCTCTGCCTGCCGCTACTGCCACGACACTAAGGAGTCGTTGCTTCACATTGTCCGCGAATGCCCAGCAGCGCCCAACTTCATCACCTGCCTCCAGAGCCATGAATTGGGGCCAAATTTTTGCGGTCTAGGCATAGTTGAACATCCAAACAGCGTTGTCACTCATCGAATCCAGATTTCAACGCTGCCAAGTTATGAACAGGAGCTCTTTGATCCCAACGCACCAGGTGTGGTGTGGTTTTCCGACGGTTCCGTCTTACTGCGAGAATCGTACTGGTTGACCACAGCTGCGTTCGCCATTTATGACAGAGATGAACGCTTGATCCAGTCTGGGCCAGTTAAGCATGTGGCACTTGCGTCTTACGCTGCAGAGCTATAGTCATCATTGCGCCTGCGCGCCTTCATCTTGTTACGGACTGCCAGACAGTTGTTGACTTGTTTGCCAAAATGTGTGCGTGTCACAATATTCCTGAGCATTGGAGTCATCGACCCATCTGGCTAGAGATCCAACGTGTTTGGAGGCTTAAGCAACGACAATGTGAGCAACCTGTTCAGATTGAGTGGATGCCCGCACACACCTGCGATCACAAACCATTTCTTGCCATTGACCCTGCGGAGATCTTTGTTAACGGCTGCCCCGGCTGGAAGGTCAGAGCGAATCGATTAGCTGACGAGGAGGCTAAACGCGTGGCCTCTCAACAGGCTATCATCAATGTGGACCTATGGCCAGAGGTCTTCGCTGCTGCACACCGCCGTCAAGCTGCCTTGGTTTCCTTGAATCAGATCATTGGGTCTGAGGGCATTGTCAAGAAGGTTTTCCGAACCATCGAGGAGGACCAACAGGCCGATTGCTGTGACGAACACAAGTCTCGATTCCCAACATGGGACTGGCATGCTGTTTCCACTGACTTTGACTGGCAGCCTAAGAAGCATTGTCCTGTTTTGGTAAACCTTAACACCATATGCTCTGCAGAGGATGCTGAGATTTTTGGGCAATTCTTGCTCTCGTTGCGCTGGAAACTTGACTCCGACATGTCTGTTGCGTATGTTGAGATTGCTCATATACTCTTGTCGCGACATTTTTCTCTCACCTCGTTTGAGACCACGGACACCTTTGGATCTCTGGTCAGGAGTGTCAAGAAATGGTGTTCTGCGATTTTTGCAATCGAGGGTCAATGTCTCCTGCCGGGCATACATAAACGCGATGGCCATCATGTTTGTGGCTGGGCCCTGCCACGGGGGGCCATTTTTGGGGCACGACCCTACATCAGTGAGCAAGAACTCCGGCATTTTGCCGATCTACTTTTTGCTGGTGCGAGCAATTCCTTGCTCTCCTGGTGCTTCGCTATCGGTGATCACGGTGCCTAATTTGTTTGTGTCCCTGACACGTCTCATTTGCTCCTTTTTTCACTACCCGTCCAGAGTGACGATAGTGATGCTTAGGTCAGTCGACTGGGCAGATTTGGTGGAACAAGAAGCTACTAGTAACAAGTGCATCGCTACTAGTAACAAGTGCCTTACTAGTAGTAACAAGAAGCTCGTAGGAACGGTATATATATACATACATACATACATATATATATATATGCACACCAGACATGTCCTGCGCGAGGCTGGGAGCAGGTTGCAGAGGTGCTTCACGCGAGAGTTCGGGTGAGGCTTTACCGCTCACTTGTGGTGGACGACATCGCATACTAGTGGCAGACTGAAACATTGCACATTGCTGCAGGGACTGGTGCGCTGTTGTGTGCGTGAAGGTATGGTGCAAGCCCAATGGTCCGATTCCAGAACCCCCTTGATGCTGTGACGCTTGCAGATGCCATGCCAACGGTTTGCAGATGCAACTCCGCGGGCTGACTGAGCACGCAAGTAATGCCTCAACCAGATGCAGCTCCTCAAGCCCCGACTGCTTTAGAAAAGGAGTGAGAAATGCCGCCAGTTCTGCCTTTCAGCCGTCATGATTTCTTGCATTGAGAGATGGGGTGTGCATTATATAAGAGGGAGACCTCCCAAAGCCTTCGTGGAAGAAGGAGAATCGACCAGAACCCACTGGTTGGGGTTGAGATGTGCTTGTCCTGTTTTTCTCTCAAGGTGGACCCAGGAGACCCAGGAGGCACTAGCAGAACAGCCACTTCAAAAGCAGAACAGCTTAGTAGACATCCTAGACGTGAAGCTCTAGAATTTCGCCATCGCATACTGTTCTGTACAAATGTTAGGGAACAGGAACATTACTCTAACTAAAAAGAGTCGAGGCATGTTGAGAGTTGCCCAGCCGCTCAAAAGCCTCATCAAGTCACAAGTCTTTGTTTGTAGAGACATTTGCGTGAACAGTCGTTGACGCATGGGTTTCGATGGTGTCAAAACGTGACACAACGATGGAGAGTTTGCTCTCCCGTGCTGCTCAACATTTAATGGGCACTCCGAAGCAAGCTGGTGAAAAGCAGGTGAGTGAGACACAGCGGGCTCTCGCCAGTCATGGGGATTCTCTCAAGTCTTTGATAAGTCACGTGCTGCTTAGCATAGTGACTTCCGAACAGGATAAGGAAATTGTTCAGGTCAGAAGGAGTGGAAGCTTGTATCGGCGGCTTGATGACTTGAACAAGTACACCATCTTCCAAGAGATCCCGCTACCATTGAAGGAGAACCTGGTGCATTTGGGGCTCAGGGAAGAGCTGCTGAACCGCGCCATGGGTTCCATGCTCGGCATGGCTGTGGGTGACTCCTTGGGTCATCCCTTTGAGTTTTTGCCAGTTCAAGATCGGCCTGTTGGGCCACACTTTGATTTTGGGAAGTTCGAATTTATTGATGCATCCAACGCTTTCCAGCTGAAGCGTGGCCAATGGACTGATGATGCTGCCATGGGCCTTTGTATGGCCGACTCATTGATTTTGAAACGGGACTTCGATGGAAGTGACATGAGAGTTCGATTCTGGTGCTGGTGGAATCGAGGCTACAACAACGCCTTTCGCAAGGACCCCACCCGAAGCTCGTCGGTGGGCTTGGGTGGGAACATTGCCAAATCTTTGAACGACTTGTCCCATTTGTTGCCTGGAGAATTGCCACCGCCTGCCTTCAAAGCTGCCACAGAAGATGCAGGGAACGGGAGCCTCATGCGTTTCACGCCCGTGGCGATTTTCTTTCATGCTGCTCCTGTGGAAGAGTTGCTTCACTTTGCCAGACTCTCATCTTACACCACGCACCCGGGAATCATTGCAGCTGAAGCTTGTGCATTCCTTGCCTTCCTGATCATGCGTGCCTTGACTCGGAAAGGCCCTGAAAGCTCCATGAACGCCAAGCAGTTTCTAGAGAAAACCTCCCAGGAATACCTCAAGGTGTCCGGCCTGGAGAAGCAAAAAGGTTGGGGATATGACCAAATGATTTGGCTTGTTCAGTCACACCCAATCAATCCCACTGAGAGATGTTGGGATTGGAAGTCTCCAGATCTTGATATTGCTGGAACCTTGCGTGCACGAGGGCGCACATACAATGGCTATCCAGTTTCTTCTGGTTACTTTGGCTCATACTCCTTGGATGGCTTGGCTCTGGCCCTTTGGGCCTTCTATCACACGACTACTTTTGACGATGCAGTTGTAAAATCAGTGAATTTGCTTGGTGACGCTGACAGTCATGGTTCAATCACAGGGCAGCTGGCTGGAGCCTTCTATGGATACAGCAGCATCAGTCCCAGATTCGTCGACTGGGTCGCACGCTGGGATGACCATGAGTTTGCTTGCCGTGGGGCGATTTTAGCACACCTGGGCGCAAGGGCGGCGGTCGATGCGGCGCGCACGCCGCAGGTCACATCCCTGTGACGTTTTTTCCGCCCAGACACCGCTTGTGACATGGCTAGTTTGTTTTGAGAACAGGTGAAGGTCCCCCCCAAAAATGAGGCAATATTATATAATAACACACACACACACACGAGCACACACTCACATATAATCACATATATATATATATTTATGGGGCACAAAGCACTTTCCCAAGCTAGTGTTGTACATCAAGCTGATGGGCACAGGACCCCGACGCATTCGAAGAACCCCAAAGCGGGACTGCAACCCTGAGCGATTGGAAGAAAAATGGGCTTCCTCGAGCTTAACAAAGGTTTTTCACTGGTCAAACGCGGGCAAGATGGTGGTTTGACCGAGCAGCTCGACCGAGCAGATGGGGGGCCGTGCCTGCTGTTCCGTTTGGGCCGAGGAGTGGAGAGAGGCAGCCTATAGCCGCCCTAGCCAGACACGGCTCTCTGCAGACACGGCTGAAAAGAGCGGAGTTTGACGTTTCCTACCTTTGCAATTGACACTTTGCAGGCTGGACATTTTTTAACATTTGTTTTGATGAGGGGGTGAGTCACTCCGAATTTGATTTGGGTCCATGGAGTTGCTTCGTCGACCTGATCACTTTCATTCTGCTTGCCATCAGCAGATGGCAAGCTATGCCCTAGTCACTCTAGTCATGCTAAGCCCTTGTGGTAGTGCTGTCAAGCAGGGTGGGGAAGCAGAGCCAATTGCAAGACTGTTTAGACATGCACGTTTTGGCCAATGAGGAGATGTTACTCTGTTGCCCCAAGTTTCGTGCCTGAAAAGGAGTTACTGTAGATTGTTTTTTTTGCATCATGAGTTGTCACTTGATGTCGCTTGTTGGTAGAGGATTTTATGATGACTAAGGCGCAACCGGACAAGCCCGACCAGGCTGCATTCTCAGTTAAGTTGGGTTGTCACCACAAGCCAGAGCTTGTGATGTTTATAAGGCTCACGTTCTTATTGAGTTTATTATTGTATATCGTTGATATCTATCTATAATTAATCTATCTATCTAATCTAATCCAATCTAATTTTATCTTATCTATTCTTATCTATATAATCTGATCTAATCTTATCTATATAATCTGATCTAATCTTATCTATATAATCTGATCTAATCTTATCTATATAATCTGATCTAATCTAATCTTATCTAATCTTATCTAATCTTATATATCTATTCTTATCAAATCTTATCTATTCGTATCTATTCCAATCTATTCCCATCTATTCCCATCTATTCCAATCTATCCCAATCTATCCCTATCTATTCCAATCTATCCCTATCTCTTCCTATCTATCCCTATCTATCCCTATCTATCCCTATCTATCCCTATCT
>CAXAMN010022206.1:295802-308859 GCA_963970005.1 Durusdinium trenchii | reverse complement strand
TCTCTATCTCTCTCTATCTCTCTCTATCTCTCTCTATCTCTCTCTATCTCTCTCTATCTCTCTCTATCTCTATCTATCTATCTATCTATCTATCTATCTAGTGTATTTGCAAGGCAGAGCAGCTGTGGCGTCGAGCCTGCCAAGTGGAACGAGAGCGGGCCCAGTCGCGAATCCCAAGCGAGTCTCCAGCAGGTCCATTGCATTGATGTCAATGAAAACAAGCTCCATTGCATTTGAGGCTGTTGGGATTTGATCTGGAGGAGGCAGGGCGCTGAATTGAAGGGCCAACAGGGCAAAGCAGGTCGCCCCTCAGGCCGCCCCTCAGGTCGCTTTTTGTGGCTCAACTTCAGAGCCTTTTGGGAAACCACCTCGCTCGAGCGAGGTGGCCCTTGATCCTGACCAAACCTGGCAGGCTCGGAGTTTTAGGTAGGGGTAGTGGGAGTACTTCTGTGAAGGCTCAGCTTGGCTGTGAGACCAGGAGGCTCCAAAGACGAGAGAGAGTCTCAGGTAGTCAGCAGCCATCAGTTTCTGTATTTTCACTCCGGGTAATATGTACACTCTGCCATGCACTGCATATAGGATATCATGTACGCTTACCTGTAGCTCGCGGCCCAAAACAGGGGCGGTAGCTTAACGGCTGTTTCTATAGGTTATCAGCCGTAGTGCTTTAACCACAGCCATGGACGCCCTCGCTATTCCCGGTAATGCCGCGTCATCGGTTGCCGTGCCAGCCGGTCTCGTGACTGAGCCCACAGTAGATCTAGACGATCCCATGGGTTCAGCCCCGGTGACAGCGTACTTTCAGTTCGTGCAGCAAAACATTCAGCAGGTATACAACGGTAATGAGGATGCAATCGTTGAAGGAGGTATTAGCGCAATGGATGGAAACGGTACAAGCCAAGTTCCACCAGGCAATCCTTGAGGTAGAAGGCAAGCACCATGAAGAGCTTGGTTCAGTGAAGCAACAGGCCCAATCTAGCTACAACAAGTTGCAAGTAGAGCTTAGCGCTGCAAAAGCACGTATTTTCAATCTGCATTGGAAGCAGAAGCAATGAAAGCTGAAATGGATTCCTTGCGCACACAACTCATGCACCATTGTCAGCAAACAGTAAGCGCTATCACCAGCAATGCCGAGCAAGGTGTTGCGAAACTTCGTGCAGAGTTTGATGAGCGTGAACTCAAGCTTCAGCGTGATTTGAGGGAGGCAGAAAATGAAAACTATAGCTTGCAGCAAATCATCGGTGACCCGAGGGCTGAGAACAAAGATGCCACTGACCCAGGGTATTGTCCAACGAGCATAATAGCTTCGCCAACATTGACGCCTAGGCCAGGCGAGCAAGAGAAGAAAGGTACATTTGAGACCATCGCAGCAGAGGCTAGTGCACGACTGAGTGGGTTGTTTGGACCTAGTGTGCAAGAGGCCACCGTCACTGGTGATGCCCCAGCTGAGGCAACAGCACCAATCAAGCCGGTACTACCCGTTTATGGTGGTACTATTCCGGATAGTGGCAAAACCCAAACTCACATGTTTCACAGCCCTGCACCATCGGCCCGTGAGCCCCACAAGCCAGCATCGTCAGGTGCTATCACCTCGGAGCAGGTGATTGAGCTAGTTAAGTCACTCACCCAAAGGGAAAGTGATGAGAAGCCAAAGGTCAAGGAAGCAGATCACATCAAGTTGAATGATATGCCCACTCCCGAAACCTATCCGCAGTGGAAACATCATGTGAGGACGAAATCAAATCATGTTTTGACAAACCTGACGCAGCACGGGACTGGTTGATGGAGGTGCATAACACAATCGATGAAAGGAGTGTTCTGGAAGATCGGTTGTCCAATCCCGGTAAGTTTACCACTTTGGATACCAAGTTGGCAGCTGCATTGACCAGAAGTGCAAAGGGTGACCTAGCAAACCGGATCATCAACTACAAAGAAGAGAAGGCAAAGCTAGGCATCCAGGTTCGTGGGAGGATGATTCTCCTCATGTTTGATGACTATTTCAAGACCTCCTGAAGAAGCTGGGGGCCTTTACAGGGTTGAAGATCTCCTCAACGTGGTGAAGGTAGGCGACACCGTGGCGGATTTGAAGCGTTTCATCAACCGCTGGGACGCTACCATCGCTGGTATGCCCGAACCACCTCATGAGAATGTGCTACGGGACATTCTGTTGAGACAGATTCGAACCAGTTCAATTTTGAGGTATGACATTGATCTGTTTGATCGTGCAAAGGAAGGTGATCGCCACAGGTCTTACAAGTTTCTGTTGCAAAGTATCAAGGACTTGATTGACCGTGAGCGCCTTCGTGAGAACCGATCGCGCATCGCTGAGCGGAACAGGTTGAAGCCAGGCGATCGCAGCGAGAAGAATGCGGCGCCAGGTATTGATCCACGCCGCAAGCGCTCTCCATCACGCGGACGGCCGACTTCCCGGGACAAGGGTGTTTGCTGGGCTTTCCTTGACAGGAAATGTACCAAAGGGAAAGACTGTAAGTTCAAGCATGAGAAGCCCAAGCGTGATCCTTCTAGAAGGCGTCAGCCATCCAAGGAAAAGAAGGAGCAGAGAGACAAGAGTGAAGACAAAGAGACAAAGAAGATGACCAAAGAAGAGATGGCTAAGACCCCCTGTAGGTATGACCAACAGGGTACACGCAGATGGGGTGACAAGTGTTTCTTCAAACATGGTGACAAGGCAGCGCCAGCCGCAAAGACCAAGGCCAGAAAGGAACCCCCTCTAAACCTGGAAAGGAAAAGAAAGGGGACCCAAAGAACTCTGCTGTATGCCTTCGCAATCGATTTGCCTGTTTGGCAACCGATTTGCCGGGTCCATCATGTCTCAAGAAGCCTTGTTTGCCTCCCGTGCGTGGTAGATCCAAGTCGTCTAGCCGAAAGGTCAGGTTCACTAGGAAACCTGAGATTCACACAATCCCCGCTCGTGGGGAGCATTGCAAGATGATCAAGGAACCCCGCAAGCACAAGTTGCACTACGCCGCGAGCGATCGTGTGCCCAAGAGCGACCCGAAAGCAGCCAATCGGGCAAAAGTAAGAGCAAGACAGTTGGCTGAGATTGTTCGCAAGTTCGAGTGCCCTAATGAGCCTTCGTGCCATTTCAAGTGCCTTGAACCATCGCTCACGTGCCGTGCCTGCAGGAGTCTGATTCAGCTGAAGTCGCGCCCAACGGCAATTCCGCCGATTGTGGCAAGTCCGGCGCCAAGGGAAGGAAAGTTCTCATGGTTGGTTGACTCGGGGAGCGAACAAGATCTCCTTAGCAGAAAGGTCATGGAAGCCGCTGGTGCAGAGAACCCTCGTAAGGCACCTCATGCAATCAGCCTGATCACTGCAAACGGGTCTACTGAAGCAAGTGAAGTTGCCGATGTTCGTCGGATGAAGCAACTGCTTGAACCATGTACGCCATATTTGCTGAATGCCCAGCTGTGTTGTCCGTCGGTATCAAATGTCTTGATCAAGGATACAGCTTTGTATGGCCAGCAAATGGCACTCCCATTTTGGTGAGACCAGATGAAAAGATTGTCCAACTTCGAGTTGATGGTCATGTCCCAGTCCCCGATTCCGATTGCAAAGTCTTTGGTGAGGGTCAGTTCAAGAAGGACAAAGCCCTGAAGAAGCTGTATCTCGAGCCCATCGGACAAGAAGGAAGAAGAGGGCATTGACGAAGAGGTGCCAGATGATGATGAAAGCCGTCTGGTACGTTCACGGAAGGTAGGAGACCTGATGCGTGAGGCACAGTCCGCGAAACACCAGTTTCACCACTTCCCCAAGAACCCTTTCTGTAAGGTGTGTCAGCGAGCCCGGATGCTTGCACCTCAGGCACGAAAGAAAGGAGGTGAGAGCCGCATCCAGACTAAGGCATTTGGTGACCATCTGATTGCCGATCACGTCGTCGTGCGTGCAAACATCGAAGAAGGGAATCGCGGTGAACGAGTAGCGTTGGTAGTCAAAGACCTGCATACAAAATTCCGGTGTATTTACCCCGCTCAGTCCAAAAGTTCGGATGAGGTAGTGATTGCACTTCAGCATTTTGTTGCTCCGGATGATGCAGTTGAAATCATTTACGCCGACAATTCCCGTGAGTTGATTGCTGGTATCAAGGAGTTAGGGTATCGTCACCAAACCTCCGTTGAGTATGTGGACTCCTCTAAGAGCTTCATTGAAAGGGAAGTAATATGCTAGAGGGAGCACCCACCAACCTTGTTCTATCGGGTGTGCCTCTCCAGTACTGGCCACTCGCCATTCAGCATTTTGCCATGGCAACAAACACGAGTGACCAGCTGGATTCATCTCCAAGCCCACCGTTTGGTGCAAAAGTCCTTTTCTGGAACAACCCCAACAGAGCCGACAATACAGCAGGAAAGCTGTCGCCCACTTCGGTGGAAGGTGTGTTCCTTGGTTATCACGTGCAGCCAGGGCACAAGTGGCAAGGGGAGTATCTAGTTGCCAAGTGGGAAGCACTAGACTACCATTGGCCATGCTGAAAGCAACAGCATTTCTATCCAGAGGACAAAGAAAGTTGAACTCTTGCCAGGTGGTTTCAGTTTCCCACTGCGTGTAAAACGTGACCGGATGGAAGCCATCCGTGATGACCCAAAGCTCAATCTCATTGAATCTCCCAATCCGATTCCATTAGCCGATGCACAAACGTACAAAGGTGACGTACAAAGGCAGCAAACGTCCAAAGGACATTCCCTCCGATTACTGGAACTCTTGGTCCAAAAGACCGTGCCAAGTTGCTGAAAGAGATGGATGAAGCGAAGTCCTCCTCCAGCAAAGGTTCAAAGACCACAAGTCCAGCGACTTCTTCTCGGCTCGGATCAATCCGAGGCCCTGGAGCCGAAGATTTGAGCCCCAGTTGGGAAGCCGTGCCAACACCCAAAACGGTGTATGGAGCACCTGCAATGCCGCGGAAAGTGCTTGATCAACCTGAGCCGCATCGTCTCCCGCTCCGGGAGCTTGTAGCGCAGCGTATCAAGCAGATCGAGTTTCAGGTCGCCTTTGAGCTCTTCTGTGCAGTAGCCAGGCTTGTCTCTCGCGATGAGGTTGCTCGAACTCCCAAGGCCAAGGCAGCATTGGACGCTGAGTGGGAGCGACGCAGAACGGAAAAGAACGTGGGATGAAACTCGCGTCACGGAGTGCCGAAAGGTTGTTGGCGAGGCCAACAGCAAGGGAGAGACTGTCCATCTCGGCCGCATCTTCGAAGCGTGCTACGAGAAGGGCAGTGAGCTTGAGGAGTGGAACCCTTTGAGAAAATTCAAAGGAAGGACGGTATTCGAAGGCAACAATGTCAGAGATCAAAATTCTGACCATGCCTTATTTGGCGAACCCTGCGTCAATGGAAGCCGCCAAGGTTCCCGACGCCTACGGTAGTCAGCCAGGTTTTGGCAAACAGCAGGCAGACGCTGTTCAAGCTTATGTCCAGGCCCTCTTCACTGGGGCGCCCACATGGATATCTCTTCCGCGTAATAGGTGGCCGAAAGCCTGGGAGGGCAAATACCAAAACCCTGTGGTACCCCTCGTGTTAGCACTCTACGGACATCCTGACAGTGGCGGGATTTGGGAGAAGCACCTCAATAGTCGGTTGCGTTCCAAAGGTTGGGCGCAAATCCTGCCTGATGTATGGCAGAGTATGTGCTACCATCAGGAGCTCCGACTCTTGTTAGTTGTCTATGTGGATGACTTTAAACTGGCCGGGCCCAAAGAGCATCTTTCCAAAGGTTGGGAGCTCATCAAATCAGCCGTCGACATCGGCGAGCCCGAAGCCTATGATCGGTACTTTGGCCGCCATCACAAAGAACTTTCCCAGGTGCATCTGCCCAAAGCTTGCCACGGCTGTCAGCAGCATCGCACTCGCGATTACTGGCACCATGACCCCGAAACCTGCACATGGACTCGGTTTCATTTGCAGCCCCGCTAGAAGCTCTACGATCCTGCCAATGAGGGGGGGGGAGTTTAGTGGGCTCATTTCGGGTCAGAGGATCACACGTTTTGATTATGATGTCACCTTCAACGGCTGTCCATCCATTCGGGCGGTTAGTGGCGAGAAGGGAACAACTCTGGTGATGGATTCGTGGTCAGACAACCCCAAATTGCAGACAGAAGGTTTCTGGACAGGCTCAACCGTTTTCACCTATGGCCAGGAAGTTGAGCTCAGCGCGTTCGCAGCGGCTTCAAAGAACAGGCCTGGACCCCACCGGAACAAACGCGAGGCCAAAAACGAGGCTAAGCAAAAGAGGTTCAAGCCCATTGAGGATGTAGTGAAATCCACGGCTGGCGTCATGGCCAAGCCCGTTAGCATTGTTCGCTACGGCATGTCAAGTTTTCTTGAATCATGCGTTGAGGTGTACTGTGAACTAGCGAAAGTGGATGTTTCCTCATCGAAGCCAGCCCCAACACCATTCACGGATGCAGGAGTCAGAACCAAAAGGTAGACTTCAACCGATTGCTAGCAAAGTATTGACTGATGAAAATCCTTTTTGCAGCAAGCCCGCTTTGGCCTCCTCCACGCGACCCAAAGCCTTGCGTCGCGGGTCACGAAATGGTCAACGGACTGCGATGTCGCGCTCCACAGATTGGTTGCGTACATCCATCATACTAAAGATAGGTTCTTGGACGCCTTCATCGGCGATCCCTTGTCCGAATGCCAGCTTTGGTTGTTCGCGGATGCGGGCTGGGCAGGGGATGAGGATGCTAAGAGCACTTCAGGGTGTACCACTGTGATTGTGGGTCCAAACACGTATTTCCCAATCAACCCGTTTTCAAAGAAACAAACAGTGATTTCCACAAGCTCTACGGAGGCTGAGGTGGTTTCCGCCAATCACGCCTTGAGAGCAGAGGGTCTCCCAGTTTTGGCGCTGTTCGAGAACTTGCATACGGTAAAGTAGCTACAAAGCTTTGCCCCAAAAGGGAAGTATGCTGATGAGGAAGTGTTCACTCGCATTGACCCCGATATCAACGAAATTCGGAACGGCAACGTAGAATCTGGACTTGATGCGTCGAACATTCAATCACTCAAAGTTCATCTTCCAGATTTCTGCCAAGTCAAATTCATGGAGGACAATCAGGCTACCATTACTGTTAAAGCAGCAGTTCGAGCGGGTCAATTACCCTCTATCAAGCAGCAGATATCATCACGAAAGCATTCACAAACGCTGCAAAGTGGGAGCACGCCCTTAGGCTGATCGGCATTAGCTTGCTGACAGCCCGGCGCAGGCCGGAGCCCCAAATAGAACTGTGGTGTCGAAGGTCTTGCAGCAGGGGGGTGTAGCGCATGCGCACACGTTTGATAGATTGCTCATTGAGTTTTGCTGTTCGGATGACTCCAAACTTGGACAACATCGCAACAATGCAAAAGGATGTAAAGTAATCCGCGTCACCATCAAAAAAGATGCCACAACGCACAAATGCATCGATTGGCTGAACCGTGAAATCAGCACTTTCAAGAAGCAGCATCCACAAGCAACAGTGTTGCTGTACGGCTGGGTGCGTGCTTGTGGTTCAGCCCAAAGCATCTGGCCACCTCATCAATATCAGCAAATCCCTCATCGTCCACCGCCAGCCCGAGATACTGATCATGCTGCCTGACCACCTTCGACAGCTGCGTCAAGTAGTCTTTCAAGGGCTTGGCAAAGAAGAGGTGATGCCCGTTCAGATCCCAGCCTGAGGCAAATTTCCAAAGGGATCTCTTTGTCGCCGAGGCGGACAGCCTGTTGAACCATCGACTTCAACTGTACAGTACGCGTCCTCCTTGTACTGGTCTTCCAAGTACTGCACGTACACGGGATAAGCTGTCCATGACATCCTGAGGCTCATGGTCTGAGGAAGGCGCTTCCGGCTCGGGCTCACCAGTGATGGCGCCCGTCTCTGGTTCTGTCTCGTCCTCTTCGACCTCGACAGCTTCTTCTTCCTCAGTTGGCTGCACTTCCTCATCCTCCTCATCGATGTCAAGCCAGTTGGCAGGAGTTTGTCCTGTCTCAACGTGAGAGAGCTCTTAGCAATGCCTGCAATCGGCCTTCATAGGTGTCACGACTGAGGTTGAGCTCCTCTGCGCTGCGATCTTGCTCCTCTTCGATGATCTGCCGCCTCTGCTCCATGATCTTCTCTGCGGCCGCATCGTTGGCCACGAAGATGTCTGACAGGTCAGGCTCATCCACGGGCTCGTCGGCAAAGACGGCCAGCCCGATTGGGCTGATCACCTCCTTCTTCGTCAGCGGTCGAGCTTTGAGCTCCATGACTGCAACAGCCCGCTGCGGATCTCGGCCAAGCTCCGCAGAAACTCTTCATACTCCTGGTCCGCTCTCTTGCGATCTTCGCTCCTCGAGGACTCCAAGTGGCCTGTTCATGTCACTGTTGGCCCTCACCTCCAAGGAAATGTTTGAGATCACATGGAGGCGCATGAGCAGATGAAACATGGACTTGCAAAAGCTGTAAATGCGGTTGGCGTTCTCATCGCTTTTCTCGGCATGCCACTGCGGGACCAGCTCCAGCCTGTTGGTGAGGATGTTGGAGTTGATCAAGCGGAACCTGCATTTGCCAATTTGGCTTGGATATACTTCGTCCTGAAACCAGGCGCAAAGCTGGTTCATCCAATGAATAGTCGGAAGGATCGGGCGGCCGAGTGGACTGCGTACCTGTGGCAGTCGGCTGCAAAGCCCACAAGCTCTGCCTGCACCTCATCCATCAGTCGTACATGATGGTCTCCATCAGGTGCATCGAATGGCCACGATAGCATCCCCTCGATCCCTTTCTTTCCGACCAGTTCCTTTCCCGACCACTCGACTGCCACCAAAATCATAGTGCCAGGGTAGCGTGCCTTGAGATCACGGATCGAAATCCGAGCTCGCTTCAAAAGAAACGGGAATTCGGCGCCACAAAATGCAAAATGCACTCATGGTGGTAGCGCTGGCAATACGACGGCTTGTATGCCTGGAAATGATCTGCCAAATCGAAGCGGAGCGCTTAGGCTTCTTCTTTGAACCACTCACCAAATTGAGTGCGCTGTCCGCAATCAGGATTTGAATCGTCTTGTAGTCCTGACTTGCGGGCACACCGGTGAAGGTGGCCAGAATCTCCTTTTGAGTCCGCATCAGCGGATCGAGTTCTGGCGCGAGCCAGGGGTTCTTCTCCACGAGTCCTGGCAAACAGGAATGGGCCGTGTGTTGGCTCAACACTCCGTTGATGACCGTGTCAACAATCTCGGAGTACCCGTCCTCCAAGTAGTAGCCAGAAGCAAGGATCTGGCGGAAGTGGTCCTCAAAGACCTCCAACGTCTCCTTCCGCTGCTCCAAATCGGCCGACATGTGCGAAGCTGCCATTATCGCTGGCAGGGCGCTTCTCGACGGCAGCTTGCTGGCTTGAGTTGCTATGCTTAAAGCAGCGGTGAACAAGGTCAGTGTACTCAAAAGTGTAACGCTCTTCAATGACTTGCCGCACTTGCCTCTACTCTGTCCATGCTTGTGTTCATGCGTACACATATACTGCTCAAGACATGCAAGTTCATGAAGATTTGTTGCGATATGCCAACTTTTGCGCATAAGTTCACCGTTGCTATCACGCACGCCAAACATACACCCATCAAAGTTGTACCGTTGCAAATTGCGGCGTTTGATGAAAGCCAGCACCGACGGCCAATGCCAGTAGCGACAGCGACGGGAAAGCTCAAAGGCAACAAACGTCCTAGGATCGATGTTGTCACGCACAAGCTTTGCGAAGTTCTTGAACAGCTTTGTGAACTCTTTTTTTGCTCTTTGATGCGATCAAACCCTTCCTCAGTTTGCTTGTCGACGTTTCCCCATGGGACGCCACCTGCGCAGGGCAAACTGAGCTTCTCGGTGAAGGACATCATTGCCATTGTGCAAAGGATAACAAGAATCGCTTCGAATTTCTTGGAATCCGTGAAGGCTCGAAGCTGGAGACGCGTGGCGTCAAATTGTGGCCATTCAAGATGAGGGCAGCTGCAGGACAAAGCAGACACGCGATCAAGAAGGCCGAAGACAACTATCGTGCTGCGGAGGTCATCTACTGCAGTCCGTCCCTCAAGCCTGAAGCAAAGGCTCCCTTCACCGGGAAGCCCATCGCTGGGATGGATGAGATTCCGACCTGGCATTTCACCGGACCCGTCCGGCTTGTTGGAAGAGGATTCTTGAGCAAGGGCTGTCATTCCTGGCGGTGGGGACTTCGTCGGGTCTGATCGTGCCCACGTCTATTTATCCGGCAGCCGCATCTCTAAGGTCGGATATCAAAGCGGGCTACGAGGAAAGTACCCAGTGCAGATCACTGTGGCTCTGAAGGAAGCAGTGGAAGACGGCCTCATCTTCTTCAAGAATCGCAGCGGAGGCATTATGACCATCGATACTGTTCCGCCCGAATATATCGTTTTGGTCGAGGACACAGACAGCAGATCGACCCTTTGGTCGCGTGTCGGTGCATCTGGCCTCAAGGAGAAATCCACAGCTGCAGAGGAAGAAGGCTCGGCCACCGTCACTGGTGCGCCCGAGCCAGCCGCAAAAGCAATGCCGCTCGCCCTCAACATTGTGAGCAAGCAGCGCCAAAGCCATCGCCAAGGAGTGCATCGGCATCCACTGCAAGTGAGCCACAGCAGCCCTCATCGGCTAGCCCAGCGGCACCTTACAGCGGGTACGCCCCGCCTGAACCCGCTGAGCCTCCACCAGGTTTCGATGCGCCCATCACTGCACCTGGGCAGCGACGTGGCAGGAAGTTGAACTTGGTGACGAGCGAGTGTTGCAAGTGTCAGAGCCTTGTTCTTCGCGGGATGACTCATTGCAACGTCTGTTCAGCAGCACTTGACGGGAACACAGAGCTGCCAGACGAGACGGTCATGCATTTGGCTGACCTGAGCGTGAGCAAATGGCCGTGCTGGAGTCGTGAAGACCGAGAGCTTGGTGTCTGAGTACATGCAGGCTGGCCTGAAGCTCCGAGTGACCTCGGCCAGCGGGCGTGGCTGCCGAGAAGTGCGGCTTCCATAGCATAGAAGATCGAGTGGAACATGACACCCATTTCATGGAGAGGATGCTCCAAATGGGTCATGATTTCCGAGCAGCTCAACGCCAGGATTGGTTGTGCCATTGTCACTTGGCCAACCCACCACGCAACAGGGCGCAAGTCAGCCTAGGGCTTGGGTACGACGAAGATCACACCCTTCCTTGCAAGGTTAGCCTACGATGTACATCGTGGAGCAGTGGTGCGTCCTCTATCGCACCAACATCCTCTCATTGCGTGAGTACGCGGAGTACGTGAAGACTCCAAATGCCCATCGAAGCCTCTTGGCCTGGGACGGTGTCCACAACATCGACAGGGAGTATCCCCTTGATGACATTCGTCGCATTTGCCAAGCCAGCCATTCCGCTGCCAGGAACGACGTGATCAGCAAGCTGAACCAAGAGCAGCGTCAGCAGGGAAAGGGAAAGCGAAAGTCCTCCGCTGATGAAGGCGCTCCAGCCGCAAAGGCAAAGGGAGCACAGCCACCATCAACGGTGAGCCCTTCACCATCAGGATCTTCTTCCTCGTGGGGATGGAGCTCATGCAATCGGAGCCAATGGGGCGGGCAGCGGCAGTGGGACCGCAGCTCATGGGACTGGAGCTCGAGTCAGAGCTTTGGGCGATGGAGCTCGTTGAGCCAAGTCTCAACACCTTTGGCGAGCATAATTCGATAGCTTTGCATGATATCCTCTGTAAATATGTATGCGGTTTTCCTCCCAAGTCCAAACTTTCAAACTTTCTTTTGGCGGCGGGGAGTGAATAATTAACATGCACTTGTAGGGCCACGTTTGGCATTGGATTGCTAGCATCCATCTATGCCATCAGCGCACAGCCTGCTTCACCGCAGTGCCCTGCACTAGCCGCAGCCCTTGTGCACTTTCCGCGACCAGCTTTGGTATCAAAGATGCCTCAGCTGAGGGGGGTGTATTTTCACTCCGGGTAATATGTACACTTTGCCATGCACTGTATATAGGATATCATGTACGTTTACCTGTAGCTCGCGGCCCAAAACAGGAGCGGTAGCTTAACGGCTGTTTCTATAGTTTCCAATGCAGGGATTGTTGAGTGGCAGACTGCGCACACACTGGCAGCCCTACAATTCTTGACGTTGACGTGTGCTTTGTGGCAAACGCATCAAAAGTTGGTACACAGGGGCCACATGACTGGGACACTTGTATGTATTTTGGACCATTCCCATCTCAACATGACTTTCGCCGCAGTAAGGGTTTTTTACCACCCCTGATTCGGATGCTTGTCTGCTTGCAGGCTTCATTTGAGAAGCTTCGGGAGAGAAATGACGTGGCGGAGCGACAACGTCTGCTTCCCGTGCGGTTGAGCGTGACTTACCATATGCGTTTCATGGTGCTCCCGTGTATGGTGCAATGTCCCATAAATAAACTCAGGACAGGTTCATTTCCTCCGTAGCATCGGGGCTCGAAAGGTGGATGGGAGGTGGTGAGAAGCCACCTCCCAAACGCTTGTGCAATCGGTGCGACAAGTACGAGGTCCGGGAGTTGAATACCTCGTTGTGTTTGGTCTGCCGGCGCACCTACCAGCTGGGAGCGACCATCAACCAGGTGTTTCCGGCTGCAGGGGAACACCTGGCTTTGAAGTTCCTGGACCGCGTCTTTGACTGGCTTCAGGAGACTGTCAAGGAGGCGGAGGAGATCCAGCGTGAAAGCTTGTTGAAAGGGAGCGGTGGTGACGCTCCCAGAACTTCAGGTGTCGCCTCAGCAGCCAACGAAGAGCCCTTGAAGAGAAAGACTGTTGAAAGCCCTCAGAAGAAAGCAAGCCAATCCGAGACCAGCCCAAAGAAAGGATCCAGCACTACCTCAGCCTTAGCAGAAGGTCCAAAGCCCAGGCCCAGTGAAGTCAGCCGACCATCGTCATCAGGCAGAGGTGAAACCACTGTTGCCGCACGTGTTTTACCTCCCCCCAAAGCACCACCTACACTCCCCCCAGCCAAGGCCAAAGGGAGTGTTGCATTGGTGGAAAACTCCCAAGTCCCAAGGCACTCCCAAGTTCAGCCGCCAAAACCCACCAAGAGTGT
>CAXAMN010022206.1:264281-290802 GCA_963970005.1 Durusdinium trenchii | reverse complement strand
TGACAAGCTTGCTGCAACGCGTGGAAAAGAGCCTGTGACTGAGTTTGAACATAAGACTGACCAGGTCTTGGACCAGATGGCTCTTTTTTCCCAACTCCTGGCTGCGACTGCTCCGTAGAGAAGCTATTTCTAGTAGCTATGCTGGAGGGCAAAGGGTCAAAGGAACCACCCCAAAGCGGGAGGGAACTCCTTGAAGAACCCTTAGGCAAACTCAGCTTTGCTAACAACCTTGCGACTTCCTTGACATGTTTTGCTCATCTTCGAAGCTGCCAAGGCCGCGAAGAGCTGGCCCAGAGGGAGGCCAATGAGCAAAGGGAGCGGATCGACCGGAGCGAGGCTGTGGCGGCGCCGAGTGAGCCAAGATCCAAGTGGCCTGGATTGTTTCCAAGTTGAATGAGTTGTGGCAACGCAGCATGGGAACGCAAGTGTCTTTGTCCCTGCTCCTGCTCCTTTTTGCCGTCCGAGTTATGAATGTGAGCATTGATCATGAAACGATAATGAAACCCTTTATGATCTATCAGTTTTCACATGTGACTTGTGCTTTGGGCTATCACCTCCACAGAGACCAAACAGATCCAAACAGCGAGAAAAGCCATTGTTGACTAGTTGGCCGCTGTGGGCGTGTAAAATGGATACACAAGGTCCCTCTCTGTTTTCTCAACACGCAGTATTTCAGTTCATGCCATCTCATCTCATCCCTAACTTATGGCACTTCATTGGCCTAGATGGCTTGAGCATACTTGATCAAGTCATCACAGCTTGTGAGAGGAGACTTGAGTCCCTCGAAGACATGTGCATCAGATGTTTAGGCTTTGCAAATCGCATTTTCACTCCCACTTTGCCACTCCTTAATTCTTGGCTTATATAGTGCCCCCAGCTTGCATATTCTGGTCCATGGGTGACGTTATTGGCCTACCTTGTGATGAGGCAGCTGGAGTGCATTTTTGCAAAGTTTTGTCTGACAGCCTGACAGCCTCAAGTTCATGTTGCCAGGGGCAGCAGGGCAATGCAGAGTTGGTGCAGAGGTTGCCGCCTAGGTGCGTGGTTCACCGAGCATGCCCACGGGGCGATGCAAGCCATTGTTCGAACTCGCGAACTCGCTAGGCAAGCTCAACCCATGGAGAGCAACAGCAGCGCCTCACAGGTGGTGTGTATGGTTGGGCTTTTGCTTTGCATCCGATGCATTTCCTCGGCCAGCGTTGGGCAGAAGCCAACGCTGTGACACAACAAAATTCAGATGTTCTCGATGTGGAGGTAGCGGTCCCATTCCGGCTTTGACCTCACAGAACGGTAGAGAGAGAGAGAGAGGAAGCAAATGACTTGCTGCAGATGGGTGACATGACTTGTTTGAGACTTGTTTGATGGCCGAGGATTGCTGATGGGCGTCCACCACGTTGCCTGGCGAAAGCCTAGCAAGTTCCACACATCGAGGGAATGAAGCTGCCAGGGAGACGTGATGTGTGAGTGATTGTGTGCTGAGATCGAGATTTGCTGCTGCCAGAGCAGGGTTTGCTGGACATGATTGCGAAGCTGCGATCAGAGAGGCCATCGGTCAATTGGCGTCGATGGGACGCCCATGAAATTCAGGTGTTCTTGCAATTGGCTTCTCCAAGCCAGGCACCACCTGGACGTGATTGGAGATGCCCCTGTTGAGACTTGAATGAATGGGACTGGTGGAGCATCCTTGTACTTTAGACAAGCATGGCAGGCTTGTGAGAGACCTTTATATATGTGCTTTTCATTGCTTTTATGCTTCATGAATGTTGGATGCAAGAGAGGCAGGGTTTGTGAGAAGGCCAAGCCGTTGAATCATTTTAATCGTTACTAAGCTGTCAAGCGGAAGCATTTAAATTGATTGCGGGTGCTTTTAGATGGCCCTTGCTTTTGACAGCAGGGGGAGAGGAGCCTCACTCCTGTAAGGACGACACTGAGACCAGTGAGAAGCAGGAGGTCCCAGAGGGAAAGGTGTTGAGATTGCCAAAGTTGGGCCCTCGATTGCCGCGGGAGCCGCTGGAGCAGGCGCCGCGACGGAAAGCCTGCATTTCACTGTGAAGCACGGAGTGGGTACACTAAGACTCTAAGCAGGTATACCTGAAGAGTGGCACTTCCATGTGCCCTAGGCAGTTCTCTTTTTTGGGGGGCATGGATTGGTAATTGAGTTTAGTGTATGCTTTGCTGAAATCATAAAGTTGCAGTGTCAGGGGTCAATCGGTACAAACTACAGGTGACCTTAATGATGCCCTTTTGTAGTCGCCACATGCCGTGCATAAACGCTAACAATGCAATTGCACACGTGACCGGCACATGTGGACAAACAATATGAAGCCCTGGCCGCTCACGAAGCGGCAGCTTGTATGGGCTTTGGGCTGAAAAGGCTGGTGACCATGCGAACGCTGAGCGTTGATTCCGGCAAACTTCAGCCATACCTGATCCTCTTCTCCGCAGGCTGCTCAACCGCATGCTGGTTCGCCTCACCGTGGGGCTGGCCCAGCTGACAGTGAGCCGGATGTTAGTTGAGTTGCGTGTGAAATGAACGCGCTGTTGAAATCAGCCACCTTGCATAAAGACTCATGACCAAGAGACTGATAGGCTTTGAAGCTTTTCGCCACTTACTGTAATTATTTTTTCATGGGTTAGGCTGATTTAGGTTGTTGATTGGAACTGTTCAATTTCTGCTGGTGCTCAGGTGGCATGCCTGATGAGGATGCATCTAGTCTGAAGAGATTCTGCTGTGATGCGAGTTGGATGACACAGATGGAAGGGATGCTTGGTTTTGGGTTCGCTGACGTTGTGGAAGTGCTTCAGGATGTGCCACCTCGTCTGCCGCGTGGAGGGTGCGCATCCATTTGCAGGTGTTAGTTATATTGACTGATGAGCTTGATTGGGCAGCTTTCAAGAACTCAGCAGTCATGTTTTGGCTCGTTGCCACGCCTGTTGCTACGGCTGCTACGGTGTTTTGGTCCCGTAGTAGCCAACTGAAGAATTCGGGTTGACTTTCATTTTGCAGCCAGGGATGTGCCACAACATTTGGACCCAACCAGGCAGCTTGCTTGATTTGGTTTCCGTGGCGATTGGCCCAGTTATCGTTTTCCGAATCAAGCAGGCCACTGACTACAGGCCACTTGCAGATAGCTTTTAAATGTATTAACGGGGCCATTGTCTTATACGGGGCAGCACACATTCTGTGGGGACTGTTGTGCAAAAGTTGTTGTTGTTGTTGGTCATAAACCTGCGGCAAACGTTTGCCCTGCTCGAGCTTGCTGTCAATTGCTTGTTGCGGCAAGCTACAGCTATGCTGAGCCGATTCTCAAACGGTCAGCGCTCGTGGCTTTTCCTTTGCCAGCATTGCTCACATGTCATGCATGTCATGTGCCCGCACAATATTCGTACCGTGTCCACACCTGTACCATTACCCCTCCACCCTAATGGCGATGGCCTCCAACCTATTCGCGATGGCCTCCAACCCACTAGCGATGGCCTCCGACCTACTAGCGATGGCCTCCAAGCGATGGCCTGTTTCTTGCATGTGGTGACTGAATGCCACATGGCACACACCACAGACCTGTGTTCCAAATAGAGTTGAGTGACCAGTGTAACATCACTTTCATGAATGGCAATGTGCAGTCAGTCCAAAGCTTCGCAGGCTGCAACATGCAAGGCCCACCGGGCCTGCTATCATGACATCATGGCACTGGCTGCCAGTGACTGACCTTGCTTTGTTTTTTTTCTTCTCTTTTTTCTGGTTTGTGTCTCCTGCAGTTCGTTCATGTTGAGTGGTTCTGTTAATTTGATTTGGGCTGGCGAACTCTATTGGAGCAAAGCACTGCGCCATGGACTCCAGGGCAACGCTGCCTTTTACACCACGACAGTTGCCACAGGCAGTGCGGGATGAGACACTCATGAGAACCCTTTTTGAATGTAGTATAATATTGGCCGTGGTTCCTGGCATTTCGGACATTCCCCTCCATTCTTCCATGAACGAGGTGGGCGAATTGGGCGAGCGCCCGCCGGACCATGAAGAGCGGCGTTGGATTGAAGCTGCGGTCGCTTGGTGGCTGTGTGGAGACATATGGCTGTGGGTCAGAACCTGGAGCCCCAAACCAGGGTACGTTGATCTCCCAAGTATGTCAGCCAGGGTGTCCCGGTTTTGACCATGTTTTGGTGCTCTCTTATTTTCCTGTTCTGGGAGGGAAGACCACCAAGTACTGCTGCAGCCTTTTTGTCGACCAGAGCCTTTCGCAGAGAGAGTTAAATCGGGGTGCCGTGAGTAAAGCGAAGCATGTATAGTGCCCACATACCCCAACCTCGTATCCCCCAAGCAAACAGCTGGAGGATATACAACTATATAATTGCATTCTATGCATTGAGCTCAGCAAGTGTTCATCAAGACATGGTGAGACGCTTCAGAATAGGTCAGGCAATGTGCAGGCCTTTGGAGTCGGTAATGGTTTCCAGCGAGATGCGTGATCACCACAGGCCCTAGGCCTTTGACGGCTTTTGTACTCTGCCTTGAAAATGGCCTTCCCACACTGCAGCTCCACGCTGCGAGAGCATGGCCTGCCCGAGCGTCGAGTGTCCAGGAGTTGTGAAAAGCGAGGTTTAGTCACCAAAACATTAAGCAGGCCAATGTGTTGTAGTGCTTCATTGCAACCTTGCTGCGACGGTGCTTGACGGCTTAGGCTTTACGTGCCAAAGTTTCGAGAAAAACCAACCCTCATCGCAGCTGGTTGTGGGCCTTTTGTTCGGGAAATTGATGGCGCAGAGCTTCAGCAGGCTTATGTCAACCTTGAATCTTAGCTAGATTCAAGAGTCATGAGAGCATGGTTTCTGGAAGGCCCTATACGTCCTGGGGCGAGGGTAGGTGCAATGCAGGAGGACGTAGTATGGTGCGGTACGGTTCATGGGTGCGATGGGACAGTGCGGGGTGCAGTGCATAGGTGCGATGGGACAGTGCGGGGGTGCAGTGCATAGGTGCGATGGGACAGTGCGGGGGTGCAGTGCATAGGTGCGATGGGACAGTGCGGGGGTGCAGTGCATGGGTGCGATGGGAAAGTGCGGGGTGCAGTGCATAGGTGCAATGGGATGTGGGTGCGATGGGACAGTACGGGGTGCAGTGTGCATTGTGCATGGGTTTGAAGGGACAGTGCAGGGAGCAATAGTTCTTTGGTGTGGAGAGTGGAGTTTTGAAGGCTTGGGTGGTCATGCTCATAAGCCAAGAGAAACATATGCGAGTATTGAAAATGAAAATTATCTAACCTTTGTTTGGCTGTGGAGTGGAGAATGGAGAAGCAAAGTTGTCTTGCTCACAAACCAAGAGGGAAATGATACTAGAAACTAAATACAGGAGTCGCAAACTTGCAAAGGTACTTCTTTGTAAAAAAGTTGGGAAATCCTTCACTCTTCTTACTCACTCTCTTGTTACACTTGTTCTTAAGTTCTTTAACTCTCAAAATTTTGACCTGGGTTCAAGCTGGCAAACTACATAATAGGCACTGAATATTCAAAAGAATCAATTATTTCCAATTTAAGGTTACGGTAAATGAGTTCTAAGCGTACAGCGAAGGCAAAGACCGAATGCAAAGTCCGTGCTGACTGCAAGTATTTGCAGACCTATCCTATCCATGCAAAGCAACAGCTTCCTGACCAAATGCTCATTGTTCATGGTCAGGTATTGGGAGTTTTGGCTATATATCGGCAAATACTGTGTTTTTTTCAGTTTCAGTTGCCAAGAAATGCACACTTAAAGCTTCAGACTTGAGACTCACATTTGGCATTGCACCTACTGACAACTCGCCGGTCGCACGCTCGTTGACTTAGGGGGCACGGAGGGCAAATGCTGTTTGATTCTAGAGAATGGTACAGCGCAACCAGGAATACCTCAACTCAGCATATACTATGACATATGCTCTATGGCTGTATGTATATTATTGCGTTCACCCTTGATTCACTCATTCACTTTGACTTCCAATAGTCTTGTTGCTCACTTCCAATACAATTCGCAAACAATGCTACGCTGCTACAATTGTTACTTCTTACTGCTTCTATTTAACTTATTTGGGTGAATAACAAAGCTACTACAGTACAGTACAGAGCACATCTGATGAAGAGAATAGACCAATCAATCACCCATGACCGGCATGTGATGGCGGCAGCGTTGGGGCAGCTGTTGCAGTCGCTGAATGCCGATGAAGATGAACGTGCTGCGCAAAGGCCGCGGCAAAACCCCTCCAGATGCTTTCTGAATATGAGGTATGTGAGGAATTGCAGCTGGACTGATTCTAGCGCTAGTTTTCCCGGATTTCCCTTGACCTTTTTCTAGCGCTTCTGACTTGTCTGAGCCTGTAGCTGTTGATGAGGTAAATTACTACGCCGACAAGAAGATCGTATCCGGAAAGCAGACGATGCAAAGAGGTTCGGAGATACATTCTTGGTTGAGTCAGTTAGCGTAGTACAGGCTAGTGACTAGTGTAGTCAGACTCTAGTCTAGAGTCTAGAATCTAGAATCTGGAACCTATAGACTCATAGACTAGACTGATTGTAATGAGGTTGAAATTCGTCTCCATGCTGTACATGGGATTGTAACCAAATTGTTTTGTGTAATAGTAATGGTAGATTGAGCTTACATAACCTGTAACATCTTGTGACAGTAAGTGTAGCTTTGCGGTATTCAGCCATGTCATAAAGTACCTCCCTGTATGCAAACCAAAAAGGATTTGGGGAACAGTTTACAAGAGTAGCACACCTGTTGCAGGTCTGTGCTGAAGAGATTTGCTGTGCGCAAGTCCGATGGCAATGTGAAGGTGAAGGGGCGTGGTCGCTACAAAACGTGGACACCAGCCATGCTCTTGAAAAGCGCGCTGCATGACTGCAGTAGAGCTGAAATACTGTTGAACTAGAATGTTTGGTTCAATCAACCAGTTGACTTGAACCAACAGTAAGTCAATAGCTGAGTTGTGAGTCAGTCTATAGTATATATTTACTGTATACATGCACAGTGCCAGTGCAATCAACCCTCTCCTTCAATGACTTCTAAAACAAGAGTCACAATGCTTCTGTGTTTGTTTCCAAAGTATGTTAAAGTTCACTGCCACTGCACACGGGAAAACTTGGTTGTGTGTTCATTTGTTAACTTTCAACTTTCAACTCAGGCTTGGCAATCCCAGAGGATATTCTTCAACCAGAAAGAAGCTTTCGAAGATGCAATCAAAAATGCCGAGTTGCTTTTCATTGAATAGCCTTGCATACTGGATCCAGGGAGGAACAACGCACGTGGCTGCTGCCGCACGGCTTTGCAGAGAGAGAGATGATACTTGTTTATTTTGTCCTCTATGTTTTGTCGCTGTTACAGTCTAGTTTAGAGTCTAGAGTTCAGTAGTCTAATCAAGTCGGGATATAGTGTTCACGCTAATGTCAAGCCAGGTCAGAGGCGCCCTGGCAGAGCTCTTGACGCGTGGATTTGAGGACAAACTTGGTCGACTTCAACAAGACTCTTGGACTTCAACAAACTTGGACGCTTAGGATTGCCGTCAAATGCACTTCTGGAGATTCTGGAGTTTCGATTTTGGTTCTAGTTTGTGGATTCCTGATTTTGGTCAACTCACTTGGAGAATGACTTGTCATTTAAGTCTTGAATCTTGAATGTTCCAGCATCCAGAAACTAACTCTTCAAGGTTGAGGAAGCTGTCACAAGAATGTATGAGTCAATGACAATTCCGTTCCTGACACGAACCAGGAACACCCTCATGCAGTGGTCTTCTCCCTTGAAATTGATGCATCTTCCGTGCGGGCAAGACAGCGGCATGGGCTTCTGGAGTCTGACGGAACCTTTCATCTTTTTGTGCCTGGCTTGCTTTTGGTCCCTTTTGGTGACTGGTTACTAGTTGTTTTCTTCGTGAAAGCTACACTACACTGCATGTAGTCTCATAGTCTGAGTGGTTGCTGTCATTGTCTGTGGAGTTTGATGAACCTTGACTTCAATCTAATCAATGTAATATTAACCTTCACTTCAACCAACGTTTAACGTTTAAGTCAAGGTACAGCGTGGTCACATATTTGTACAGCTGAAGTCTGACTCAAGGTTGATGCCACCTGCCTGCACTGTTTCGGAGTCAAAGCTGATAGCAACGAAACACTGTACCACTGGTGTCTAGAGTCTAGGTAGTTGCCTCTCTAGCAATATGTTGCAATCAAGCTGACTCATGACATCAAACTCATCAAACCGTTTGACAACTTTTAACTTTAACCTTTGTATCCTTTTGCCAACCCCAATTTTGCCAAACCCTGAGGCATTCTCCAATCCCAATTTGCCCAGCCATCATTGAATGCGAGACGGCAGAGTGCCTGTGGGAAGCGATTTGTCAAAGGCAACATGTGCCTCTGACTAGAGTCTTGGCTTACCTCAAGCAATGGTGAGGAATGAGTCATTTTGTGGAACATTGACAGATGAGCTATACCTAGAACCTCGAGCGAGAGAGAGAGGGAGAGTCAATAGTATTTACCGAGATAATTCACAATTTGTAATTGTAATATGAATCAATATATCTAACCAAGAAAGAGAAGGTTTGAAGTCTGTCTTTTTAAAGTGTCTAAGGTTGGCCCAGGTCTTGCAAACACTTTGTGTTCCGTTTGGTCAGTGACTCTGCGTCAGCCAATCTCAAGTTGTTTGAATCACATGTGCTACGCAATCGGCCAACAAATGGTTTAGCTCTACACAAGCTGTGCGATTTGCAGCCTGGATTTACATCGCGTCGTTTCAGAAGTTGACATGGTGCTTGTGTTGTACAGAGAAGCCTGCATTTGAGTGTGGTTCTTGTAATTTGATGTTTAGGTTTGTGGAGCTTGATTCCTTCTTCACTGAGGCATCAGCTGAACCACGCTGCTGAACCAACATACCGCGCCTTCAACCGCTTGTCTCAAATGCGACTTGCCTCAATGAATACATACAACAGGATCACAATAATATTAATATAACTATTTGACTCCAAGATGCATTGGAATCCGACTGGAATTTGGATTTTGTATGTCTGTTGAATGTTTGTTGGTTCGATTCAATAGTGAACCAGAACTGTGTGTGTGAGAGTGTAAGTGGCAATCTATTCATGGGTGATTGTATGATGACCCTTTGCGCAGAGTCTGAAGGTATGCCTTTCTCAGATTCTCATGAGGTTCTATGCTTCTGGCCATTTGTCGCAGGGTAACAACTACATTGGGATTTTGCGGCATCTTGAACGATGGATCTTGGTGGAAGAGGGTTCAGTGGTGATTAGCTATGACAGGCACTGCTGTTGAAATTCCAGAGTCAACTGTCAAGGGGAATGCTGGGTTGTTGAAAATTGAAAAGTCATAATTGAAGATTGTGTATAGTGTATAGTATAGTAGGTAATCAATAGTCAATAGAACCATTGCATTTGCATGTTGAAAATACTATAGTATATATTATAAGTTATTATATATTACATATATGTAATAGTCATATGGAATCCTGGAATACATTGAATATGTTGAACATACTATAGTGAAAAGGTAAGTCTGCCAAGTCCCTTTCTTTTCCTTCCTGCAAGGCCAAATCCAGCGCATCGAAAATTCAATCTGGCCATGCTGGAGCTTGCCCTAGGTCCAAATCTGGATGCCTCCGGGTCAAATCATACCAAGTGGAAGCACGCAATGGACTTGCTACACATAGACAATGGGAACTGGGCTGCAGGATACATTACACACCACTGTGGCGGATTGTACTGCTGTCCACATGGTCTTCCAGAAGCACGGCGCAAGGTGTGGGCTGCAGTGTTAGTGCCTGTGCTGCAACTAGCAAAATGGACAGAACTTGCCTAGGGTTTAAGGCAGTTTATGGAATGTGGTAGGCGTCATTATGAATTATGGTTAAACAGTTCAAGTCTTGAGCACATGACGGTCTATGGTGACTATGCCAGCGCTGCAGCACTGAGGCTCTGATATTCAAGAGCAAGCCCTACACTCCAGCTATTAGCCGTTGGGCATCTTGTGGTCAGTCATGCCGCTACTTTCTGCATCTTGGCTGTTTTCGTTGAAGTTTTGCCTGTTTCATTGAAGTTCCGAATAAGGGTCCTGTATCAGATCTATCCCAATCATTGCCAACCTCAGGTTGACGTTTCTCTATCACAATATTCTGCGGGTTGGCTTTGAGAAGATGTATGGGGTCCTTGGGAACCTGAAGGCAACTTTCGAAGAATCCAATCGAAACATGAGTGCTGTAGAGTTCCTTCAGTCATCAGTGCTGCCCGGTGCTAGTACAGAGATGTTCCGACGTGAACTCCGTATCAAAGCCTTCAAAGCATTCCAGTTTCTTGCAGACCCCAAAGCAGTATATGAGCTTGTCAGCACCAATATCACTATGGGACCTCTTGAGAGAATCCTGTGGACAATGCTGGGATGGCAAAGCAAGGGTTGCATGTTTGATGATTGCAGTTCACCCATTGCTATCATGGCTTCAGACCAGTCTCCCGCTAGACTTGCAGTGAGAGAGCTCCTTCGCTTCATGATCAGCAACAAGTTCGAGCCGCAATCATGTGACGGGCTCTCACTGGACGAGCTTGCATCAGGACTGAAGTTGACTGTGCCCCACGGAAGCATGCGCATACCAATACCAACATCACTTCACTGGATACTCCAAACATTAACCCTTTCTATATCTAGTCTCAGTCTGACTCAGTCTCCGAAACTCTAAATTCCAAAGTTTGCTAAACTCCAAACTCTTGTGTGACAAATGCAAATGCCAGGAAAGTGTTTTTGTTTTGAGTATTACTACTGAATACAACATGCTAATACATGTGCCTTAACTAGACAGCTGTGGCCCATATGATTGTTGCAAACCAAATGCTGAATACTTGTCTATGGTTGTGCTATAGTTTGGGAGTGTGTATAACAGGCCATCAATACTCAAACAGTTCAATAGGTACTCCAGAGATGGTTGTCAATGTCTCAAAACTCACATGTACAAGTAGAATCTAGTAGCTAGTTAGGCGATATGTCCAACACATGCATCCGGAAAACATACACCAAATTGACGGAAAACTTAAAACCCGCTTGGTAGTTAGGACTAGGACCTGGCCTTTTGGTTGATTCTTCCTTCGCTTTTATTAGCGCACGAGTTGTTTGCTGAAGGACTGTGTGGAGCTACGCCGGGAACATTTCTGACCCAAACATTCTGGTGCTGCGTCTCAGCTGTTGCCCAGGTATTCAACAGGTTGATATTACCATACCAATCTTGTCCATGGTCCCTTGCGCTTCTGGTGGATGCCAGGACTCCACTGGAACAGAAGTCAGAAGCAGCAGCTGCCTTCATGGCTTTGCATGACTGTTGCCTGGAGCAGGGGTTTTCCTTGCCTCTTCGCAAGCTGGTCACCTGCAAAGAGGATTTGCTACCTGGGGGCTGTGCTCATCACCTACTCCAAGGATCTATGCAAGGTGTGCCGCACAATGTAGCGGTAGAGAATGCATTTGCCAGGGTGAAGAATTACCAGAGGCCAGGGCGGGGGCGGACTGAACTAAGCCACAATATTGCAGCCAAGCATTTGCTTTCGGAAGCAAAAGCAGCTCACACACAACACTTGGAGCTTGAGTTGCCAGTTGCACAACTGCGTGAACACGACCTTTGTGTGGCACCACTCACTGACCAGCTGCAAACACATGATGAGAGCCAGAGTTGCCAAGCTAATGGCAAGGTGCAAAATGTATTAGATTGATTGAACCCTGCAAAGCTAGCTAGCAGTAAACAATTGGGACTAGGCAACTTGTATTCATCCAATGATGTGTTAAAGTCAAAGATAAAGTTAAACGACTTAAACTCAAACACAGCCATAGACCTTGCAGTATTGAGCAATTTCAGAGTGCAAACCTGATTGCAAGTCAAACACGACACTTTAGGGTCTGAGTCTGGAATCAAGAGATTGCAGGTAGGATTGCTATTTACACTCTGTGGACAACAAAACAAACACACACACACATGGAGATGTGACGTGTGTATAATGAAGAGGTAGAGTTCAATAGACTGAAATCATCATGTATATATGTTTTTGTGTGTGGTATTTCTCCAAGGCTTTGCGGTGACAAAGCAGTACAACGGCTTCACACTGTACTGGAGCACTTGCATGCAGCAAAGAGTTCAGGCAGCTGGGGAGTCTTCAAATGATTGCCGCAAGCGCATTATGTCTCGATGTGCTGAACAGTGGCGTGACAATCCTGCCTTGAGAATTGAGTGGAAAAACAAAGCTCGGATTCAGAACAGGATTAGCAAGGCCTTAGCTTTGGATTCGTCTGATGCAAGCAGTGCCTCTGTCGTTGTGACAGATAGCAAGCCAAGCACATGGGGAACTGCAACTGTGAGTTCTTTGGTTCGCGCTCGCGATGGAAGCTCTACCTCCCGCTTGCCAGTGTTGAGTTTGCCCAACAATGACAACCGCCAATCTGAAGCAGCTTCATGCGCTGGATACGGACCACTTGGGCTTGGAGACACCAATTGGGCCATTGCAGAGGCATCAGTCCAAGCAGCAGACGCATTGCCAGGCTTTGTTTCCAACTACAGTGCTGCATGGAAGAGCAGGGCCGGCAGCATCATTGCAAGCCCAAAGTCAGCCACTTCGTGTACATATCACCTGTCCTGTACTGAAGCTTATGGATTCTGCTTCAGAGAAATCCGAAACATGGATACCTTCAAAGTGATTGAGCGCCAGTTGGTGCAACATGTGAGAAATCATCGGCTATTGCATTTGGTGCATGGGAAGAACTGTGGACCCAAGGTGGACATTGCTCATCCATTGCTGCTTCTGAAAGCAAGTGGAGGCCCAATGTCAAAGGCTTAGACTCTCTTTTGCTTCGAATTGACTATGTTTTCTCTAGTAAGAGCGGATGTTGACACTTGGACATGTTTTTCAACATAAAATTACACTTACCTGTTAAACTGTTTTACTATGTTATACTATTTCATGATACAATGTGAATACACTGTATACACTAAAACAACACTATAATGCATTGTGGCAAGGTCAATTGAAGGTTTCTTGAGTTCTCAAGCTATTTGCAAAGGTCGAGCGAGATACAAGTCTTCATCATGCGCAGAACAAAGTACTCACCGTATGAAGCGGATTGGTGGAAGTGGACTGCTCATCGTGTTGGAGGAGGGCACTATGAAGCAACACCTCAAGTGAAGGAATCTACAACTTCACTTCTACCCGTGATCTTGACACATGCGCAAATTGCAAAGGATATCAGCAACTTGATTGATTCCTTCCCTGGCAGCCAATGGGTGTGGCGTATCGCTGACTACAGTGTCATCAGACTTGACCTTATCACTTTTGATCTACCTGATGAGTGGCATGACGTTCTCCAGGACAATGTGTTGGACAGTGAGGAGGAGCAGGAAGATGCAACTTCATTGGCAGCCTCCTTCATGCGAGTAGCGAAGCCTAAGCCGAAGCCGGATCCGTCGTCAAGCAAGCCTGAAAAGATGAAGCGAGTCTTACCAGGACTTGTCCGGAATTCAACACTATAAGACTATCATACTATATTATATTAAGTGTTACATATATTGCCACCAGTCACATTCCAACCAGGTCAAAGCAATCTTTCTACTAGTCTTGTTGCTCCAAAGGGATTTCAGAGATGATATCACGCGATAACGATAATTTCTGTTGAGTTTTGGGTGTTTAGAGTTTAGAGTCTAGAGTGTGAGTGTACAGTGTAAAGTATATGAGTTCTTGAAAAGTACAGTCTTGTTTCAGTAACCTGGGTTCATCACGTGACAGGAGCAAAGAAGCGAGCTGAACATTCACAACCGGACCATCCGCCAAAAGCCAACGTGAAACGCCGCAGGATGTCAGAGCCGGATGCAAATGAGATTTTCAACCCTGAGCTGGATACTGTTTGGAACACTACTTATGCATCAGCAGCTGGGACTGTTTGCATGGATAGTGTTTGATTGAGCTGAGGTGTGCAATCTGCTTGACTTGGGAAAGGGTTGCTAGTTAGTTTGCCACAAGCTAGAAAATACTACAAACTCTAAAGTTTAAAGACTCTCAAGTCTCAAGACAACTACTCTAACCATGCTAAACAAGATATGATAAACACACACTACTCCTACTCACACTGACACGGACCGACCGACACATGACAACAACTACATACCAACATACCGTTGAACAGATTGTCGCACACACACACACCTACTTTCTGAGGAGCATGGTGAGTATGTGCTCTTGAATCCACCGACAAAGTCTTCTACGGCTGCAGGAGCATCATCAGCCACCACGCAAGCTCACAGCAAGGAGCAAGGCAAGTTGCTCACCAATTTCGAGGTGGTAGATTCTTTGGGAATCGCAACCGTGACCATGAAAGCTGATGGTAGAGTGTATGCTCCTGGGAAAGTGTGCCCGATTGGCAGCTTGGCTGTAGTCAGTCAGGTCAGTGTATGTTTAATGTTCTATGTAGACAGGGGTGAATTTAGATATATTTAATGGTATAGAGTTTGGAATGTGAACTTACAATAAGTATCATGCAGCAGCAGAAAGTATTGCGGACCACAGCCAAGGCAGGATCACAGAATTCAATCGGAACGTCAGTGTTGCCTGCCATTTGCACAAAGATTGCCGAAAGGTTCTTAACGCTAAGCAGCTCCCCTCGGCATTCGAGGCAATTCCGAACGGTTGTGTGTTGTGTGTTTGTTTCTTTGCGTTGTTGTGTTTGTGTTGTGCCTTCCATCAAAATCATCTGGAGGCAAGTGCAATGCGGTGGCTTG
The DNA here is from genome assembly GCA_963970005.1 of Durusdinium trenchii. Classification (NCBI taxonomy): domain Eukaryota; class Dinophyceae; order Suessiales; family Symbiodiniaceae; genus Durusdinium; species Durusdinium trenchii. Next base: position 276,035 of record CAXAMN010022206.1, on the reverse strand, counting down.
GTGCTGGGCAGGATTTACACTCACGTGCACAGGGACAGCAGCATATGGAAATGTTATGGGCTAAGCGACACATGTTTGCCAGGTTTGTTTGCCTCACTAGTTTGTCTCCTGGTCCTCTCTTGTTTGCCAGTCTTGTCTTGTTTGAGGTGGGATATGATGGTGATGCGTGCTGCTCTGTAAGAAAAGACAATCAGTGAATGCACACATTAAATGCTTATACTTGCACTGTTTTGCACCAATTGCACCACAGCGTTGCACCATTGCGTTGCACCACTGCACTGCACCACTGCACCACTCCACTGCACCACTGCACCACTCCACTGCACCAAAAAAAACACGACAAAAAGGCAACACCGATTGTATGTGCTTTAGCTAAGTATATAAGGGAGTTATATACGGTGTCTTGTTTTTGTTGTGTTTTTTTGGTGCAATGAGAAGGTGCAACAGTACGGTACAATGGTGCAGTGGTACGGTGCAGTGGTACAGTGCGGGGTACCTTAGTGCTTATTGAAAGTACTTAGCCATTTTGAGCTCAAAGTGCAGAAGTGTTACAACGTGTGTACACCTTCTTGACTAGAATCGATAGACTCCAAAGAGTACACACGCAAATGGAGCCGTCGGAGAAGGGAACGGATGCGCCTGCAGCGCCTGCAGATGCATCACTGCCAGAGAACTATAGAGCCAAACGATGTCAGTTCTGTGCTAAGCGGTCCACAAGTTTGGCAGAGTGGTGTCTTCACAACACGGTTCTCAAGGCGTGGTTTCCTCTTATCCCGTGGGGGAGAGGCTCCAAGGAAAATCCAATCGGTAACGACTGCAAAGTGTGTCTCATTGATTCTCATCTCAAGTCAACTAAGCTTTGCTTTGTATAACTGTGTACATTGTTCAGATTTGGACATTGTGTTGTTGTATTGTTATGTTATGTGCTTCATTCATTGCAGCCTAGCACAGCCAGATATGTCTGTCTTAGGTGTGGGTGCAAGGCGGCTATGAGGCCAAGTATGTGACCAAGGAAAAGTTTATGAAGGCAGTCCAGAGCAATCCGACCTTGTTGCATGGGTTCATTGCGCCTTGAGCATGGCTTAAGTCTTAAGTCAGAATTTATATTTCTATATAATTTCTATATTCTTGATGTTCTATTGTGTGACAGCTTATTTACTGAGAGATTCACTTCCGTGCGCACAAGGATTTGCGGGCAAACGTGGTCCGTATGAAGATTGCCGACCCCAGCATGAAGTTTCGCATTGAGGTCAACATTGGCATTCCTGAACGCCTCACCTCTACCAAGCGAAGTGTCAGTGGACTGGAGAAACCAGAAAGCTATTTTGTTGACCTGCCTTCCTACAAAGAGACATACGGAGTTCCAGATCCAAGTCAAATCATCGTTGAAGAAATAGATGGGGTGCTTGTCCAAGGAGTTGAGGTACAGACAGGCCGCCCTGGGTGGTACAAGCGAGTGAGGAAAGAAACTACAGATGTTGCCCGTGTTTGCCAGCTTACCGACAAGCGTTCCATAGACCAGACAGGAGAGGCTATGAACCGTATGGAGAGCGCAGCCAAGAAAGCCATCATTCCGGATGTCAAGCCGAGCAAGATTGTAGCTGCTCCATCAAAGTCTTCAAGCTCTACTGCTGCGCATCACGAAGAGGGGCCTGTGATCACTGAAGAACATGTTGAAGGAGAAGGTGAGCAGCAGGAGGAGGAGGAGGATGATGATGAAGAGCCTTTGGGGTTCTTGAGCCTTTTGAGGAACCGCAGTCATTCGAGCGCAACAGGCGAGCCAAAACCAAAAGCTTGCGCCAAAAGGACTGCTGCTCCTGGTCAGAAAGATTCAGAATTCAAAGGCCAGGAAGTCAAGGCCAGCAAAGCAAAAGCACGGGCAAAAGATTCAAAGAAGAAAGGATCTGAGAAGGAGAGCGAAAAGATTCTGAAGACCATCATTGGCAACTCCAATTCATCTCGTCAGAAGAGGAAGACATCTACTGACGCAGATGGACCTTTGCCTGGAGGTGTTGAAGAAGAAGAATCGGAGTTCTCACCGGCAGACAAAGCAGTGCTTGAGCAATTCTTTGAGAAGCTCAAGCCATTCAAGACTTTGAACCCCCCTGTGGCAGAGGCAGCGTGGAAGAACTACTTCCAGGAAATGATTTCTGAGGTCTCAACACTTGGAACAGAGATTCGCAACAAGAAGAAGTCAGCTAAGAGGCGTCAGGGGTCAGCGGAAGACAAATTCTTTGAGGAGTTGGAGAAATATGATGGAGAAGTGAAGGAAATCGTGCGGGTGTGCAAGTGCACTTAGGCTGCAGTTACCCTGTGTTGAATTGGCGAATCGCTAATTGCTTGTGGCATTTGATTGCATTATATAGATTATAGAGACTATACTAAAAACTAAAGTAGTACTTGATGTAGTCAATGCAGTCTAAGGTCTCACTGGTCAATCGACTGTCAGCTCTGACTCCAGCCTACTTGCTGAAGTCGACTCAGCGGCACGCATCCTTGGTTTGACTGTGAACGGAAATGTAACCCGCAGAGCTCTGAGGGCATTGATTCACGATGACCTAAAACTTTGCGCTTACCAGAATATGATGACAACAACATTGAAGACTGTCAGATCCAGATTCCATGCCGGTGATGACAAACCAGAAGAGTCAGCAAATGACTTCTTTGGGCTAACTATGTCGCACATTTTGCAGAAGTTGATCAAATCGTGCTTGGCCAAGAAGCTTTCAAAGGACATGGGTTGAATACGAGAAATAGATGACATCGATCAAATACTATAGTTATTTAGAGTCTAGAGTTTTAGAGTCTAAGGTACTACAGAGTCAAGCTGTGAACACAAACCACAGGATGGCAAGCGGGACCTTTCTTCATTGGAAGCTTTCCTGGAGCCAATGGTGACTACTGCAGAGATGGATTCCAAGTTGGCTGACGATGCAAATTTGCTCCTCAGAATCATTCGTGCTGGAACATCACCAATTCCTGCAGTCAAGAATGCTATAGAGACTGTGGAGAAGCTTGATGTCAGCAGCAAGTATCCGGGATACATTAAATTAACTTGTTGTGTACTTTTTGTGTAATTGGGTCTGTTCCATTTTGTTTAATTGTTTGATGGTTTTAGTTAACTATCAAGTTTCATCACTGATTCATTTTCCAGGTCTGGGGACAATCAGCTATGTGCGGCAATGATGGGTTCACAGCTTGGTTCCAAGCTCCTTGCTGAGGCCAAAGTGACCCTGAAGGAGAGGCAATCGGATAGCGGCTTTCAATCAATGCTTGAGGAGTGCTTGAGCAAATGTCCAGAGACCTTCGGTACGCTGATGACATGCAAGGTGGCGGAGGTGTTGCCTAGCTGTGCTCAAATGTGTATTATGCTCTCTCGGGCTCATGACATGGTATGTTTGTTTGTTGCTGCTGCTGGAGTTAGTTGTAATAAATGCGTTTGGTCCTTGTCAATGTCAACCGTCACAAGGTATCATCAGCTAGAGGAAGCTGTAAACATCTTCCACAAGATCATGTCGAGCAAGACCGCAAAGCAAACAATGGGTGCAGAAGCATTGGACGCAACCGCCAAGACCATTACCAAGAGGATTGCATTGCTAGTGATGGATTCATTTTCATCCGATGTTGCTTGGTCTACACTACACAAACTCTGTTTTTCTTCAAGCTTTAGATTTTATAGTGTATAGTGTATAAAAGATGAACCAGCTTTAATCAATAATAACCATTAAAGATGTCAATTCAACGTAGTGAACTCTGTTCATTATGTGTCATCGTTTGGTCAGGTGCGTCCTTGGCCACAGAAGGTCGATGAATCTTTTCCCAAAGATGGCTATGCTAATGAACCCGACATGATAAGCTTCTCTCCAATTGCACGGTGCAAGCTGCCAGACTGCTCCGCTTATGTACAGCTTCTGGACTCCATTACCTTTGTTTGCAAGTCGACCATTGCACTCAGCAAGAAGTCTCCACCTACTGGACAGGATGCTCAGTGCTTGAATGACCATTTGCAAAAGTTCAATGGGTGCAAGAAGGCTTTCGAGGACAGTGTTTGAAGTTTGAAATTTAAAATTTGAAATTTAGGCATTGAAGTGTAAGATTGAACTTCCAGTCCGAGCTTCACACTATGAAGGAGTGGAGCAAGCCCTTTGCATATTTGCTTGGTGATGACAAAGGCATCCTGGTGGATTGCTTGCACAATTTTGCCAGAAGAGTAGAGGAGTTGCGAGACAGTGTTGGTGCGGCTGATGCTGCTGAGATCAGAGCATCACTCATGAAGAAGCTGAAGGGCCTCACCCAGCATGATGGAGCTGAGGCAGTTACCAAGGACGATCTTGAGCAGGTCAACCGGCTGCAAATGATTGCAGCATCCTGGCCGGAGACAAATGATACCAGGCAAATGACACTGGAAGGCGCGGATCTTGTGCAGAAGATGTTCTTGGCTGCTATTTGCTTGGAAGAGTGCAAGGGCAACAATGGTTCCACGCTCTCTCCGGCACTGGTCACACGTTTGGCAAAGAGCTGCACTGACATGAACGAAGCCTATGACAACAAGGATGTGCAGATGTCCACCATCAAGTCAGTGTGTGATGGAACTTTGACCACTGGCCAGTTGTGCGAGGTAGTACAGGGTCTTGGGCAGTCAGCGGGACAAAAGCTTTCTGAATGGGCAAACAACAAGGACTGGGAATTTGGATTGAAATTTGAAATCAAGAATTCCAGAGGTCCTGAGTCTTGACTTAGACTTTTAGACTCTAGACAGGAATCATTGTGAACTAATTCCATGTTAAGTATCAGTTGGAAAGAATCCAATTGCAAGGAGAACACCTTGTCGGAGCTCATCAATAAAGTTGAGGCTCTATCGATACCGGATGCAAGTTCCCTCACCTACACCATGACAGACAATAAGACGTTGCCGAAAATGAGTTCCATTGAAGGGATGGAATCTATGGATGATGGAGCCATTGTTCAGACTGCCGATTCATTGCAGTGCCAGATTGATGAAATCAAGGACTGGCGTTTGCAGTTCATATTGTTTTTTTATTGCACTCAAACTGTTTGGACGCGAGTTGTGACCTGTCTTAGCGATTGATCCAGGAGGCCGATGGAACCAGACTTGTGAAGAGTCTTGACAAGGACAGCCAAACAATACTACTCCTGTGACTATGTTTCTTTTGATCTTGATGTCATTGAATAATCTCTAGACTCTGACTCTAAACATGAACAGCTACCTTATGCCATATTTTGTGGGACTCTGTCAAAGATTCAAATTCTTTTCAGGCAAATGGGATCTATGTGAATGCAATGTCGGTCCTTGCAACAAAGACGCTTCTGAAGATTATGGCTTCCAAGCGGTTCGTGAAAGCTGTAGAGCGGTCCGAGACAATTCCCCAAAATCTCTTAAAGGCTTTGCGGGACACAATGCAGTCCACAAAGGACATGGGCATGACAGTTCCATCTGAGCTTCAAGCTCAGGCATTGCACTTTGCCCACGGAAGCAAAGAGTGACTGTTGTTTTCCGGCAGGTGATTTATCTAATTCGTTTCAAGACACAAACGTAACCTGCCATATTTTCAGTTCATTATGTTTTGGTTTTGTTATGGCCTGAAGATTGATGACCAATGGTCAATCAGCCTTTCAGCCAGCCTTTTGCGATACTGCTCATGAGGCTGCGCCCCCACAGTTCTGATTCCAATCCCAAAGAATAATGCTTTTGGGGGAATGCACAAAGATTCCAGCCTCAGGAAGTATTGAGTTGGGCATTGCACAGTGCGTGCTTGTGGGATGCAACTTCCACTCGAAACAGAGCGGAAGTGCCCAGCACAACTTCCCACGGGGTTACCGAGAGGGATATCCAAATGTGAAGGGAAAAGGGAAAAGAGTGGATGTCTCTAGTGAATCTAACATCCAGAATCCAAAGCATAGAATTCTTTGTGGAAGTTTACATGTTGTCTTTTTTCATCTTTGGCTGTGGCTTGCAAGACTATTTGATAGTGCTTCATGCTGCATGGCGCCCAGAAAAAGGCCAGCGATCAAACAGTCCACCGCTGAGGACGGAATAGAACAGAGTGAGTTTGCTCATTATTATCTATTTATCTATCTTACTCTACTAGTTACTAGTTACTATGTTAATGTTAATTTTATTATGCTACAGTATGCATTACATACACTCTATACTATATACTATGTACCATGTACCATATAACAATTTGATCATTCTTTCAGACTGGAGGAGAACCAAAAGGCACCAGCTCGTGTTCCTGCATACAAGTTGACGGTTACACCCAAAGGCGCTGACGCTCCCATCAAGTTGGAGATCACTGACATCTTCGCGAAAGCCAGGGCAGGCACCAAGCCTAATCAGATGGCATCTTCGAGTGCTTCATCACAGAGGCCTGATGCTATTATTGCTGAAGTTCCAGCTCAGGAGGCTCAGGAAGTTCCAGCTCAAGAAGAGACCCAGATTGATCAAGATCAAGATCAACATAGTCTTTGTCTTTCTGCAGCCCTTTCACAAGTCGTGGAAGACTATTTTGATGCTTCTCTTTCGCTTGAGGAACGTGTGCAGTTTGTTCTCGAGCATGACCTCATCAACAACTTCCGTGAATGGTTTCTTAATAGGCATGGTCTGCATGGTCGCGAGCCTTTTTCAGAAAAGAACGATATAGAGATGGATCTTGACCTCTTCAAAGAATGGCACAAGGAGTACAAACGGGAGCTCAAAGAATACGGAATGATTGTGAAAGAGTACATGGCTCAGGAGTGCTATCGTGACTTTGTCATGTGGAGTCATAGCGGCCCAGGTTCTCATTTGGACGAAGGTGACATGGAACTGTCGTATGAACAGATCATGGATGGTGATCCTCAAGCTGAAGTTGAATCTTGGCTAGCGTATTTGAAGGAGCATCCACTTGTGAAAGTTGCTCCAGGAGGTGCAACCGATCTCTACCTGAAACAACTTTCGCAGGCCATCCCAGACAATGTGCGTGATCACCCGATGATTGGTGAATTTGGAGCTCATGTTTTGGGCATGAAGGGGCGTGTGCTGTTCTCCTTGACCAAATATGTTCAAGATGATGTTGAAGAGTTCAACAAGTGGCTTCTTCAGAAGCATGAGATGAACGTGAAAGTGGAACCGGAATCAAGGCATCCACGAATCAAGCGGGAGATTCCAGAGCCTGAAGTCAACAGTCCACCCACAGCTATGAATCCGGATGTGATCAAGCAGGAGGTTCCAGAGCCTGAAGTCAACAGTCCACCCACAGCTATGAATATGGATGTGGAGGAAGAGGTGGAGGACCCCCCAGGCGAGGAGGAGGAAGATCACGGATATCCAAAACCACCGTCAACTTCGCATCCAAACATCAACAACGTCCTAGAATCAGCTGCACAGGCAAAGGTTGTTTTTGGTTTGTTAAGCTTCTGGACTCTTGACTCTTGAATCTCTTGAATATGTGTTGGACTGTTGGACTATTGATATATATATATATTGAGGCTTAGTGTTTAGAGAGTCCAGAGTCTAGAGTGTACTGTAGAGAGTAGAGTTTCACTTCCCTGCAGATTATGTTGGAGCGGGCTGCACACCTCATCCCTGACTTGGAGAATCAAGTGAGGGCCTTTCCACGTGATTTCCACTTTGGCGACCTGTTTACAGGTGTTGGCACCTTTGAGAAAGTCACTGAAGTTCTGGTGTATGCCCTCCGCAAACGGTTTCCTCGAGCAATGAAGGGTCTTATTGCAACTTGTCCAGGAAAGGTACTGTGGGATGTTTGGTATTGCTGGTGCAGATTCATTTGTTTTTAAATTCAAAGAAAAATTGTAGTAGAGTATATTACAGTGTTACAGTAAAACATCAACCTGACTCACCAAGGCACATCACCTCTTCGCATGTGAAGTTGTTGGCTTCAAGCAGAAGTACCTCCTACAAGCCCTACCTTGTGACACATGCTTATTCCGTGATGCTACGAAATTGTTCACACCAGAGCGTATGTGCTTACGCCATGCCAGCAAGTGTGTTTCTTGGCTGCTCAATCTGCCCAAATACTATCTCTCTTTAGCAGCTTTTGCATTGAGTTTACCATGTACTTTTTTCCTCTGCGTTTACCTAGGAACTTCCAAAGAAGGTGTTTGGATTCAATGCTGGCTTTTCTTGCAAAAGCTTCTCCAAACTGAACACCCAATATGAGAAAATGCTGAGTGCGATGAAAGATGACAATACAGTACCTCAGTGGCACTTCAAATTTCAGACTTCAAACTTCAACTTTAAAACTTTAGACTTGATTTGCTCGTGTTCTTCTCGTATGTCAACAATCTTGATTGAAGCCCCCAATGGATTGAGGACTCTTCCTCAGTGCTCACGTTCAAAGCCACCTTGGCCCTCTTGAAGGAGGTTGAGGTATCCTTTTTTGTTCTTGAGAACGTGGATATGGATGAAGGCGGGAAAGGAGACCCAGAAAAGTCCAATCTTGCTCTCATATTGAAAGCACTGCAGAATGCATCGTCTAGTGGGTTCACAACTCACGCCTTTGTGTGCTTGTCCTCTGACTTTGGTCTTCCACAGCGACGAGAACGCTTGTATATCGTTGGAGCCAACAAGTCCATGTTCCCTTCGTTTGATGTACGGAAAGTACAACGGCTGTTGTCTAGCTTCAAGCTGCCGTGTCAGCCTCCAGACTCTTTGTTGTGATTCATGCGCCATGAACAGTTTTTAACTACTGCAATCTATTTTGGTTGTCAAATGGTGCCCCTATTGCTTACAAACTTCAAACTTCTGTGGTTTGCTGTGTTTCCATTCATTTAGGAAGACTTTCTGCGCGGCGATGATGATGAGACTGTGGTTGATGAACTGCAGCGACGGGAGGATGTCAGGGCTAAGGCCAAGACGGATGAAGCCCAAGCGCAGGGTAATTCAGAGGATGAACTTGAAGGGTGCACAAAGGTCAAAGCTCCAGGAAAATGGAAGGAAATGCATATGCAGATCGCGGAACAACGTTTCTTGACCTAGCTGATCTTACTGTACCTAGTTACTGTTTACTGAACTTGGACAGCGCTAACACTAACAAACCAAGGTCAAATGAAATGGCCACTTGAAGTTCCCGATCGTCTCAAGGATCATTCTTGGTTTGAATCGTTGCCACCCCGAGAGAGGGAAGCTCTTTGTCAAAGATTAGATTACTGAATTGAAGTTGAAGTCAACATTGAAGTTCACACTCATGTTTGCCCAAGGCGGTCCTGTTTCTCCTGAATGAAAACGCAACGAATTCCAGAACTGGCAAAGAACAGCTTCGGTTCGCAGATTTGTATCAGTCTTCCAGTCGGATGCCTTCAAGTCTGTCATTTGTGCCTTTGACGGATTAGAATCAGAATTATTTGAATGGAAGAGTGCAGCTAAACATAGCTATGCTAGAGACTCGAGACTAATTGTTTGTTGAAATTTTTAACAATTTTAACGTACAAGAAACATCTGCAGCTTTTGGTTTTGAGACGCTTCAGGAGGTTCCAACGATTTTGCCAAGCAGCCCCGTCTGGGATATGTCTCGAGAGAGACTGCTGGTTGGAAGCTTGGCTAGGTTATTCAGGTTCCAGCCCAACAATTGGATTCGATTCATTATACTAACTCACCTCACTATTTGCATATACTATAGTAATATATATATGTTAATATAGACTAGTGACTAAAGTATATGTGTATATATATTATATTGTTAGTCAATGCCAGCTGTTCCAATCCCTATGCAGGTGATGAGTTGCTTCATCTACAAGGGCTGCAGCTCGACCCGGAGACATCTTGTCAGCTTACTGATGCTCAAAAGCGGGACTTGGCAGGTAATTCGTGACTGAGCCGCAAAGGATTATCACGGTCACTGTATCTTTTACTATGAAGTCGGACATTTGAAATCGGAAACATTGTTCAGTTCAGTTCCGTTCCGTTCCGTTGTTGAAATAAGAAACAAAATGCAGGTTTTCATCAACGGTTTGCTTGGCAGTGACCCTAGCCGTGATCCTGTCTTTGGACTTTTGCACTGATTCAGAGCAAGAAGAGGAAGACCAAGTTGAAGCACTTGTGCGCCAGTCTCCTGGTTAAGTCTCTTCAAAGTTGTCAATGTGTCCTAATGTCTTTTGAGGTCTCTTCACTTATGAACTGTCCAATTTGAATTTGACTTGCTGACCCGTGATTGGTTCAAGTTCAAGTGAAGTTTGGCTATCTCAGGCTGAAGCGTCCACGTCATTGAGATGACAAACAGACGACATATGATGCTGAGGGGAGCTTCTTTTCACTTCGTCTCACCAGATTGTCCAAGTATATCTGCCCGAATTGGACCAAATTTCTGACAATGTAATCGGCGCTTCTTGGACTTGTACAATTGCACTTTGATCTTTGCACCCGTGCAAGGTGGCCAGAAAATAGCTAAATGCTTTGTTGTAGCTTGTGTGGATAACACTGTTCACCCTGGACTGGACCAATACAATTAAATATCTGTTCAGTGCCCTCCTCAAAACATCCTTGGACTAAACCCCTGCACCTTACAACCGCACCCTTCCATCATGCCCCGCACCTCACAACCGCACCTTGCATCGCGCCCCGCACCCAACAACCGCACCTTTGCATCGCGCCCCGCACCTAACAACCGCACCTTTGCATCGCGCCCCGCACCTAACAACCGCACCTTTGCATCGCACCGAGCACCTCATAGGCGCACCCTGGCACTGCACCCCGCACCTCACAACTGCACCCATACCCCGTAGCCAGTTTGCCAGTCCCTCCAGAGCATGACTCTTGAACTTTGCTAACTTGAATCAGTTGTGTTTGAGCAACAACGTGCATTCTGAAGAAGTCTGCCTTGCGCGAAGCAGCTCCTAAATCCTAAAGGCATTTTTCGTCCCTAACTCTTGAGTTAGAAAAGGCAAACTTGTGGAATGAGCGACGGTGCGTGTCTCAACCTCAGCACAGGTCTGATACACACAGCTGGCACCAAGCAAAAAAAGGGGTAACTGCCTTGTGGAACACCGGGAACACCGGAGTTGAATGTTCATCCGTCCTTTTCAGCGGAAATGTTGACCGGAAATTGGGCATCTTCCTGATGATAAGTCACAAAAAGCGACTCAGGGCCCTCTGTCCTTACAGTAATTTCGCACCATATGGAATTCCGCGGTGGTTGGCCTAGCCTGGGCGCACGGTGGCGCTTTACATTTCCCATTGCCACTCTCACCTCGCACCCTGACCGTGCTGGAATTTGTATCAGAACTCAGGCCGAACGCCTTTGTGTAGAGCCGTGCTTTGGACAAAGTTGGGGCGGAACATAGCGTGGGCACAGCTGTAACAGGGTCAACACGTCGACAGCCTTGACATGCCAGTGGCTGCCTGTGTGCAAGCAGCAGCCCAAGCTCAGGTTCGACGAATGTTTCTGCTGCTGAGTCCTGCGCACTATGAGGACTGGGTTTCTGACTCGCTTAGCTTCCCGTGGCCCCTGAAGTTTTCACATGTTCCTTTAATTTGGAACCTTCTTGTTTCAATTCGGCCATGAGGTGAATTGCGCGACTTTCACAAGCTTTGATTTGCCAGGCGCTGATGGAAGCCTTCAGGGAGTGGAAACTTCCACCGGCCACAGTCATTGTGAAACAGGCTTGAATTTGTGTCAGCGTGCCCCAAAAACCTTCTACCGAAAGGGCCTTTCGTGCCACAAGGGATGGCATGTGAATCTAGGAACAAGTGCCACGCTAGTAGTAACAGGTGCCTTACTAGTAGAAACAAGAAGC
>CAXAMN010022206.1:201860-264271 GCA_963970005.1 Durusdinium trenchii | reverse complement strand
AACAAGTGCCTTACTAGTAGTAACAGGTGCCACGCTAGTAGTAACAGTTGGTTGAAAAACACCTCCAGAGACCAGAGACCCAGTGACCGAGGGTTTCGGGTTGAGAGACATGCCAGGCCACGCCGGTCTCCCAGGGGCCAAGCCTTTGCGTGCTTTTGGAAGCTTGACATTCAGACTCTGCTTTTGGATGCGTATTGAGTCATGCATATGTCCCAGGTAAGGAAGCGGCACGGAATTTTCAGCTAAGGATGGCGTCATAGATGTGCTGCACTGCCCAACTGGTGCCACGACCAGTGAGAAAGTTTGCACATACGACCGTTGTGGCCAATGCTTTGGCGAGCTGGAACTCTTCTACGAAAAACGAGGATTTTCAGCCATTCGTGAACAGAGCAGCATGTTATCAATTTGTTGTATGCATTTAATTTTGTACGAGTGGTGCTTGGTGCAAAGGCATGGAAGAAGATCTCATCCATACTCAATGTTCTGATTCCAGAATACTTGTGAGAGAGAGAGAGAAAAGGTATCACATTCACCTTGAGATAAGGTGTGGTAGGTTGTGGGGTGCTGTATTTGACTGAACAGTTCGTTTCAGGACAAGGCGCCGGGCGCAAGCAACTTGCTTGACACTAGCATTGATTGAGAAGCTTGGTTGTTCAGGGTCTCTCAGGGAGGACCTGTCCTGAAGCTGTTTTTGTTTAGTAATCCGACCTTCCCCCTTCTCAATTGAAATGAAATTGCGGCAGAGCCGCATTTCCAAGAACCTTGATATGATGTATGACACGCTCCAGTCAGAGGTCATGACATGTATATATAGGCGCACTCGCATCAAAGCAGTGTGGTGCTCCTTTTGCCTCATTTTGCATCATTTTGGCTCATTTGCAGAAGACCTGTTGGCTTGGCCTATGCAAGACAATCACAAGGAATCACATCCACTTTTGCCCTTGCCCCTTATACACCCCCTGGGTCACCCTTGTTTGTGCTTGCAGCGCTGTCGAGCTCAGGTTGCATTGGGCTACCATTGCTACCCGCACGGAAGTCACACTCTGGACAGTTGCAGCGCCTGTAGCCTTGTGAACAGCTCAAGGCTCACATGCTTTTCGTCAGCTCTTGAAAACATTGAGTTGATTGTTGTTTCTTATTGCAGTGATGAAACGTGTGATAAACGTGTGGGACTTGCCAATAATGCACTGTAGTAACACCGTTCGCAACTGGTGTCTCGGACTCATCCCTGTAGACAAGAGGAAGTGCGGCAAGGTATAGTCACTTGCCCCGAAATGCTGTAGAAGGTCGAGGAATGCAAGAAAATTGCAAGATAAACTTAACTGGTAGATGTGTCTTAGCAAGTTGATCAGAGTTAAGCGGTCTTCTTTGTGGTCACAGAGTCGTATGTGACCAGAGCATCTAAGATATACAAGGCCAGGGTCATTTTGCTGTCCGTTTCTGGACATTGCCTCCAGGCCTGGCTGCTCGAGCCCAGGAGCGCTGGAACCTCCCTCCCCCGAAGTATTTGACGTTTCACCAACCCAAGCATTTTTGCAGGCAGTTTTGCATGCAAAAAGTATGCTGAGAACAGCTGTTTTTCATTGATCCTGTTCATTGGGTCTGCAACCTTGACCGGTTGAGCCTTGTTTGTGACAGCTGGTGTCACCAAGGCCCCGAGCAGTGCTCGCCGTGGAGGCACTAGGAGCATCCTTGAAAGGGTCTAAAGAAGAGAAAGACACATTCTGGATAGACGAGTAGAAAGAAACCTTCGAATCTTTCTAGGGGTAGTCGAGGCCAAGAATGTCGAAAGTCTCTTGTACTATCTAGCTCTAGCATGCTAAAAGCGGAACTAAAGGAGAGAGGAAAAGCGGTGTGAGTGACTGAGTGGTCAATAGTGGTCCGCTTAAAACGGGCAGTACCTTCTCCTTTGCCCGCCCCGAATGCTAATAGACTTGACTTTCCATTCATTCTGCAGAAACAGCGAACCAGGCATCACCTCCAAAGCAGATGGAACCACATGGCCAGGTTGAAGAGTTTGCTCAACAGGCGGGTGCTTTGGTCATTCACAGCTGTGTCCGTTTTGGAACGGCCAACGGCAGAATGATAGAATGGTCGTCCCCTTCTGTTTTGTTTGCACTTTTGACGCTCGTGGCATTTGTCTCAGTTGAACATACATGTCCCCCTGTCACAACCCAAACTGCGAATTCTGTGTCATAGCAGTGCCACAACGACATTTTCCAGGTATCGAAGGTGGACTGTTTTAGTCGACTAATGTGCTGCAGGCATGCAGACATACCACATGAGTGCAGCGAAGTTTCTAACATGTTTCTACATTGTTGGCAATCTCCAGGCTAATCACCATCTTGCCTCCGGTGGAATTGAATGACAATATTGATGGCAATGATTGGGGCTGTGCAGCAAACGGACAAGAATCGGGCAGCAGGGGGCTGGCCCTGGCGAAGGCGGTTGCCTGCACGGCAAGGACGGTCGCCGCCCCTAGCTGCTGACCTAGCGTAGACCACGCCTAGAGGATGCGCCTGTAAACCCGCAGGGCACACTAGGGAGGAGGCTTGGAGGCCCTCTGGGACGAAACCGGAGGGGCTAGAAAACCTTGCAAACACCAATGCTTTCTGCTCTTGCATACGAACGCACCCGCAAAAACAAAACAAACACAGACAAATGTGTTTTTGGTGTTTTACTTTTTCGTTTTTGCGCAACGCCTGATGTTGCAAAAGTTGCAGTTTTTCTCTTTCTTGTCTCAATGCTCGTATGGGCAACCCCTTCCTTCAAGATGCCTTAAGATGGCCACACGGTGCGAGTTATGCTGCCCAAGTTGCCTTGCACGAGTAGTGGCTAGCGTTTTCCGTTTCTGGTTCTCTTTCTCACCACCACCACCACCACCACCACCACCACCACCACCACCACCACCACCACCCTCACCTGTTTGCCTCTGCCGCCTGCCGCTGGGCGGAAGCCCCCCAAACCTTCCACAAGCCACGGCGGCATAGTTGGCTGAAATGACAGGATCGATGATTGATGGCAACCCCTATTTCGCTCCCCCCATTGCCCCTGCCCCTGCATCTTCGACGAGTCGACAGGCACCTTCTCTGAAAAATATAGGGCTTCGTATTTTCAGGGCAGTTTCCGGTTTGCCGGAATAGATGTGACGTGTTTGACGGGACTTTGATACATGCAATTACAACTAGTGCCCCGGGGTACATATATATATATAAGTATACAGTAGGTATAAATATGGTTATAGAGACCCGGTGCAACCTGCAGTTGCACAAGCGTCCCGACGCCAAGCGTGACTGACGGGGCCCATCATACTTTCAAGCAACAGGGCGCATTGATGCACGCATGTGTCCCGTTACCCAATGGCACTGAGCCACACAACTGCACTTTCCACCGAAGCCTTGCCAAGCCGGTGATTTCTGTCAGACATCCTCTAAACATGTTTGCAGTACTCTACTTTTCTGTCCTTCGCATGTTTAGCTTCACTCCGCTGCGCTTGTTCTTTACATGTGCTCATGATTAGGTCAGGTTCATGCGAAAAGGAGTACCAGCTGTGAAGACTCTCGGGTAACTTCAGATGATGTCTCTTCGCGAGGCGCAACCTGGAGGCGCAGGAGGCCCCTGCATGCCATAGTTTTACATCCCTAGGAAGAAGTGGGTACAGCCGGCAAAGCAACTCATAACTTAACATAAGATAGGATCGACGTAGAAGGTGTTCCCAATCGTTTGGCAACCCAGGTGCCGACTGGGAAGTTGAGGGCGTTGTTCACTTGTGACTTGTGACCTCATAAACTCCTCCTCATACTGATATACCTGAAAACGATAGCTGTGTGCTTCTCAGCGCTGGCGTGCATGTGCTTGGGTGGTGTCTTGCATGGAAGACTCCTCGTGAAAGTCGGGAGAAGCGAGCCTGATGCCACTATCGACCCAGGTAGAACCCACTGAACGGACGAGTCTGTTGTTGACGCCGGAGTAGGCCTATTCCTACGCCATGCCGGCCCCCACCGACGGCTCAAGTAACCCTAGTTGTCTATGAAGCCAGCTAACAGCGTTGATCCAACCCATAGGAACGACTGCAGCTGCAAGAAGCCAGAGCCGGCCATTTAAAGGCCATATAGGGCCTCCAACAGACCCCACAGTGTCCTGGAGGTATATCCAACGTAGAGGTTGACGACCAGCGTCCGAATTCGGCTGGCCGACAACGAAGGATTGTGGCCCCGGCACTCAGTCCCTTGCAGGCGCGACGTAACCAAAACAAGGCCACCTGATGCAGGAGATATAACTCGCCCGGTCTGAGCAGGCAGTGAACAACAGAGCGGCCACATCGATCAGGGCTGCCAACACAGCCAGGCTAATTTTGATGACCCGAACTGGTGGCTCTAGGCGCTGCACACCTTGACCATCTTCCAGGACTGGCGGAGGTGACCACAAGTTTCAGGAGGGTGGTATTGGACCCTAGCCAACCCGTCACTGGCCAAGCTTCTAGGAAGACCTTCATAAAAGATACGTTCAAGCCATACGCTGCAGTGAGTATCAAGTTCACCAAGCTGTTCTGCCTGGAGCCCACTGCCAGAAGTTGCACAGGGCCACCAAGGTGAGTTGGTAGCAGCCCACCATTTCTTCACTCATAACCCTGAAAACCTCCATGCCACCAGGAGGCCTGGAGGAACTCTTCCAAGGGTAGAGCCCGGATGGCCTCTTCATCAACAGGCCCTTTGGAATGCGGCGCTTCGACTTGAAATCCTTTAGTACCGGAGTGCATCTCCCGCCCATCGCCTTCTTCATGCAAGCTGCCACCCGGGCACTACGACAAATCTGATGATGAACTCCATCTCCCAACTCGTTCTGCACCCAATGCCAGCACTCGTCGCTGCAACCCAGATACTCCGCCAACACGAAGAACCCATCGCCATCAAGGGCGCTTTCTCTTGACCTAGGGAATTGTTTAGGCACTCGATGGCCATGTAGTGATCCAGTGCTTCCCACGCGTCTCGTGAGGATTCCGCACTCATCCCATGGCTTGCAAACACTGGGCGGGTGAGGCTCATCCCTCACTCAAGGCTTGCCCCCGCACTGGCCGTAACGCCGGCTACTTTTGCTGGCGCATTGTCAGTGGCTATAAGTGGAGGCATCAGGCCCACATAAACTGTTTAGAGTTACAAGCAGTCATAAACAGGTTGCAGTGGAGGCTGCAGAAGTCAAGTCGGTTTTTCTTCATCCAGACTGTCAAGAAGTGTGCGTAAGCTCAACGGTGCACAGGCACCCTGTCATCTATTGGATACATCCATGCTACCGACAACCCTGCTGACATCCCAAGCAGATGGGCCCAGCTCAGTGAATTTTAGCTCACCCACGCTCAGCGAGTGTTGGCTCATCCTGCGCTGTGTTGACATCTGCTCGCACTTATGGCTTGCAATGCCCCGTAAGAACATTGAGGGTGTTGCCAAGTTGGAGATCGTGGAAGTGCCACTTCTTTTAAAGCTTGCAGTTTGTGCTGTGTAGCTTTGGTTTCACGCGAAGTGATGGCTTGGCTTTCTCTTCGTTTCAAGTTTCAAGTGCCAATTTGAACTCGACATGGAGGGTGAAACCTCTTATACAATTGATAAAGCTCTGGCATGGGTGAGAAGTGCTCGAATGCACACATGTCTAAGTGCCCGCCAGCTTCTGAAGTAAACTTAGCAGTTCACTCATGGACTTGAAGTGCTCGCAGCCTCACAGGCAGACACGGAGGACAAGGCTGCAGTTGGTGAGGATATTCCAAAGGCAGTCCAAGCATCCCAGCTCATTCCCAGTTGCAACTCTTTTTCAAGACAGCTTGCCAGCAGGACAGGTGTAGAAGGTCATCGTTAGCGTTGTCGAGTATTGTAAAAATCGTTTGTACGATGTGGCCATGTATCCTCACGTCTTGGTTTTGCACGGTTCATTTTCAAAAGTGTTTTCATCATATGATTTTGCTGCTTAGTGTGAAGCTCTTCTTCCAATGTTGGGCCGGCAGGTGTTCTCTCTCTTCAACCTGCCGCCCAGTAGTGAAGAGCTTGGGGATGAAGTCGTGCCCAGCGCCCAGAGGGGCCCAGAGGTTCGGACCGGCCCGAACCCGGATTCGAACCAGCAGCTTTCGGGGGATTCATGCAAAGGATGAATTGCAGCCTGCATTTGGCAATGCCATTGTTGACCAGCAAATGGGCCTAGCAACTGCTGGTTCAGGGTGGCGTTAGAACATGATGTTCGTGACCGTGCTTTTAAAATCCAAATCGCCCTTTCGCCTGTTCGCCTTCAAACCAGTTGATGCGCCCAGGGACAATGCCATCACTGTCATTTTGGACTCTGACTTTCCGGCTCTTGCGGCCTTTTTGGGCGTTCCAGTGAGTGAGGATTGAAGAAGAGTTGCTTTTGCTTCATCTCAGCGTCGGCTGGAATTTCATATGGCGTTCTTGACTTGATGAGAAACCCTGCCGGAATCTGAGAGGACCGAATGCCTTCCATAGACGAGGCGGGAAACAGATTGACCTCCAATCCAGCCCTTCTCATGTTTTTTTCCATATATGCGCAACGTTTCAGCAACCAAAGCACCCAAAGCACTTGCATGCCGCGAGGTTCGAAGCACACTTGGCCTGGGAACAGAAGAGTCATCAGCCCAGCCTGTACCACTCGGGTTGATTTGAGCATAGTTCGTGACACTCATGGGCCATGGTGGACACTGGTGGCTTCCTCGTGGGATTTGAATCCTTGAGGGTCAGCACGGCATGCGCTTGCGAGTACGCTCTTGCAGCTTCAAGCCTCACAAAACCTCAAGAAGTGCTACTTCCGATACTTCCATTTTGTTGGACATGGGCTAGGAGGCTGGCAGGAGATTGCAAATTCACATAATCCTATGTGGCCTGTGTTTGGTCTAGGATGGTCACACGACTTTTGACCAAGGATGAAGGGCCTTTTTGAGGAAGAGTTTGTCCACACCCCAGTTGCAAGATGTTGCAAGGGGGGTTGGCGGAAGACCCCCCCCTTGGACAAAATCGGCCGCTCTACTTCCAGTGAAAGGGCCTGCAACAATTGAATGAAGCAGGTTCCCCCTATACTGGCCAGAAGAACTTTCTTTGTCTCCATTTCCACTGTAACAGTTCTCCTGAAGTTTTGCCCAAAGAGGTTTAGGCTAAAGTTTGGACTTGGAATCACCTCCGCAGCCAACTTGAAATCTCATCCGCACCTCAGAGCGTGGAAATCGTGGGGTGCTTTTTCGGTTGTTCAGTGTGTTTGTCAGACCAACGTCATCCAACGTCTCTGATTGCAATGAAGAAGAAATGCCAGAAGCTACTAGGAGCAAAGGACATCGCTACTAGGAGCAAGGACGCTACTAGGGGCTCCTGACCTCACTACTAGGAGCAAGAAGCTACTAGTGACAAGAAGCTACTAGGGGCTCCTGGACTTACTGCTAGGAGCAAGGACGCCACTAGTAGCTCCTGGCCTCACTACTAGGAACAAGAAGCTACTAGGAGACCAACGTCTCTCATGCGGTCCAAAGGCAAGAGGTCCTTCAAGGAAGCTCCCCCCGACCCGCCTCGGGCGGGGGGGGAGCAGCGAAGAAGGCAGCCGTTACTTATATATATATATATACTTACAGCTTAACGACATACTGGCGAATTAAATCATCTTAAATCTACTTGTATACTTGCTTGTTGGCTTCCTACTGGTCACGACCTACCCACCCACAGACTATTTGTGTGCCTGTTTCGGCTCGCAGCCAGTTTCGGCCCATAGGGGAGGCCACAAGAGTCGCCTGCCTCGCGCGCGCGCCTTAAAGGCTGCGCCTGTCACCCTGCTGCGACAGGCACGCGGCCCACAATACTTCTCGCGACATTCATGCATTCTGGCACATTCTGGCTGTTCTTAGTTCCTTTTGGTCGCAGAGCTTTGGCAGGTGTCAAAGGAGATGGCGCCAGACAAGTCGACCTTGGCACCTTTCCATGAGTAGTATGGGACCGCACGACTCAGCCCGTTGGATCTGTGTGGGCAAGCTGTCCTGCGTCACATCGGAAAGTAGGAATGATGATGGAATGTCGTGACCACTTTGAAGTTTCTGTGACTGTGTGAGAGCTCTGGTTGATGTTTCGTGGCCATCATCCAATCGTGTTTGGTTACTTTGCTTTCGCTCATTTGAGGCATCGGAGCATGAGGCTTCTCCTCCAAATACACCAACTATCAATCCTGAAAAGCACATCATTGAGGCCAATGCTGTGCGTGTTCTAATTGCAGGGAAGCCTGACCCGACTCGAATGCCAGAGCTTGTCGACTTGTCACCCAACAGGTGTACAACTGGAACCTCGACCATGAGCCGCTTGGTAAGACAAAGCGCTGACGAAACAGAAACTTGAGTTCTTTGCTTGTAGCTTGAATGTGTTGTCATTCTGTGGCTGCCATGTGCAACCTGGAATTGTTGCCAGGTTTAATAATCTATTGGCAGCTGCGTCTGGAGATGCCAGCGGTAATGCGATTCTCGCTATTGACATGGAATTTCCAGGTTTTCTACGTCAGGCGCGGGATCACACAAGACGCAGCAAGTATTTAACAAGCCTGTTAGCTGGTGTGAATATACATATATCATATATACATATATATACTACCAGTAGTATATGCATATATACACACACGCGGATGTATAAACACAAACATATATATATATACATATACACATACATACACATACTTACTCACACATATACATTTGCACATAAGGAGTTTCCTACTGGTCAAAGTTACACCGCTTTTGAGTAGCTATTTAGCTAGGTTTTGAAACACCCAAGAAGTCGATAATTTTTGCCACTAGGACCAATGGCACAAACCAAGACTAACCCCAGCGACCCCAAAAATATCGGGTCCGTGCGGATGGTCAGGCTAAAAAACAGCATTTTTTCAAGCCAGCCTGGTGAATGTCATTTGGCTAAGTGTCTTCCCACAAAGCCTGAACTGGAAAACGGCAGCGGTTGATCTGCCTGCAGAGATTCACAGTGCATTTTTTACATTCTCCTGTTCCAACATGGTCGGAAAGTGACCGTGACTGGTCAGGAGCCGCGCATCTGTGCGCGGGCTGCGAGGTACCAGACTGTGCGCAGGGCGACCAAAATGGGGTTTTCCGGACAGGGATTTGACGTGCATTTTGAAGCACAAGCTTCTTGTCACTAGTAGTAATGCACTTGTTAGTAGTAGCGAGAAGGGTTTTCATGCGATTTCTGTTGTAATGTGCCAAGACTTGGTGCATGGAGGGTTGCAAATTTCTGAGGGGAGATGTTCTGCTACTGGACTTGTGGGACAAAAAATTGAATTTGCCAGTAAGGGGAGGAGGAAAGCCAGATCACGCCCCGCCAGAAAGTGTTTTGATGAGAGTCCCGGAGGCTGTGTGGGGCAAACAGGCAAACGTGGCCATTGTAATTATCTCGTGTGTGGTTGCCTGCTGTGATTGGAAGAGTGTGGTGTGCGGGCTTGGCTGTCTGGATGGCTGTGGCCCTGTTGTTCTTTGTTGCTGTTGCTGCTGCCGCCGTTTCTTCATGTGCAGTGTACTTGAGCTGAAAAGCTTTGTTCTGATACCGAGGTGAAAATGTAGACCGTTTGCGCCTCATTCAGTTGGGGGCAGCGGTGGCGGATGCCGATGGCACGGTGCGAGGTGCTTGGAGCTTCAATTTGAAGTGCCTCAGCGTGAGCATTTTGAGCAATTCAAGTGTTTAGTGCAAAGGGCAGTACCTCAGTACCTGTACCAGTAAATTCCCAATGGACCGAGAATGCTTGTCACGGATGCACCGGCTCTCGGACCGAGCAGTCAAATTTGATTGGAACCGCTCGACTCGCTTGACTCATTCCAATTAGCTAAGGTTTGACATCGAGGCCACTTGACGCCAAGCCTGGCTTCCGGCGGCACACTCTAGCCATAGAATGCCGACAATCATTCTTGCTTACATGAGTTGAATGTCCTAAAGGGCTTCAATTGGGTGTTGTGCCAAGAAATGTTACTGTAGGTATACACGTGATATTTTTCTGCATGTTCAAACGAAGCTTGCGAGGTCGATCTTCACACCGAGAAGTCCATGCAATTCTTGCGAGCGGCCCGCTGCCTCAGCGGGTGCAGCTGAGAGGATGTGCTGGACCACTGAGTGCTTGAAGCCAAGTCTGGGCAAGTTGGCTCCCCCTCCGTAGGTTTTTCTAGCTTGAACTTCTTGTATGTTCCTTTTTGGTCCTGGGCCTGAAAAGAACTGGATGTCCTTTAGCCTCTTGTCCGGCGGTTGACGCCTTCCCATACAGTCCTGTACCTCTTCCATACAACGGCAGCTCGTTCGCTCGTTTTCGCTCGTTCGCGGGCGGCTCGGGGCGCGGCTGCAGGCCGGGCTTGACTTTCCGCGCCACAAGAAGGAAGGCATTGACCCAGGTGGTCCAAGCGAGTCCACTTGAATCCACATAAATCCGTGTTGTGAACAAGTCGAGTATTGTGTCGTCGCACACATTTCAATTTGATGCCAAAAATTAACCTTGCTACTACTAGCATTCTTGCTACTTAGTAGCAATGCCAGGAGCTAGTAGCTTCTTGTTCCTAGTAGGGATGCCCTTCGTTCCCAGTTGTTGCATGCTCCACGCTGCCCGAGTCGTCTTGGGCCGGAAGCTGGCAAATTCCTCGCTGGTGGGGCAGCGCGCCCCAAGCTGGGTGACTTTCGCAGGCCAGAAGCAGACCAGAGAGGTTCTTGAGAGGTTTGTGACTGCGCAGTTTTGTGGAGATGTGTTCTTACCATGCTAGCTCTTTCAACTGGGCAGGTTCGTATGATTTGGCCTACCTACTTAAGCAGAAGCCTCAGCCAGTGGCGGTCTGGCAGTGAGTCGAGCTGCGGCTGGATCGTTAGGGATGGGTTGAGCTGACTGCCACCTATGCTGTCAGCATTTCACCCCCCCAGATTTCACTGCAGATGTGAACAATCCATGCCCAGGCTTTTAACATCTGGCCAGCCCCTGCCCAGAGACTATCACTCCTTTGATGTGCAGCTCAGTATTTTCTGCGCGGACACCTGGTCACCGTCGGTCTGTTTCTTCACGTGACCCAATCTGTTTCTGTTTCTTTGATGAATTTTCGAAACGTGACCCAATCAAGTTGTCGAGAGCTCGCATCTTCCTCCATTCTTTCTTCATTAACAGCGAAAGGTGGTCTCACCTGCGGCTGCGCACTTCTTCCATCAAATAAATCTTGATTTGTTCAAGCCGCGCAGGCCTGGATTGACGGCCGAAACAGTTTCAGCTCAGGCCGACGGCACCACGAGCTTCGTGATGTGCTGCCTTCTGGCTCCTTGGATGCCTGGGCTAGGTATTTTGCCGTGCAACGCTACGGACGGTCCCACACAGCTGCTCGGCTGCAGGGGTTGGTGAATTTGTGTCCCAGGCGACGTCAAACTGGCAGCGGTTTTTGGTGTCAGGCTGGCAGCGATGCCTTGCTGACTCTGAACCTCTTCCTTTGCATCATGGCAATGGGAACGAATTGCCGGGCGCCCAAGGGTGGCTTACTAAGCCTTACTACGAATGGTAGTTTCTGGAAGGACTGCAAGATGTTGGTGGGATGTTTTGCTCCCTTAAAGGCTGACTTTGCAAAACGGTCTCGTGCGTAAGACTAGACTGGACTTGCGACTTTTTCTCCCGCCTTTGGTCTGAGGTTTTCAAACCACAGACAGGCCTGGGATGTTGTCACCCACTCGGACAACTCTCGGGAGATACGTATTTTTTTGCATGTTTTTTAATCCAGCCGTGCTCATGCTAAGTTCGGATTATTCACTTCGGGAAGATGCTGGCTGGCCTGCAAGCAAGTGCTTCGTCATGCCAGGAAATGGGATGCATGGCAGTGGCAAGAGCAGTGGGACGCGCAGTGCATCGTCCCTAGCACGAAGGTCATGCCAATGATACACATCTCTGGGATCAAAAGGCCCGAAATCCAACCACAGCACAAATGGGTTCAGGGTCCTGTTTCAATCTGGTGGAGAGGTTTGCAATTGTCCTGGTACTTTTTGGGCCTCACAGCACCAGTTTGACCCGGAATCGCCCAGGCTGGGAGATGGCTCAACAAGCAAGGTGCTGAAGGGGCAATACGCCTTTTTTCTATTGGGGTGCTGTGAATGATCGGCAACTAGGTTTGACAGTTGGCATCCTCAAAAGATTGGTCCGAGGGAGTCTACTCGAAACCTCAGAGATGCCCCTCCAGAGTACTTTCTTAATACATATACTGCAATGCTGAACACCTTGCGTCTACCTTGGACCTGGAATTAGCAGGAGTTCCCAGGCAATGCTCAGATCCTTAGGCTTGTTCAATATTAACATGGTCATCAAAGCGTGGAGATCAATGGGTTGAAGGGCCAAGGCTTCAAGATTCAGCCAGAGTTGCTCAATTCGTGGATGGCTCCTCTTAAGCGCTGCTTTCTGCTTGCTTTGTCCCAAATCTATGTGCAGTTCTGGCCACCATGGACTGGCGAGACTGGCGGGATGCTTGCAGATTTGGATTTGCTGTGATCCATGTAGGTGGCAGGCTGCTGCATGGCAATACCAAGCCAACTCTGCCTACTACACTGCCTTGCTCGGGCACTCAGCTGGGCTGAGGGGCATCGAATCGTTTCAAGGATCAGGTGCCGACTTGCAGCTGGGAGAAAAAATCTGAGGACATCTATTTCTGATTCTTTTTTCTGGGAGGACAGCCGTGATTGTTCTTTGTCGCTGTCGGCTCGGTGCCGCCTATTCTACACAATCTGCACGCACGGTGCGGTGCGTATTCTATCGACTCCTTAGGTCCACACAGCCACCAGCGCCGTGGCATGTCAGGAGCCTCAGAGCAGAAACCTTCTGCATGGAATGCCAGTTTTTTTTGCGGATGCGAAGCACACCAGACAATGCAACGAGACATGAAACCAGACACTTTCCATGGATCCTCATGGAATGCCTCTGAGATGCCTTCTTGACATTCATGCAACGAGTTGATCAAAAACGAGAGCCGCGGAAACAAAACCGAGAGCAGACCATGGTCGCTGAAGCACTGGAGTAGTGGGAAGGATGTCTTGCTAGAAATGTTCCACTTAAAACCAGCTCCTAAGCAGTGATCGTGGGTGAGTTTCATCCAACCTCCCAGCACCACCGCAAACGTGGACGTGCTGGCGGCAGATGCTGCTCCAAACATTGAGAACACATTTTCCTTCATCTCAAATGATGCAAGTGATGTGTCATGCGAAGCGTGACCCTTATCCGAAAGGTTATAAAGACTATATACCGGCCTAGACTAATAATGGATCATGTTTGGTCGTTTTCATCTCCTCTTCAAGGCCTTCTCCCAGGGACCTCCTGTTCCAGCACTGCATGGTGGACTGCCGTGACTTTGCAGAGAGTTCACCGCAGGCGGTTGCATAAATAGGAGAAGAACAAAAAGGGGTTTAGGGTGCCTTTTATATCTACCGTGTGTGAGGAGGAACTTGCATGGTTTGCGGACAGCAAGCTGCGCGCTGGGACGGAACCTCTAGGAACACCCTAATTGCCTTCAAGAATGAACACCCCAAATTGCAGATGCAGGCCGCTTAGGTCAACTGAACCTGCTTAAAGACTCTCGCTATGAAGCAGATTGCCAGGCAGAGGTTCTCATTGGTTCAATTCTGATGTTGGTTTATGCATGCCATATATGAGTAGGCCCTGCTTGACAGCAGCCCCGTGCACGAACCGATGTGAATACGGACGAGAGGGAGAGAGAGAGAGAGAGAGAGAGAGAGAGAAAGAGAGAGAAAGAGAGAGAAAGAGAGAGAGAGAGAGAGAGCCGTGTTTGTAGACGAGAGCGTGTAAAGGAACTGATTTGGTCAGCAGATGTCATCAAACATCGTTGCATCACATTGCACTAAGGATGCCAGCAGCAGCTTTTTGGTGCCTTGGCTCCCAAACCATACAGCCAGAGAGTCTGTTTCAAGTGTGCCTGTTGCTTGGGGCACGCCGGCACTCAGAGATTACATGCTTTGCCTGCATTCGAGACAGCGAGGAATTCGGCCAGCCCCTTCTCGATGAACCAGGTGCCACGGGGCTGTGCCGATGCACCCAAGACAAATGTAAGACCTAGCAAGATCCCAATGTGAAGGACACTATTTGGGAGATTTGCAAGATTTTAACCATGTTGCTGACGAACGCTCGAATCCTTGAAGCATTCCGGCGTGAAAGAGAGATGACGGTTCACCATTGTTTATTGTATATATTTACCTCCAATCCTGCTTTGCCTCGCCCTAACCACGGGCTCATGGCAGGATGTCAGAAACAAATTTCAGCAACTGGGCCATCCAGGGAGCAATCCAGGGAGACTGTGTGTTGCACTGCATGGCTGATGACATTGCAGATGCAAGCTCAAGAAGGCATTGGACAGGTAGATGACGGTAGATGGGTTTGTTTGGCACAAAGCTTCTCTTGTACCTCGATGTAGCTATGCTATTTGGCCAAATGTCTTATCCGGTGTGCTTTCTGAACGATTTTGCAACTAACTTTGCTGCACAAAAAATCACGAGTAGCGGCCAAAAATGCTCGAACACGGTCGCCTTGACAGCTTTGCCGCCCTCTCGGAGCCATTCGCAACGCGGTCGGTTTCCACCGGTTCTGCCAAGGATCTGAGTTGTGCCTGGTGAATCGACGTCCATACCCGCCGTGTCAACTTGACAAGCCTTGCTTCAAAGGTGGCGCCACAAAAGGAAGCACTAGAACAAGAGAAGGAACGACTCACCCATTCACAGCTAACATTGTCCAACATACTCAATGACGGAGATGCTCAACGATACTCACATGCTTACTGAACATGTTTACAACCAAATCAAGTGCGCTGCCTTGGAACTTTGCCTCGGGGTGCTGTTACTCACCAAGTTGGGCTTGGATGGTATGTTTCATCCACCGATGTCCAAGCTTATTTGCTGAAGGTCATAGTGAGAGTGAGAGTGAGAGAAAGTAATCAAGAATATGTCGCGGGCTGTTTATGCATTCCCTCCAGCACGTCTGGTTTCAGCCCCAAAGCGCAAGGCGTTAAGTTTGGGCTTTGCAAACTGAGAGAAACCAGACTGATATACGACATTTCTTTTTCACCTTGTGAATTCGTGACTTGGTATGACATTCTTTACGGTGATATACTGATTTCCGTTAAATTCCCTTTGATGCAGCGTTTTCTGTTTGAGTTCAGCTTTCTACGGCCGCAGAGGGAAGAATATGCCACATACAGCAACTGTTGACAGGATCGATGGGTGGAAAGTACCATCAGCGTATTTCACCGGGTATGTGTTTGGCCCACACCTGCTGGGCGGATTTGCAGCCGCGCGTCTCTTTTCATTGTTTTTGGTAGCCTGGTAGCAGTTGCGAGCCATGTTATCCAGAGACGGGCAATTATGTTGTAGCATGTGTAACCGTTAAAGAACTTTTTTGGAGGACAGTCGAGGCCCCGCTGTTTGGGAGCAGCTTGTGATGGCGATTCAAGACGTCCGCTTGCGGATCCCATGACTGGGGCAAAGCCTTTGTGAAGCCGTTCGGGCAAAAGCTTTCGTGCGGTTGGGGGTCACAGAAAAGATCGGACCTCGACAGTTTTTGCAGAACTGATTTCTCCTCTCTCCATGCTTTTCCTGAACGAGCTTCGCTGGAAGCGCTTGACGCTGACCGTAGTGATAGATTGATCCAAGGCAAGCAGAGGAAGATAGAACATCGCCTACATAGACCACAACACCACTGACGGATTTGTTGACTTCTGTACTAGATGCAAACTCCTTGCTTGGTTGGGGCCTCTGCTATGCCGATCATCGCGGCTTCCTGCGAGATATTTGTGTCAGTGCTTCCACTTGCTCCTCTATAGGATCTTGCTTTTCTGTCGTGCCTAGACCAAACCCGAAAAATCCATCACAGGCAGCAGGATGACATTCTATTGTTGATGTGGGGAGGAGCATCCGGAAGGTAGTACGTTTGATGGAGAGTGGCTTGCCAAGTGCATTTGGTTTTCGATTGTCCAATTTGCTGGCATACATGGAAGTAAATTTTATGCGTGAGTCGGTATCACAGCCATGGACTAAAGGCAAGCAAGCTGCCCTCCATTGATCGTATGGCTGTCCGTTGGTCCCTGTTTTTTGGTGCATGACAGTAGAACGTAGGATTTGCCCGGCCCTCAGTCAGTGCTCAAAATCAAGCCAATGAGACTGCGACTGAACTACTTTGGTTTTGGCATTCATTTGAGCAGCAGATTAAGGTCCTTCCAAAAAGATCCTTCAAGCGTCATGTTGCACGCTTTGTGCATCCCCTCCGTGAAGCCAAAATGATCCAAAATGTGTTTTGCATTGGTCCACAATGGCGTAGCGGCCACATCGGAACCAAGACGCCCACAGAACTCACACACACACACAGAGACACTCGCACGCTCACGGAACGAACAGACAATGTCCTGTCATGATTGCATTGTCTAGACTCTAGACTAGAGTCTCGGGCTGCTCCCTGATGCTCCTATGTGTAAGTCAAATCTACACTGGCTCAGTGTGCAGCCACTGCATAGTTACCTTGCTCATCAGAGGGACCCGAACCTTTCCTTTGCTTTGGCCAAATATCATAAGTCATCACTGCACATTCCCGCCAAGAGCAAGGAATTGCAGAACGTCTGACTCTCATCCTTTAGATGTGATGACGAACAGTCCTTTCCGTACGATACGCAGATAGCAGTTTGGGATCTCTCCCGAATTTATCCCAACACAAACTGAGTTCGAGTTTGAAGAGCCTTCACCTGCTTGCATCGTACCCGCTAACAGGTTTGACACCGCTTTGTGTTATGTTTGGTAATGCAACTTTATATGGGTCTGGGAATTGACAGGTGGTGGGCGATGGCTTGTGGACAGGCGGGCTGATGGTGGGTGGGCCAGGACTTCAAATCTTCACAACCGTCTGAGGCGCCTCTCGATATCAAGGTTGGGTGGATATTCTTCAGCGCATGCGTGCTGTGTGCATGCATTTTGCCTTGCCTGTGCTTGTGGGTTGCTTGTGCCTTGTTGTGTAAGATCACCCCGCGTTTGGAAGCTAAGATTCTGACCAGTTGGTGAGATGATATATAGCTCTCACTGTGATTTGAAGGCAACAGGATTTTTCAATGCATCGTTCAATTGAGGCTGGCCGAGACTAGCAACCAGTGAATAGCACCCCATGCTGTACATAGAGCACAGTCACTGAGCACGCCCCAGATTCCGCAACATCTGGTTGTTGCAGGATGGGCTCACAAAAAATTGTCGATTCGCTTTGGCAACCGCGCCACACCATGACATGATTTGCCAAGTGTAGCATCATTCTTTTTGAAGCTTTTGACACCGATTTACCAAATTGATAGAAGAAACAATTGTTGCTGTGAGCCATGCACGAAACTCCAAGGCTAAGGTTTGCGCTTATGGCGCACCGAATGCCTTGACCCCGCCTGATGTCACCAAGCTCTCCATGTCATGAGCGAAGCTCTCGTAGGATGCAAAAAGGACAGGCAGCCACGACCAATGCTGCAGCACATTGCTCGAAGAAACCGGCGGCTGGCGCGAACATTTAAGACTTCAAGGCCAACTTGGACGAGTGCCCTGAACGCCCAAGCAGAGTGAAAGGACATTTATATACATTTATATACTTTGATGCATTCTTGCTACACTCAGCTGGTGCTTTGAACAAGCTGGAAAGTCCGGCTTTGCGTTTGCGCACGGAATGCCGCTCCACAGTTCAGCTGACTCGTGTTTCACTGAACTGCGTGAGTTCAGTGGCAGGATAGCGTGCCTTCATGTGATCGCTCACAACTTGCGCAGCCGGTGGCAACCACATTCACCCCAGATGTCATTACAGGGTGAACCTTTTGTGCCATACCGCCACTTTAAGATTGATGCCCTCGCTGTTCATGTGGGTTCCCTAACCAATCATAGAAAGGTGGGTTTCGCTCCAAGACGCGGCTGTTTGTATTCGAGTGACTATCCTTTTAATTATGTTTCATTTGTTTCCTTTGATGGCTTTGTGGGATTGAACAGGCCACAAGAATAAGTGCAGTATTGCGAGCTAGAGAGGATCCGGTGCAAACGTGTAATGTCAATAAAATGATGGTAGTGGGGCCTCGTCAACAAGTGTGCAACACATTGTTGAGCTTTTACTTTCTAGTCAGGGCTTCTAAGGAAAGCATGAGGTCACTGCACTGAAGTGTGGCTGTGCAGAAGCGATCACTGACGCTGGTGCCGCAGCAGAGCAGTGGGAACGTGAAGTCGTATATAATTATATAACTTGAAACTGCACTTTACAACCAACCGAACTTCCTTTGATCATGCTGAGCTTTGAGCCCAAGCTGCTAGCGATGACTGAGAATTTGTTGAGGGCCCCCCCACCAATCACCAATCAAGACGATGATTCAAACACCAGTGTCCTGCCTGTGAAGACTAGAAATTTGCCTGGAAACCCAAACAACCAGAAACAAATGATTGTTCCAATATGACAATTGAGATCCTTTACTTTACATAGGAAATGGCTGCTTGGGGAAACATCCATTTCTTTCTGGTTGTTTGGGTTTCCAGGTGGGAATGAATATCATATAGAAATATATTCATAAACAACTATATTTAAGAGGTTCAGTTGCTGTCAGTAATGTCCATATTCCCTTCCTGCACGTGTTGCGATACCTTGGCCCCCCTCGACAACAAACACGACAAGCGGGACTTCACGTAGCTTGGCAAGCGCACCCAAACTCTGGTGAAGGTGAAGGCTCAAGTTTAGCGATAATTCGGCAGGACTTGCATAACGTGACACAAAGGACACTTCGGATACTAGGAGGCTTCCGGTGAAGATGCAGCCGGATGCAATTGGACAGAGCGCTTCCACTCTGCTGCGGCGAGTCGGGATGTCGACTTGGTTGATCTGCAGAAGGAATGCCGAACAGATGCGGATCGAAGTTAATGAAGAATGTCAAAGTCGACGGTAGGAATGCATCTGAAACCACTGAAGGTCGTGCTGACAGCTGACCCTTGAATCTGGGTCTGGTACAGCCCTGGCTCCGGGCGACTCCAAAGCTTCACAGCATGTGCCTTGATGAAAAACAGAAAGATCAGAAGATGAAAAATCCGTTCCCATGGCATGGTGCTGGAAGCTCAAGATAGCCTCAAAACAGAGAAAGGCGCAAGGCACATATTTCTGAGTTCGCTTCCTCGCAACTCTTTTCAAGCCATGGCGCGCAGAAGCCAAGAAACGAGTCAGGAATGTAGCTCACACGTCATGGCACCAATTATATATATACTTTGATCGTATATGCGGAGCAGACTGGGTGCGTTTTTCTCACATACTACTAAATCATTCGCGCGATTTGTTCATGATAAGAGAAGTGTGTGGGCATGGTTGACGACCAGAAACCGCTCGAACTGTTGGATGTTCAAGTACTTGGCACGGACTTTCTGGAAGTCTGACACGAATGACAGCAAGTGGGTACATGAGTCGTTCTCAAAGACAGGCGCATATTGCTTGTTGACTGGTTGTGGTAGACAGGAGCATGGGAGGGACAATACATCTCCGGGAACTACGAAGACTAGGGAATATCCACTGCAAGCGGATTTGCCAACATCCCTGAAACACTTCGCGCACCTGCGTGCCGAAGCTATTGCGAGTGCTTTCCTTTGTCGATTCCGTCTCCGGCAGTTACTCCCTTGAGTTGCTGGGCGGCTGCTGAAATCGGCTTTGAGCCCAACTCCCCATTTCACGCAATGAATGTGTCAGAACGTCAAAGGCTCTCTTGGTTATCGCAAGAATTGGAATGCAGCCTGCCAGTTGTCAATCAAAGCCCATTCAATGACTAGGTGAGACAATTTCAGACAGCGGATATTATCCTCACTGAGAGGGAATCCGGCCGCCAGCACTCAAGGTTTTTTTCTTCTGGTGCGTGCCAGGTCGACACTAGGAAAAAAGAGGTTGCTTAAAGAGTTTCATAGACGGGTGATGGAGGAGCTTCATCTCTCTTTCAATGTAAGTGACCATAATGTTCTTTCGTTGATTGGGATGCTACACACCTTCCTTCAAAAATAGAATCTATATACAGTGGTTTCAGGAGTAGATGGCACAGAGCCCAGGATGTCCACCATGTGGGGGTCCATACAAACCACCGAACTTGGGGCCCCTTGTGCCATCGGCCCTGAAACCACTCGAAGAACTTCTAAAGCCAGCCAGGGGAATGGATCTGGCGGACACCTGGGCAGGTGATATTCCAGACATAGAGTAGAAGCTGACAAGCAGTAGAATCTTCAACCAAAGAGTCAACATGTTTTTCAACGATGTTGCACTCAGCCGCTTAGCCGTTTCACTCCCATTCCACGACCAAGGCCAGAAGCTGGGGTGGCCGCGTTTGCCAGTTCTCTGGCCGAAGGTCTGGGCGGAATGGTCGTTCTCACCGAAGTGGATCGGACGAAAGCATTGACTTTACTAGTAGTAACAAGAAGCTATTAGGAACAAGTGCATCGCTACTAGTAACAAGTGCCTTACTAGTAGTAACAAGAAGCTACTAGGAACAAACGCACAGCACTTTTTTCATTGATCACTTTCCATCCGAAACGGAGCCGAAGAATGCCACCGTGGACCGACCGTCGGGCCACGTGGGTGACGGCGTCGTTGATGGTTCGGTGACTCAGATTGACCTCGGCTGAGCAGCTGCCTGCGACTCAGAATGCCATGGGATGCTGCCGCCGGGTCTGGATGAGTGGTGAAGTTCCGGCGGAAGCAGTGGATGTTTCCGATGTTTCCCCAGTTTTTGTGGTTGGGAACAGTTTTTACATAGGAAGTGGCTAGGATGGGGCAGCATTTTGGGATTGCCTTTTGAAATTCGCTTTTTCCCAAGTCTGGAGCCACTGAAGCAGCGATGTCGCAACCTCAGGACCTGTCAGCGTTCGCAAAAATGAAAATTGCCTTGCCTCCAAAAGTGAAATGAGCGGTGCCGTATGTGCATTCCCTGGTCACGAGTCATGACTTTTGTTGATATACTATACGGTGTGTATATATATATATGTATATAATGTATATGTATATAATGTATATATATATATATATATTTCACACACATACATACATATATATATATTTCTATATCTAGGTCCCTAGGTCACTGCCTGTGGGCCAACCATTTCGTGCGTGCCACCGCCCAGCGCGGCGCCGCACACAAAATACAGAGCAGCCACATCCGAAAGATACTGCTTTGGCATTCGTAGCCAAGGAGGTGTTGCAACATTACTGCAATATGGACACAAAAGATGCTGAGATAGCGGACGGCCTTTCACGTTTCAATTGACAAAGTTGAGTGGAGCGCTTTTGAAGGGTATGAGTGTAGTGCTTGTGTTCAGCTGCCAGTGGTCGAAGCTGCTTTAGCTGCTATAGCTTTGGTGATTTGCGTTGTCAAATATACTGTACTTCCATTGCTTTTTCGATTGCACTTTGCTTGCCAATCCTCGTTTTAGATGCCTGTGGTGACTGTTGGCAATTCCTCAGAAGCCCCTCAGACTTTGATATCACAGCATTTGAGCATCGGGGATGTATCACTTCTCAAGTCGAGTTCTCACTTTACCATCTTTGGGCATGCTGATGACCTTGGCGCGGTAATGTGTGATCGTTTTGGTCGAACTGTGTGAGATGATCAGGTGAAAATGACGACATGACTTTTGGCCCCACTACTTCGTGTTAACACATGCTTGTTGTGCGCGTTTCGTTTATCCTTTCGGACCATGGCTGCGATGATGTCATGGTGGCAGTCATGAGCACACTGTGATCAGGCTGCCTCAGAACAAAATTTCTGGGGACGAAGAGCAAAGAGTTGTAGAAGCGATTGGGGCAGCCTGTTGCCCTTGCACCCCATGGGCCCCATGATTGGCTTCTTGCCAGCCTACTCCCTTGTGTCGGATTTTGGCCCAAGCACAGTTTCAGATTTTTACTCACCAGTGCAGGTGCCAAGATTCAAGGAGCTCCTTTAGAAGTGCAAGGGGGCCCCAGATGGAAGTGCTTCTGTGGAAGACTTGACAATGAAGAGACCTACTGTATTCAACCTATTCTGTAATGAGTGACTCACAACCTGGCGGAACTGCTAGGCTTGTACCTTCAGCTCTTTGTGCAGACTTCAAGTCGAGGTTCTTGGAGCCATCGGACGTGGATGAGCCCGATCATGAGGAGCTGGGCAGTTTGTATACGGCTTGTTTTTGTCCCCTGAGGTGGGAAGGTGGGCAGTTTGCATGGTAAGTAGTTGTTGCAGAAGTCTGGCTCAATCCACAGCTAGTTTAGAAGCTGTGGGGTCAGAGGATTTGGGTCACTGCGAACTGTTGCTTGTTGCGCATCCGTGAAAGAACCAGCCGTGTGCACATTTTTAGCACGCATGGTGGTTTTGATGCTAATCTCTGCCCTTGCAGGAGCACGTTCGAATCTTCGTTTTCCTACGCGGTGTGCTGTGCTTGGCTGATTGACATGAGACTGAATTAGCGCCCTCAAGGATTCATCCAGCAGTTCTGGTCCTGGTGTTTTGATTTTTTATGATTTGGATTTGCAACGAGAAGTGGGCCAGGAACAAGGAACAGCAAGAAGGAAGCGCCACTCCTGTTTGCATACAATGTGTGCACTATACTGTTGGTAGGACTGTGATGATCAGTTCTGCTGTCTGTAGCTTTCTGCGGCTCGAGCGCTGGAAGCTTCAAGCTAAAAAAGCTCTTCAAGCCACAAGGAGAGAAGGTGCGAAGATGGCATGAGGGGCAGACTTGCTAATTGTATCTGATTGCTATTTTTCCGCTTTCGTCAGCACGGTTGGAAAGTCATGTTTGCCTATTGTTGGGTTGACTGCGTTCCTTTTCTTGGCCTTCTTGTGGCATGAACAGTTTTTTTGCAGTAGCCGCAGTGGAATTACAACTGGAAGCTGCAGGTCTACAGGTGCAATTGCGATAGAACAGGTGCAAGCTTGAGCAAACATTGCGCCCTTCCATCTAACTCATGCAATTGCGGTGGACACGGTAGTTTGTAGCTGACTTCCACTGCAGCTTGATTCAACACGCCCCGGCGGCCCTTGCAAACTGGACTCAGTTGTCCACAAACTCAAGATAAGAGTACGTACGAAGGTTGCCAAATGCCTAGGGGCTAGCAGAAGCCTAAATAAGTGAACAAAATGTCTGAGTAAAACAGGTAACAGCTCCAAAGGCTACAGTTCCAGTAGCAAGTCAAGAAGGTCAAAAGTCCCCAAAGTCTCCAAGACATTGTGCATGACTGCAGACTCAAACAGATGCAAAGGCCGGAGTTCTTGTTCTAGTTAGGAACGGGACCAAGAGGGGAGTGAAGGTCAAAACGCAGGTACGTCACTGGACGTCTCCAGTGATATCACACTGTCTTCGCTTGGCAGAACTACGCGTTCTTTAAAAAACCAAGGTGCCGGCGATGTTAAGGACCCTGGAGTCCTGAGCACACGGCACAATGTGGATGTGGTAGGAATTGCTGGGAAAATCACTCTTTCCATGTTTCAGTGTTTGACAGGTTAATTTTTGTGTGTTTTTTTGACGATTGCAGGGGACATATCTCGCGTGAATTCCAGTAGAATAGCGTGTTCCAGGTCTGCAACTTTCGGCCCACACGTCTCTTCAGCCGGCAGACGACGTCAGAGGCATTGCCCATAGATTTCCAAGGAGTCTTTTGCCACAGTTCCTTCGAAACTGATAGCTCTACGCATACTCTATCATTACTCTAGAGTCTGAGGGATACGTCACCGCGTCCTCCAACTCAAACTCCAGGCCTTCTTTCTGCTGGAGCTTCCACGCATGCCACTATGCCGAACCGATCCGCAAAGACCAAGAGCGCGGGTACTGTACCCCACCGTGTGGAACAGACTTTCTTTGCAACATGTCAACACTTTTCCCATGTGGACTTCGGGAGCTCATGACAATCTAGCAGAAGCAAAGCCTCCAAAACACAACGCCCGACGATCTGGGTCTAGAACTGTGTCCAACACGCAATGCTCAAGCGGCCCAGTGGTTCTGGTCGCCAAATCACCCAACGAGTCAACTTAGTCAATGTCAACCAAAACCAACTTTCCAATTGACTAGGGGAAGGTGCCCTGACCAGCCGCAACAGAACCACCAAACACAACGAAAGAACTCGAGAGCTGTTAGCTTGTGCACCCTGTGAAGCGCACCCATCTCCAAAAATGGTCCAAAATGCTGGGGTCACTGATGACGCCGGCAGCAACAACAAGCAAAAGCCAAACCATTCCCTATCATTCCAAGGGTGCGCACACACACACACGTAATAAGATGAAACTTGCTGAAACGGACCATCTTCAACTGCTCCAACTCTTCAAAAGTTCTGAGCCTCCAAGCTCAAGAGGCACCAAGTGCTCAGCGCAAGCCCTCTTCGTTGGGCGTACTTGCATGAGCAGCGAGCCCCCCGGCTTTTGACACTGGCGAAGACGTCCTTTGATACAAGGCTTACAGACCCACACACACACACACAGACACACTCGGGAAGTTCATAAGGTCGGAATACCACAGCCCTGAAGAAACCTCAGTGAAAAAGAAGCCTGACTAGTCCAGGTACAGCTAGACATTACGAATAGAATGGCCTCAAGTCGGTTGGTAACAGTATGGATAGTATGGCTTACCCACATGAATCACCATGGCAGCACACCAGAAAGATCAGATCGTGATCAACCGTTCTTGCAGGTCATTTGCACACCCCATCACTGGAAGTCTTCGTTGGCTACAGCTCCAGTCCTTTAAAAATTACTAGCGACTCACCCGTGACTTCAGGGCGTGCCCCGCGCACACACAAACACACTTGCACCCTGCCACCCGCTGGCTGCAAGTCAGGCCTTGATCCTTTCATCAAAGTTTGACCAAGCTTGACATGCGCTTCAGATGGCCACATTTGAGCCAACATGGCCATCATGTTGTCATTAGGCGCACTCTACTTTTGGTGCCACGAAAGTGGTTTCGTTGCGATTCCCGTGCGCTGAATCGTGACACAAGTATTGCCCTTGTGTAGTCGCATGCCTAGACAACTATAGACAACTGCCAAGGTGGCGAAAGGTTTTGCAAATTGTCAGCAATGCAACACTAGCCTCAGCTTGTGCATGATCTGATCAAAACGCAGCAGCCACAGTCCCAGTAAAACAACCACTGGCACCTGTT
The DNA here is from genome assembly GCA_963970005.1 of Durusdinium trenchii. Lineage (NCBI taxonomy): Eukaryota > Dinophyceae > Suessiales > Symbiodiniaceae > Durusdinium > Durusdinium trenchii. The sequence goes on along the minus strand of CAXAMN010022206.1, from coordinate 239,108 downwards.
GTATGAGGCAATTCCCACAGCTGCATCTTCCAACCTATCCTATACTTCAACCTTTCGTGTGTCAAGCGGACAGTTGGCAATGAGGCAATGAGCAATGGTGAGTTTGACTCATGTGTCATTGCCTCATTTCTTTCACTCTCTCCAAGTGTTTCTAAGCATTCCCATTACCCTCCAAGCGTCAACGCTTTGGTATTCCAATTGGCCCCTGGCACCTGCAGCTGCAGGTCTACCGCCACCCGGCCACAGAGAAATTCGACCGAGATGAAGAAGACGGAAGACCTTGAAGTGGACGAGGCTGACACCTGAAGAAAATAGAGTGCTTGCTTATATATTTGTAATTGTGCTTACATTAGGTGCCCGTGCTGTCGTCCTTCTTCTGTGTGGTCGTTTGCTCTTTGTTGTAGTTTTGTGGAAATGCAACTATGCAACTCGTTTCCATGATCGATTAGGGGGATGCTGGTGTGGATCGTTCTGTGTTGACGTGTGTTGGTAGGGTTGCGGGATTTGTTCCAAGAATCTCATCAAGCCTTCTAACACCTAGATTTCTGTCGCATGCATGATCCGAAGATGCCCTGCAATGTCAAGCCCGCTTTACCTTAATTGCCCCAGGCTTTCCAAAACAACTTTTTCCATCGATTTCGCCATTGTGTACTATTTACGTTTTTATTAATGGTGTCGATGTATGTGTTTTCTTAGATGAATCGGTGTTTCTTTTTTCAGTTTCAACTATGAACTTGTCTAGTCTTTTCTAGGGGGGGTGTATTTTTTCAATGTTTTTTGTACAATGCTGTTTCTTCACAGGTTTGAGGGCAGCAGATTTGCTGCATTCTGGCCTCGGGTTTTCCTTACACCTCCCTCTCTATATCTATTGTTGACTCTCCCTCCTTTATCTAGCTCTTCCTTTCCTGTTTACTTGTTTTGGCACGAGGTTTCCACTGCTTATCATGGAGCACTGATTGTTGTAGCTGCAGCATAGCTGGTGCTACTATACAGTGTGGCAAGTCCTGGAAGGACTTGATTTGCTAGCCTAGTGCTAGAGGGTGTAGAGTGGAGTTCAATTTTGTGAAGCCCCGGTCCCATTTGAGACGGGAAGTCTCAGTCAAGGCTGCTCCTGCCATATCAAACTTGATGCACGCCTAGCTGCCTCTAGCAGGTTGCAGCAGTGGAAGCTGCACTGAAACGATGAAACGGTCCGCCCCACAAAAAACCACCTCCTGAACCAAGCTGAAAACCCATGCAGCCTATGCATGTATATATATACACACCTATCATATGCCACAAGCTGCATGGTTAAACAGAAGTTGGTGTCTTAATTTGCTTGTGGGTTTGCTTCTTTTCTTCTTTTGTGGCGTGTAGAGTTGGGTGTCCGAGATTACAGAGCCAACCCATAGCTAAGAGTTGGAGGTTTGCCAGCTAGAAACGCGACGGCATTGGGATATTCTCTTGGGAAAAAGCCGCTTGGCGGCTGGCGCTCCTGCCAGTGTGTAGCTAACCGATCACCTTGCTGGCTCCTAGAAGAAGTACAGGATGCCCAAGGGCTTTCTTCACTGACTTGCCGGCAGTTGCCAGCTGGCTCCTCAAAATGTTCCCTGACTTCTTTTAGCTGAGAGCCGTTCTTTCTTGACGTCCCCCAACAGCCTGCCATCGGAGACACAGAGACACAGAGTGGACCAAGCCATTTTTGGACAACCACGGCCCTGTGGGCTGCCAACAGCTGCCAACAGGTAGTCATTATTGTCTAGTCGTCATCACCCTTTGCCATCCACTCCCCTCAAACCCTGATCACTGGACAGGTGGTCGACAAGTGTCTGGAAGTGAAGGGAGGCCGGGTGAAATCGGAAGCTGAGCCAATGCTCCACCTTCGCCACTTTCCTTGTTGCCCCCCCGGGACGCTCAGGGGTTTGAGGGCTCAAGGGCTCAAGGGTGTTCAGTGTTCAGTAGCCTTGACGTGGGCACAAGGAACGACAAATTGAGATGAGAAGCAGGAGGCTTATTTGTAACTTGCTACGCTGCTACGGCCTGCTAAGCTGCTAGCATGTCTGAAATGGGAACCGAGAAATTCATTTTGTTGTTCAGATGCGGGGTTGATGAGGTAACTTCTACATCTCACTGCGCAACGGAGGCAAGCCTGGTAAATTGGTCCAGATTCCGGAGAACCAAGTGAAGAGCCTTTGCACTTCTGCCCTGCTCCCAGAGAAGAAGCCGGCGTGTAGAGAGAATGTGTCACTAGCAGGGATGTGCGGAAGAGGTTGAGGGAGCCGAGATTTGGGAAGGGTTTGCTTGCAAGCTGAAAGTTCCCAGCATAGTGGTTCTGGAAGAAGCAAATCAAGAGATACAAGAGGGCAGTCCACCTCAGAGATCACTGCTGACAGTGTCACTGCTGATTTGGGACGCTATGTACGGTCTCACCGTGAGAACAGAGACCATCAGTCGCACCATGGGTGCCGGCTTCGGCATGATTCAGTGCCTCACACAGCGGCAAGAATGACCCGCCAGCATTAAAACAGGGATACATCCGAAAGACCCTCTGGAAGAAGGGAAGTAGTCCTAAAACCCATTGGCTGGAGACCTCTGTATTGAAACTAAAACACATCGCCAGTTTGTTAAATTTCCATCTGAGGTCCGAACAATCTTCTTGGATCAGAGTGCTTTGCTGGACTGTCGCCAGGGTTTGTGGCACAATTGGCAGGTGTCAGTGTCAGCATAGGCAACTGTATGCCCATCGATGCCTCATTATCTGGGCATGCCTGTAGTATACTGAAAACCTCACATGGTCCAATGGTGTGCGGAGGAAGATGGCAGGGTTGGTTGTAGACTTCGCTCTGACTGGTGGAAGACTTCACCCGTTCTGCTTGTCCAAGCGGCAGGAGCTGGAAGCTCCTTTGAAGATTTGCGGCGACGTGCATGGCCAGTACCATGATCTCCTTCGCCTTTTTGAGCAGCTTGGTTTGCCGCGACTAGAAACAAGTGCCACGCTACTAGAAACAAGTGCCACGCTACTAGAAACAAGTGCCTTACTAGTAGTAACAAGAAGCTATTAGAAACAAGTGCATCGCTTCTAGTAACAAGTGCCTTACTAGTAGTAACTAGTTTGTAGTAACTACTAGAAGTGGATATCCTGCAACACCTGTTTTTGGAGCAGCTTGGTTCCCCACTAAACCATGCACAGGTGGAGAACGGATAGCCTTTTTTCCCAGGGAAACAGAGGAAGTTAGTTTGTGTATCTGTTTGCCTTGATGAGTGGTTTACTCACATGAGTCATGCTGCATGAGTCTCCTTCTCCTTCCCCTGAGCTCAAGGCTTTCAAGCTTTCGTTTCTCCTAAGCTCATTTGTGCTCCAAGTTCAGCTGTCGACTCATGTCGCGTCTCAAAGCTTGCTTGACTCCTCTCTACTCATACTTCTTTCATGTTCGTTTTCATATCTGAGATCTCATTAGCTCATTCCTCCATCTACCACACAGCACATGTGGTCTAACCCGGCGCTGGCCTGGTGTTTTCATCTCTCACCACCTGGCCTGGGGCTTTCCACCTGGTCACCCGGCTCTCCAAGGTATGGCGGCTTTCCACCGGAGAGCAACTACCTTTTCCTTGGTGACTATGTGGATCGTGCCCCGTCAAGCCATGATGGGCCATGGTGCCATGGTCAAAGGTGCTACAGGTGGATGATTGAGTGCATTTTTGAAACAGAAAGTCACGGTCAATGATCCACTCGGATGAACCAAATCACAGGTGGATGATGATTTTCGTTTTGCTTTGTGCTCCATTTGTCAGGAAGACATTCACGCGTAGCTTGAATGTATCACCTCAATGCTGCGGTTTTTAAGGCGGAAAGCAAAGTTTGGAGACGATCATCTTGCTTTTCGCGTACAAGGCCTCCTTCGCCATGTGGTGGGACTCGTGTTGACTTGTTTAGCAGTGCTCTGAGTGCAATCAGCACGGCACAGGTGAAGTTCCCGGAGAATTTCTTCCTCCTGCGTGGAAACCACGAGTGGCTTGCCTATACGCCTATACTGCTCGCCTATACTTCAAATGAAACCAAGGTGTGCATCCATCACCAGGATCTATGGCTTCTATGATGCACCTATGCCGCAAGGGAAAAAGAGATCAATAGGCACAAGGAACCAGCAAGAAATAAGCAAGCAGGAGTGGACACCCACTTGTACTTTCTTTCTTTTGGATGATGTGGTGCATGCCAACTGTGCCACTGGCCACTCACAATAACTGCTTGTAGCACAACACTTAGATGAAAAGATGACGCGCAGCAATGCTGACATGTGTACACCTGCCGTTTCTTCAAGTAGTACGTGCTTTGTTCGTCGAAGGCCGCACAGCAAAGGAGCCCAGCGTCCCAACCAGGGCACGTGCTGAGAACACTGACACCACTCGAACCACTTGGGTCACTCACCGCGCAACAAACATCCTCGCCGAGATCGGGTCGCTGAGATCTAACCAACACGACCCTCCAAGCTGCACGAAGGTGAGATTGGTGAAACAGGACGACTCTAAAGACTTTAGTGGAACACTTGACACTGGGCGAAGTGCGACAATTGAGGCAAGCCTCAATCACGTTACTGACCGGCTTCCGAAAAGGGTTTTTGTGCAAGCACGTTAGCCTTTATGCTGTACTTAGCCGTCTCTCCTCTCACAAAGTAGATTCTAGATTCTAGATCTCAATATAGATGTAACAAAGAGTTGATCTCTCCTTGTGGCCACTCTTCCTGCACTTTCAGCCGGGCAGCTGAACTCAATTGAAGCAATCAACATGATACATGCCCACCTTGCAGATGATTTTGCTACGGCCCCGTTCGCCACTTGTAAAGCCTTTTTGTCATAAGTTCTACAACTTTTCAGTACTTGTCTTTATATTATCTGGCTTTCTTTCAGGATATTTTTTTATTGAGCAGACTCTTCAGGTTGAGTCAGGGCAGCTTCTCGCTTCTTTTTTATCGCTTGCTGCCTTGGCTAACAACGACCCTTCCTTTCCTACTGACTTTTGATTTTGGTTTCTATTCAGTTCTGCTTCAAGTTGCTGGATGATCTCAATCAACACGATTCATGAAAGATATTCTTAGCATCGGATTGCTTTAGTTCTGAGACTGCAAGGGCTTCGGGTAAGCAAACTTGTTCCACAGGCATTTTCATCAGACACGATGAGCTGCGCTACTGGCAGTCAGAGCACCCGAAACCTTTGTAGACATGGAACCATCATCCAAAGATACCATCGTTATACTGTAGAAAGTAAAATCGTGCCTGTACAATGGCAGCTGAGGAGTGCAAGCGCCGGTACAACATCAAATTGTGGAAACAGTTCTGCGATGTATTCAATTGCATGTCGGTTTGCGTGCCTCGGCTAAACGGACCATTAGATTAGATGTCCCATTCGCTGTGACAGCCCGCGTTTAGCTGTTCTATCCTTCTACCAGCACCAGTGTAATGGCACATAGCTGAGACTGTAAGCGTCTAATGTCTTCGCTCTAGCACTAGACCTCGAGCTGGTTACATACCTTCCAGATTTGTCAGATTCTTCGATTTCTTGGGCCAGGCCATTATTGACGAGAAGATCGTTTGTATGCACGGCATCCAGCATGCAAAGATGATTTTTAGTGAGTTGTTTACTAAGTCGGTTTTATCATTTGTGGCGCAAGCTGAATGCACGGTGTTGAGACCTGACCCTGGTGTTCCTTTTCTCGTCCATGCCGACCGGCATCAGGCGGGCTCTCACCTGAAATCAACAGCTTCGACCAGGTCGGAAGCTCGAACAGGGTCTGAAGCTTGTGTGCAAGTCTTTGTTGGGGTTGCACCGTTGCACCTTGACTTCTGGCCTTTCCCATTCGCAATGTGTAATACACGCCCGTTGTTTGCCAAAATTTTGGAGTCTGAATGTTCAAGCACTTTTGTCAGTCTTTCCTTGCTCCGACTTATGCTTTCGTTCCGCAGGTGAAGCGCATCACTCGCCCTACTGACGTGCCGGATACCGGTTTGATTTGTGACCTTCTCTGGGCTGATCCTGATAAGGCCTGATGGTCGACCAGCAACTGTTCCATTTCTATAAAGGCACCAGACACGGCAAGAACAAATCATACATTTTTTTGGGGGTATCACTGACTTTAACAAACTGACCGCATTTTATGAATTACTGTAACTCTTGTCCATGGCCCATCCCCGGAACAAAACACCCAGAGTCCAGAGGTTGCATAAAGCTCACCTAGGAAGCTAGGACACCAAGCAGTCTTAGACTCATGGCTTTGTTCTTAAGACAACATAAAGAACAGCGAATAAGGGTGGGTCTTATTAAAGTAGGCCCAAGTCCACCTTGATTCTTTCTCACACTTCGGTGTATCAGGAAAGCCGTTCTTCTCGTTTACATCATTCCCTAACCATCAGCATCCATGCCAACATTGCTGTCGATGCTCGTGGTCAGGACATTTCAGGCTGGGCAGAGAATGATCGCGGAGTATCATTCATTTTTGGTCCAGACATTGTGGCGAGCTTTTTGCAGAAACAAGCGCCTCGGCTTTCCAGGGCCGTTTTGGACTCGGGTCGGTTCCCAATGGGCCATCCAAAGGGCCTCGCTCGGGCGATGGTCCGCGAGTGCAGTTGTCCTGCTCCGGAGCTGGCGCCCGCCCATTCTGGTTATGAAATCGTGCAGTTTTCTATTTTTTTGGCGTGACCAAGTGGCTATAAGACTCCTATACTTGGACTTCTGATATCACGGAGGCCAAGGTCTAAGGTCGCGGCCTTGTGAATTGCAAGCAGGCAAGGCTTTCGCTTTGGCTAAGGATATGGACCTTGTCTGCCGGGCCCATCAAGTAGTCGAAGATGGCTATGAGTTCTTTGCGAAACGCCAGCTCATCACGCTCTTTAGCGCCCCCAACTACTGTGGCTTTGTTTGCAGGTGATGAGTCGTGTGTGATGCCATTCATGGCATGTCCTGTAGCCTCAGGTCTCTAGGCTTACGGAACCAAGGGACCGAACGACACCTGAGAACCCTCGAAGCCAACCGCTCGGAACCGGGAATCAACGCGGAAGCTAAAAAGGACATTATGGAACCATATGGAACCTGGAGTCTCAGACCACTGGGGGAATGTTTTGACCCTTTTGGCCCATTTCTTTTTGCCGTGCATCGTTCGTCCACAGCTCCAAAAACCGGAACATGGGGACCCAGGAATCTGTTGAATCATGTTTCTCTATGCAGGGCTTTCAGCATGAACACCTGACTTGCCGGTACATACTCGATTTATAATGTATAATAAATTATAGTAATATATATATATATAAATCAGTTACCTGATGCAGGAGAATGTTTATTTCATTGTTCCATTCCGCAGTGTCACGACCATTCAACCGTTCTGCTTTCGATATCTTTGGATTGTCGTGGGCAATTCTTGCAACATGAGAGCCATTCGTGGAACCTGTATAATATGGAACTGCTTTTTCGTGCGTTTGCTTTCACAGACCTTGTCCTCATATGAGAACCTTGCATGAACACCTGTCAGGTGTTCGACACATTTGTTCAATCCGAGCTTTTGCGAAACGGCAATTCTTTGTGAAGTGCTGTTTGTTCGCATTCTGTTCGGCTCCATCTTGCACCTGTTGAACGTAGCTTGATTCCTTGGATCTGAAAGGGGGGAACGCCGGAAACCTGGACTATTGACTCGAACCGTCCAACCCTTGTATCCACCTTGCCAGTCTCAGCGGTTTGAACTAGAACCCTCCCGGACGGGTTCTTGTATAGCCATGTTGCGCGAACCCTGAACGACCCGGTTCGCATCTTCCAATGCCCAAAACAAGCAGTTGAAAACTTGGCTTCGTTTGAACGCTCGGGTGCTTTCGGAAGAATTCCCGGCATTTTCAAGAAACATGCCAAGAGCAGAGCATCGAAAGGAGCAGAGCATCGAAATCTATGCTAAACAGCCAACAAGAACAATGAACGGGTGCATGCGAAGAGGACACAAGAGTCCATATGCTTTAATCAATTTACGGGAACAGTTTCGCACATGAAAAGAATTGACCAAGGGATTTTTGGTCAGCAAACGCACTGATTTGAGGACATGTGTTTTTTTTTGTCAAGGCTTGTTTTAGGATTTGTAGGAGGAGAGCCTGCACTAACTGTGCGGTGGTTGTTTTCTGTTGAGTTCAGAATGCTGAGCCAAGTGTATATAACTTTGCTTCGGTCCTCCGTGTTGGTGTTGCTCATGTTCTTCATAAGGCGGAGAATTTGACAATGCTGGCGCTATGATGTCGATCGACGACACGCTCATGTGCAGCTTCAAAGTGCTAAAGCCCGTGAAGAAGAAGTGAACGAAGTCGTGAGATATAACGAAATTCGAGAGAGCTGTCGTGATCTTGATCGATGCTTCAAGACAAGGCCCAAGGTAGACACAGGAGCTTGCCGGCATGGAAAGGGACAATGCAAAGAAGTAGAGATCAAAACGATCAGGAAGAGGTCACGACGGCTTTTGGTCGGACAGCTAAGCTATGACTCTATTGTGCGTTGTTTTTCAGAAGTTCAGCTTGGGGGGCAGTGGCTGAAGCGCAGGGCTGTGCTGTGCAGGAAGTTGATGTTCAGAATTTGATGGTGCTTGGAATCATTGGATCATGCAAGGAACCATAGGTAATTGGAATCATAGTCATGGACACTGAAAGTGGTCAGAAGCTGGACACGAAACGGGACTGTCGACCCACAAACCCGAATTCGCTTGGGTTCGGTGGACGCAGCATGGTGGAAGTGGATGTTCGGAAGGTGACCGGCAGAAAATTGTCATCCTTCATGCAAACGTGGCCTCCAGGGACCCTGCTTTCCTCATCTTTCCTCCAACCCTGAGGAGAAAAACGTGGTAGAAAACTGCCTAGAAGTGTGATGTGAACGGGAAGGCTACGTTTATGGCCGCGCATACGTTAATGATAGATGGAGTATATTGATGATTGAGTATATTGAGAGTTCAACACATTTCAACACATGATTCTGACTGCTTCAATGTTTGTCCGCGCACCTGGGAAAACCAAGCCTAAGCCAAGCATAGATGTTCTTAATCAGGTGCTGTTGCATGAGAGGAAATCAGGCATTTGTTGACGGAATCAGAATTGTATTCGTACATGAGATACTTGCCCCGGCTGAACAATAGAGCTGGCCGTGAAGCCCTTTTGGTGGAGTCGCATGCACTGGGATTGAGGTGAAACAGGAGAGGAAGTGGAGACAGAGAGGGACCGAGAAAGAGAGTACTTGTGGGGCGGCTGCACAACACCTAGACTCTTCCAAGTAACGGGGAAGAGAGGTCACGATCATCAGGCCTTTGACACTTCGGACCCCTTATGTAGAAAAGGAAAAGCCTGAGCCCTCACAGTCACAATGTCCTTACGCTGTTCCGAGTCTTCAGGCATCTCAAAGTCAAAGGAAAGCTCTGGGATCGTAGGATCGGGTTTGATTGATGGATTTGAGCCATGTGTCTTTTGGGTTTACAGTCCCAAGAGCCTCAGAAAAAGTCGATTGCGGCCAACGGCGAAGCATTTTGCACCCACGTGACCGTCACGTGACCCACCTGGGCTTGCATGGGACCTTCAGAATCCAGGGGCTGTGCCGCTGCGAAGGGAGGCCAACGAGGAAGGTGAGACAGAACTCGACAGACTCTACAGGATGCTTTTTGCTAGTACACTAATAGCAATGCACCTGCTACTAATAGCGATGCCCTGGTTACTAATAGCAAACAAGATAAAGTTGAACCGATTTTGAAGGCACTCGAGCTCAATTTTTTTCAAAACGTCCTTAGACTTGTGATTGGGCACAACCACTGCAGGCAGGTTAGAAACTTGAAACCGTTTTCATACATGGTTGCATCAAGACGGATATGATGCAACAAGGAACCACGCGGCTTTGTGTTTGTTTGGTAGTTCAGTGTTTGATCCCTTCCTCGTGTCATGAAACAAGAGCGCCGAACCGGCGCACACTTTGTGGGACAGCATGTCCTGGTGACGCAAGCCTCTTGCGTGCATGGTGACCCATGCCCCTGGTGCTGAGCTGATATTTCACCGACTAGTTTTAAAGTGCTTTTGCGACTAGATGATAGTAAAGTCACAACCCTCAATAAATGAAATGAACTTGTCAAATTTGGTCAAATTTGGTTCTCCTTTGTGAATGTGATCACTTCCGTGGTGAAAACCACCCGCATTACGTGGCCAAACGCAACCGCCTCGTCAGACGAGGTGGTTGCCCTTCTCGCCGTGTTGCCGTGGCTGCCCGTTTCAGCGGTCGCGGCATCCCGCCGAGCGGGGGCTGTCAGGAGCGTTACATGGTTGCACTTGATTTAGGCCACCAGAGAGACTTCCATGGGGGTTTGCGCCTCATTGGCTGCCAGACTTTACTCTAAAGGCTCCCACTCTCACACGTAGCACCTCGCTGCCAGAGTGATGTGTTGGCCCAGCAGTCAGACACCTTAGAAGATGCATCACGCAACCCGGCATGTGACGGCTTTCCTACAACCGGCTTCCAGATATGAGACGGAACGTCTCAGCAGCGGTGAAGCTGTCTGTGGATGATTTCCACTTGCATATATAAGTCAATGCACCCTTCTACAAGCACAGAGCTTTCTGCACTCGCTGCTGGTGAAGTTCCGAATTATCTCATTTTCACGTGCCACGCACTTCTTCGCGGCATGGAAAAAAAGGATGAACGGAGATGTGCAGCAAGTACCTGAGAATGGGCGACCATCAATCAAAGCACGACAAGTGTGCATCAAAGCCTGCTACCCCCATCCCCACTTGTGCATCTCTCTCTTTTTTATCTGGCGATTCTATCAACCTACCTACCTACCTAGCTATCTATGTATCGATTATATATCTATATATTTATTTGCTTGCACTCAAAACCACTCGAGCTGACTGGGACATGCAACGTTCTGGTTACTCGCTGAACTTTTCATACTAGGTGCAAGGCAATCTGCATATGAATGCGCATAAGACCTTGACAGGAAATCTAGCAGCCAAACACCACAAGGGAAACTGTGACTGTTTATTTAGACAGTTGATTGCCAGCCTGTTAATTGCGCCAAAACGCTGGAATTCAAGATTTTACTAGAGTCTCATGTGACAGCTGTTGGAAAAGACATGTATATATATATATGTATATACTACCTAGTAGCTTCTTGCTCCTAGTAGCGATGCTGCTCCTAGTAGTACGGCCAGGAGCCCCTAGTAGCGTCCTTACTCCTAGTAAACCTGAACTGGCATCATCCGAATCTAACGTTGTGGCCCAAAGCAGCCTCGGAACGTCGGGTCGGTGATCAGGCAGGGGCGGCCCAAAGATATGCTTTGTGTACCTGTTTTGTTGGCAGAGCAAAAGTGTGTCAGAGAGCGGGGTGCAGGGGTTTGAAACTTGGCGTGCCACAATCCACTACGCAGTCTTTGTTATTTTGTTCGGCCCTGTTGCTGGTTTGATCAAGTTGTCGTTGCAAGGCTCCTGTTGCTTGTTTGTGCAAGTGGTGCAACACCAACCGTTTGCAAACTTATCATGGTGTTCTTCTCTTGGTATTGTGGGAGTTGCCTGAGATGCCAGCTTAAGCGGTCAACTCTGATGTATGTCGTCGTGTTGCAATTTTTTCCTTGGTTGGCCAGCATTCTTCACCCTACTTTTGTACGCCAATTTGGTCCATTTGATTGTTGCAGTGACATTGCAGTGTTTAGTTGTTCTGATGCTGGTGAGGACGCTAGGCGTATCTCAAGATGTGTCAAGCAGTTTTTTCTTGTGGCCTCATCTTAAACTTACTATAAGCTGCAACACACATTTCGTGGACCACTGCAATGCTGGAACTTGCAGTTGCATTACTGTAATAACAGGGCACACTTTGGCATCCAAGAGAGTAACCACCCCTTGCCCATGCCTCTATTAACGCCAAGATTAGTAGAGTCCAATGTCTTCCAAAAAGAGCTAGACTCACCCACGCTACCAGGCGACACTCGATTTTTGCCAAGAAGCCATGAAGAAGACCGTCGCCCAGCACAGATGTATATGCGTTTTCATGGTTTTTTTTTGGATGCAGTTGGTTCGAACACATGTCGCTTGCCATGAACGACTCCTGCTCACGTGCCCAGGAAGATTTGGCGAATGATGATATCATCGAGAAATGCTTGGAGGCGAAGGGAGGACAGCGGCAGCTGATTATGAACAACTGCCAAACATCTCGCCGCTGGAAACACAACGGGTTGTTCAGACTGAACCGTGTCCTCACAGACCAAGTGCGTAGAGTCGCGAGAGCGGAGCCTAGGTAAACAGTAGCCTGCCCGAATTGATGATATGATATGTGAAATACTTAAATGTAAGCCTGTGCTAAGATGTCCTAAGAAGAAATTGACGGGTGGTTGTGTACACAAGCAGAACTTGAAAGTGCATCACTCAACATGCACGGATGGGTGTTTTTGTATGGTTTGAGGGTGCCAGTTGCGCCCTCTTGGGTAGAACTCAACATATGTTGCAGACCATGAGGCAAAGAGGTGGAGCTCTATTCATCTGCAGGAAAGCCTGGAAAGCTCGTGCAGATTCCAGAGGGCCAAGTGAAGAGCCTTTGTACCGCGGTCCTGGCACTCAGAACATCGGGACCTACTGAGATTTGTGGAAATCCAGGGCGCGAAACTGACACGCGATTGGAACTGAATGTGGGCAAGAAACTCTTGGAATGTCGACGGTTATATAAGTGACCTTATAAAGACCCCACTGGGGTACATATATATATATATATTTATTATATGGGATGGTCGAACTAGGGTCCTGAAGAACCTCGGTCTCAAAGCGGATCAAGCGTGAAATGAGGCTCGAACCATCTTTCTGGACCAGAGTCCTTTGTTGGAGCTCGAGGCACAAGCCGGCAGCCGGAGTGGGCTAGAGAGCCCAACTTTTGCCTACTGGAAGCCTATAGTCTATAGGTGAGTTTATGAGATAATTTCCCTCAAAAGGACATCTTGGGGTGCCAGTGCCATCTTTACTCTGACACCACTGGAATGCTTATTCGGGGACGTTCGTTCATCCGCTTTCGTTCCGCGTCCGTCCGTGCATCGTCCGTCGCACCGTGGAGTTCACTGTGGTTCGTGGCGGAAACGTTTGAACATGAAGTTGGCCAAAATGAGAAAACAAGAAGCCATTAGCTACTAGGAGCAAGAAGCTACTAGGGGCTCCTGGCCTTACTACTAGTAACAAGAAGCCATTAGCAGCAAGGTGCATTGCTACTAGCAAGAAGCTATTAGTAGCTCCTGGCATTGCTACTAGTAACACGAAGCTATTAGCAACAAGGAGCCGATGAGAGGGCACAGCCGGGCACAGCGAAGTGCGGCATCAGTCGGCATGAACTGTTTTTTCTTCCTCTCTCTGGGGCTGATATCCAGATTTAGTACACCTCTGGGTCGAGCTTGTTCAAAACTATATATTCTGGTGGACATTTGGTCAGACACCGCCGCCGCCGCACAGTGTAGCTCGGAAAATGCCACCAAGGTCTTAAAACTTGTGTCATATTGACGTCCTTCCCCCCGGTCAAGGCGTGTGTTGATGCAACTATGTGCAACTGGGATACCTTCTACCTGTGTATAGATATATATATATATTTCTTTTAAATACCAATGCATGCTACATGAAAGATGCCGAGTTATTCTTTGACACATGCATGCACTATGCACGGTGCATCGGCGTATACTGTATTAATACATGTTATGGATACATATAAATATACATGTTACACATACATATATGTATGAATGTAATGTAATGTTATGTAATGTAATGTTATGTTATGTTATGTTAATGGATGTATGCAATGTAATGTAATGTAATGTAATGGTATGGTATGGTATGGTATGGTATGGTATGTATGTATGTATGTATGCATTGATTCGATGCGTGTGTAGATACGCCCACGAGCACTAGCTCCCAGCTGTTCGATCAGTGGATCAGGCGCCATTGAAAATCTGCGGCGACGTGCACGGTCAGTACCACGACCTCCTGCGGCTTTTTGACGCGGGGCTTTGTACTTTCAGCTTGCGTTGGGTGTGTTTATTGTTTTGGTGCTTTCAGAAGTGTTGACATTCGGCGAGCTGTGCAGTGATGAGGGCCGGCATCCAAGGAGTATGGTGGTTTTCCTCCGGAGAGCAACTACCTCTTTCTAGGCGCATCCGTATGTCGTGATGTCTCGGCATCGTTTCGTCGCTGGCCCATCCACTTCGCACATCCTGATTTCTAGCAGGCTCGCCTAGTGGCCCGGCAGGCGACTATGTGGACCGTGGCAAGCAGAGCTTGGAAACCATCACCCTGCTTTTCGCCTACAAGGCCCAGTCCTCACGGCATGAAACAACGACGGTCGTTGCTCAAAGAACGATGCTCACAAACAAATAGCGACATGTTGTTGCGGCGTTCCTTTAATTCTCCAGGTGAAGTTTCCTGAGAACTTTTTCTTGTTGCGCGGCAATCATGCCACTTGGCCTTGTGTGGTACATGTGTTGTTTTTTCAGGGGAGCACTGTGGGTAATAATCGCTGGTGGAGTTTTCAATAACAACCGCCAATTGCAATAGGGGCCCGGCCCGGCAAGGCCCCTGCACACATCCAACCACTGCAAGACATGCCAGTCTTGGTTGCAACCGATAGCCGATAGCCAGCACACCACTTGCAACGAGAAGGGGAAACTTACGGCGGTGCTCCATGCATCAGTGTTCATTGTCCATTTGGCCAGTCAGCGCTGGAATGTCCACGTGGATTTCTTTTTGGCATTGGTGTGTGCAATGGTGTTCGCTGCATTGTTTGAGGGGCCATGGCGGGCCATGGCAAGGATTGAGCTAGGATTCGGATTTGGTGAACGTATGCTAAAAAAGACATTGGAACACCAGGAGCACCTCCTTAGAGAGCACCGGCAACAATGGTTATTATTGTCAATAAATCACGAAAGCCAGCTCCGATCACCTCCCCACCTATCGGACAAAATGCATTGCAAGCATCGGACCTTGAGTGGTTGGACTTTTTTCGACAAAGGTTATTCCAGATTAAGGTTCAAGCATTTTTAACAAGTCTTATTGGTGACACTAGCACTGAAGGTACACCTCCATTGATAGGAATTCTCTTGCGGATGGTGGTGGAATGAGCAAAGCAAAGTATTATTTTGCTTTCGTTCCCGCTTCTCAAGTATACTTGAGAATTCTCATGTGCTGAATGGAGGGGCCGTAATTTATGTGTCGTGACTCATAACGTTTGATTTGTTCAATCTAGGAGGGAAGGCAGACCTTTGGAGGAGTCACCCTCCAAGACAAATCTGAGGAGTGTGCATCCATTACTCGCATCTACGGCTTCTATGATGAATGCAAGCGCCGCTACAACATCAAATTGTGGAAGCAGTTCTGCTCCATGCCTGCACCCAGAGTGTGCTTTGATAGTTCCAACCAATTCTTTGCAAAGAAGACCTTTTGTCATGTTCATTCGGATTCTGAGGTGATGTGTTCAATTGTATGCCAGTGTGTGCTATCATTGACGAGCCTTGTTTGCTATCAGCAACATGCCTGGAGGGAACGACAATTGCCATCCTTCGGTGCCGGGTTTGTTGTCGGGTGCGCATTTGCGTCGCAGAACAGTTACCCGATGCTCTTTTAGTTGTCCCAGTGGCCAGAAAAGCTCCTTACGGCATTCATACCACCCAACAACAAGCCATAGAATTCTGCTTGAGGAGAAGATCATTTGTATGCACGGAGGTGCCGTGATTTGCGGGATCCTTTGCTTGCAAAACTTGCAAGTTCGGGTGCGCGTTGTTCCATCAAGCTGATCATTGCGATCCAAGTCAGACCGGGGCCTTTTCCATCCTAATCTGAATGTTGCTTGATGTTGCGCTTTGTTTTCTTGATGTTGGGTTGCGGCCTCACAGGCTAAAAAAAGTTGTCGTGCTTTCTTATGTGGCAGGCCTTTCGCCGGAGATAACCACCTTCGAGCAGGCTTCGCAGAGCGTAAGCTGTCAGATTCAATGCGTGACAGTGTATCCCATGTTGAGAGTGCGCGAGCGCAGGCCTTGCAGCGTGGGCTGCGGGCCTTTTTTGTTAAACAGTTCCCAACAAAACGACGTGTTTTTAAACAAAAACAAGAAATATATACAAAAAACACAAAAAACACATGGTTATAATTGATGCCTCGATGACTTTCCCTGTCGGGTGCGAATTGCTTCCGCAATTGGTGACTTGCGCCAGGTGAAGCGCATTGTGCGCCCCACAGACGTGCCTGATACCGGATTGATTTGTGATTTCCTGTGGGCCGATCCAGACAAGGACATGAGTGTTTGAGCGACTGCCACTTGAGCGACGTGCTATTGGCCATTGTTAGCTGTCCTATTCTCCTATTCCCAGGAGATCACTGGGTGGGCCGAGAATGATCGTGGAGTGTCCCTTTACCAGATTTAGACTTTGAGGACAAGCACTGGAATGAGCATGCAGCATTATCATTAGATAGTGTCCTGCTCTGCCGAAACTACGCGCTCTGAGGTCCTTCATTTTTGGCCCCGACGTAGTAAGCACCTTCTTGCAGAAACATGAGCCTTGAATAAAGACGATGCATGAAGGGAATATTCTTCAAGCGAGAGTCAACACGTGAAGGGAATAATCCCACTCCCCTGTGCTCGCCTGAGGACATGGATTTGGTGTGCCGGGCGCACCAAGTTGTGGAGGATGGCTACGAATTCTTTGCCAAGCGCCAGCTGATCACTTTGTTCAGTGCTCCGAACTATTGCAGCTGGGCCTTGCAAGGCAAGCGAGCTTTCGTTTTGCGTTCTTTCCCCTGGAAGACTCTTCAATCGCTTAAGCTTAAGCTTTTTCCTGTCCAAGCTACAAATTATAGCAGTGGAAAGACTTCTATCGCTGGTTTTGGTCAAGAGCCTTGTTTCTGATCCTCCTTCTCCTCCTCCTCCTCAATGTTGCAGGGTGCCGGTGCCGGTGTGGCCCAACCATTGGCCATTCTTTGATTTTTCGACTATTTGCAAGAATTAAATTGTCCCAGAAGAGGGGGAGAGAGAGAGAGAGGCGCAATAATGTTTTCCCAAAGTGCCTTTCACAGTTGCAAAGCAACAAATCAACGCGGATCGTTTTAAAGTTGATTTGTGCTACGAGCACGCGGCCTGAAGCTCAGACACACATTATTGGTCGGTTTCAATAGGGTTGTTTTTGTGGGTTTGTGTTTTGGTTTTCATCAGCATGCTGCCAATGGAGGCTGCGGAAAGTATCATGCAGTAACCTCTGGAAAGAGATACTGTATATGCCTGTTCCTATGCCACAGGGGGTTGTCTCGCTCAATCGGTTGGGTCTTCGAACATTTTTTAACATTGTACGCCGCGTTCAGCCAGCGGGTTCCAAAGCCCATAGCTTGACTGTATAACTAGTTGTTGGTCATCAGGCTCTGATTTGTGGCTCCCCAACTTGTCCATCATAAGGTGGGGAGTTTGACAACGCGGGCGCCATGATGTCTATTGATGACACATTGATGTGCAGCTTCAAGGTGCTGAAGCCAGTGAAGAAGAAATAAGGCGGGTTGGGTTGGAAAAGCGGAAGGGGCCTAGCCCTTCTTTGTCCTTGCATCTAGCATGCAGCTATTTACACAAGTTGCAATTCTAACCTCACCACATACACCGACAGATTACGCATGCGCACACACTCTACTCCACCGCACTACACACATACTCCCTCCCACATGGCTAGGCCGCCATGCCTACCCCTTTCAAAGCAGGGAGTTCCCATTCATCACACTGGAAGTGCCTTTGGAAGTGCCTGGCAGGGACAACTTCGGCCAGCCTTGGACGACGTCTCACACCAATTCGTCGCAATAAAAAAGGCCTGCTGTCCTCTTCGGACGTATCCAACAATAGCAATGCCAAACAAATAACTACAGAATGCCAAACACAATGTCATTGGAGTGTTGCATAATTACTTGAGACTTCAAAATCTGGTCTTTTTGGGCGATGCCTGAGTTTCTGAGCGATGCCCGAGACGGGCTTGGTCTCATGTTTGTGGCATCTCTAGATGGGACTGGTGATCGTTGAGTCGAATGTATTTTTACCCATACTTCAAGCTTGCGCATATAGGAGGGTCTTGCAGTCTTGCGTGGTGAGTCCACATCGTTTTCTTTTACATTTCCCAGAGTCCGCAGCTGCGTTAAGAAATGGCAACCTGGCAAGCACCGAGAAGGAGTGTTCTGGGTGTTCTGCACAGCAGATAGTTGTCGTAAGTTCTCCCCACTGAACTGCCAGCTCATTGTTTGTACGTATGACTAGACTGGGCAGACAGCAGCATGCATGACCGAGGTGCAAACAAACTGTGCAACGCATGTTTTGATCCCTGGGACATTTGTGACGTGTCAGGCACTTCTTTTGTCAGAGGATGCACGCAACAAGTGGCCATGTGAAACCCTGCAAGCGACAACTCGGGGATGTCCACCCTCAGTTGCCACCCCGTTGCCACAGCGAGTAGAACCAACTTGCAGATTCCTTATGCCACTTGACTTCGTAGAGCCAACCGACCTAATTACGGCACAGAAATAACACGGTGTAGAAAAATAAGTGTCTATGGGAGGCATTGCCAATTTGTCTCATGAGATGCCCTCTGCAGGGGGTTCCAACGGCCCTCAGGTTTGCAACAGATCTGGGCTCAAAAGACCCTTGTGCTGAAACATCTACAGTATGAATCTTAACACTTTTTTTTGTGCAAACTGTTTGCTGCAAATGTTCGCAAGTTGCAAAGTGTTGGGTGGCACAAGGGTCAGATAGGCTGGGTGTGTGAAAGGCATGGTTCTTGCAACCTAGCCGCCAATAGATCTCTGACTCCGCAGAGGCACACAGCAGCACGATGCCCTGAAATCAAGCGAAAGATATAAATTACTCACGCGGTGTTGTGCAGCTTCCTCCATACAGGGCGACTGTACTCTACATGACTGTAGCAAGGGATCGTGCAGCTAGCTGGCAAACAGCCAGCCACCTAAGGCCTTTGTAGGATGCCTGATAGCTGGAACCTGTGAGCATCACCCAAGCAAGAGGATTGGTCAGCATGCACTGGTGCATGTTAGGCGGGGTCCCGCAAAAACTTCCGGGTGTGCTCCAATTGTCAGACAGGTATTGCCAGGGCCATGGCAAGAAAAGACAGAATTGCCGGATAGGACGCGACTGAATATGATAATTCTGACCATGCAGCATCAAAGCGTACGAGGTGGCTTCCTTTCGCTCGTGAAAGCATGCAGCGGGAGGCTAGGAAGTGTGAGGATGATGTGGTCGGAGACCTGCTCAGAATTCATACTACGTGTGGCATGTGGTCTACATGTACGATGTACACCAACATATGAATGTATATATATATATACAAATAGATCACACAACTCTACAAATTTACATAGCTCTGGGGAACAGCTGGCTCTGAGTTTCTGAACATGCATCACGTGTTTTGATAGGTTTTGTCATTTGCAGGCTTCAGTTCCACACATCGACACGCATCAACCCAGCCGGACTGAAGTTAGATCGAATGCTTTAGGTGCTAGCATCCGGGGAAATGAGTGCACTAAAGAGAGCATACAGAGCAATGGAAAAATGCAGAACTCTTATCAATTCCTTGGGATGCACAAGCCGAACGGCAGCTACGAAACAATGTCCACGAGCACTTTCCTGCCTTGTAGCCGAAAAAGGGCGCGTTGCTGCACGTCAGACCAATCATGGACACAACATATCACAAAATCCCAATGTATCTTGGACAGGTGGTTCTCAAACCAATTCTGCCATCCGAGGATTTGCCTGCCGTAAACGCGGAGGACATCGAGGATCTACAATGGATCTCTCAGTCCTTGGGCTGGGACCTGAATCAAGTGACACTTTCGCAAACGACATCCACTAGGATGGACTAGTGACTAGGACAGGAGCCACTCGGTTATATAAATTTGGTCCCTCAACCGGCCTCACCCTGTCCGGTGAGCGTTTTGTTTGCTCGTCAGACTGCTGGGTGGAGCGCCAACGCAGAGTTGTTGACAAATTTCTTTCCCGGATAGGTCCTTATGGTGTGAGTTAAGTGCCTCACGTTTAGCCGTTTGGTTTCATTTAGGTTCCGGTGCGGTGGTGTTTCTATACAGGCGGAAGGAACAGATGAACCAAATTTGGCTGGAATCGTGAGGCATCATCACCTCTACAATGTGCATTTCTCAAATTTTAACTCAGACCAACGCAACGCCTGGAGCTCAGAGACAACAGGAGACGAAAGTGAGACACCGGAGCCGTGGAGCTGATGGAGCTGTGGAGCCCTAGTAGCGATGCAAGATACTCCTCGTGTCCTTAAGGGATGATGTCCTGAGCCCGTTGAGTATTTGGTCGTGGACTCAGCGCGTTTTCGGCGGCGCAGCGCGACGGCGACGCAGTCGACACAAAGCAAGTTTTCGTACAGACTTGCCTTCAACACGTCCCAGACGTTTTCAGGGGACACATTGGCCATCAGATGTGGCTCCGAGTGCTAGTTCTTGAGAGGCCATGGGATTCGGACACCTGGCAGCTTTTTGTGGATGGAATTGCTGGGCGCTGAGAGCGCAATGGACGGAAGAGTGACAGGTGTTAAGTTGAATCTGGGCCCGCAAAAGGCCCAAATGAGAAGACAAACGTGACAGTCCCGTTTTGGCAGACTGGGACTTCTGGTTTCCCAAACCGGAAGAGAGTTGCCAGACGAGAGGGTTTACATACACCATACATGCTTTCGCACGGAACATCAAACTACGGGAAGCCTCTATGGTGGGCACAGATTCATTGCCTGTGTCACAAGTCCAGAACGCAATCCGCAGAATTCTTCCAATTAAGATTTGCTTCTTTGAATGCTAGGAGAACGTGCTTCCAATTTGGCCACTCGCCCCGGCACTGGTCCTGCACGGCATCCAAGAACGACCACCGAGATTTGAGCAGTTAAGGCCAAGACCTAAAACTGCGGGTGACTTCTACCCATGACCTAAGCCCTTTCAGATGCTTCTTATCTTTCTTGTGTGTCCTGTGCGGGTGTTGTTGCTGAATCCAAAGTTTGCTGTGAGTCTTCGTTGCAGCTTCTCGATTTGCGGTTTTCATTCGCTCACCAAGGGTCCTGTCGACCGGGCTCCTAGTGAGACAAGGTGCAGGCCTCAAAGTTTGGACCAAATCAGTGCAAAAGATCTGCATGAGCAAGAGTTGCAGGAGGAGCCATGCAACACACATCCCGCTGGATGACCCATCAGCAAGTGCGAGCGAATGATGCGCTTAGTTGTTTTTAATAATCGGCCAAGTGTATCATCAGCACAGCCATTCCCTTTGCTCTCCAGGTGTTGCCCAAAGGGAGGGCATGGAGATCATTCAGCTACCCCTGCCGTCACTTGGCCTTGGGGCGTTAGGTTTTGGGGACTACTGCAGCAGCTCTAGAAGCCTCCCTACGGAGAAAGGGCCCAATCCTAGGAAGTTCGCCCCTGCTTGGAAAATTGTCAGCTTGTTCTTGAGTTGACTGAGCCTGATTTTGAGCAACTTGTTTTTGGTCAGACAAGCGAAGCAGAAAACATGTCTTCGCCTTCGCTGCGGAAGTGCAAGAGAAGCTTTGCACACCAAGGTCTTCCAGCATAGGCCATTTGAGCAGCATTTTCTTCACAACCAGTCAAGCGCAGGGAAGCTTGGAAACCACGAGCCTAGTTGCAAATGAGTTTGACAAGATGGCCTGTTCCTATCCCACTGCCAGACGAGTGTGCATTAAAATAGGGGAACCTCGCAAAGACCCTTTGGAAGGAGGAATGTAATAGACCCAAAACCCATTGGTTGGGGGTCTCCCTATTGAAATTCACTCCCATACAGTACAACAAGACCATTACTGCAGTTCGCCATTATTCTTCATTCGGTCACCGGTCACCTTTCCTTGTGATTCTGGGACTGGAATGCGATGTTGAATGTTACTATAAACAAATTCTTCAGTATAGCTATTGGAGATGAACAACTGGGTAAGTATGATTATTCTGAGTTTGATGTCATTGTTTTTGATGAGATCTGTTTCAATAATAGCTATGTTTTGGAAAAAAATTAAGGACTTCGTTGATCAGAACTGGAAGGACAAATTTATTTTGGCCACTGGTGATGCCAAGCAGTTGGTACCCATCAAAGCCCTTACCAACACCAAGAAACATGAAGTATATATGAATGAATGTATTGATACAATCTTCCCTCAATATATATATATATATACCTTGAAGAATGTAAAAGGCTTGGTGAAAAGGATCGGAATAAACTCAAGAATATCTTTGATGCCATATTTGAACGCAGAACTGATTTGATTGATGTTATCAATAACTATTTTGAATATACAACTGACATAGCAGGGACTGAATCCAACATAGCCTATCTGAACAATACTTGCAGGGAAGTATCAAAGCAAATCAGGAAACGTCAGGGTAAGAAATCTGAATTTGAAGTTGGCGAGGTGATGATATGCAGGGAATACCGGAAAACTAAAACATACAAAATTAATGTCAATTTTAGGTATGCAATCATTTCTGTTTCTGACCCTTGGATCACCATAGCCAACATCAAAACCAGAGAAGAGATAGTATTACACGTGGGTATCTTGAGAAGCCATTTTATCTTCGCCTTCTGTTTTACTTGCCACTCCGTGCAGGGATGTTCAATAGATGATGATGTCACCATCTTTGATTGGAATCATCATTTAATGTCAAGGGAGTGGTTATGGACTGCAATCACCAGAGCCAGGGGTTTGAACAGAGTAAAGTTTTACAAATACAGTAGTGATTTAAATGAAGAGTTTAATGAAAAATGTATTGATAATTATTTTCAGAGAAAAGTAGTTGCATACAAAGAACAGGATCGTAAAGCCAATAGAACCATTGACAGATTCAATTACATAGATGCCCAGTGGTTATTGGATAGGGTCAATGATAAGTGTTATAACTGTGGTTGTGGCTTTACTTTATCAATTGACAGTGGCAACATCAGCTCCAATCTCACCGCCCAGCGCTTGGACAACGACCAGCCTCACTTGAAGGACAACTGTGTTGCCTTCTGTGCTTCCTGTAATAGATGTTTTAGTAGTAAGATATCATATTAGATTATTAAGATATAAGTATATTTTATATGTCTATATTTATATGTCTGATAAGGATAAGACTATCAATGATGTATATTATGACCGTGCAGGGTTTGGATCACAAAGGGTGACCTACTTAGATGCCAAAAAAAAGGACCCATCCATCACTATGCAAGATGTTAAGGATTGGTTCAGTGAGAACATTGACAGGAAAAGCCAATTGAGTGGGTACAATAGCTTTGTTGCCCCAGAAGCCAATTATGAATACCAACTGGATTTGTCTTCTATATATTTCTCCCAAAGATCTGAAGAACCAACAGTTTAAAGGTGGATTGTGTTATTGGATGTCTTTTTCCAGAAAAGCCGTTGTAACCCCCATTAAAAGTAAGAATATGGCTGATGTCACTACTGGAATTCTGGAAGGGATGAAGAAGATGGGATCACGCCCCAAACTCATATACTCAGATGATAAGGGCACACTCCAAACTGCTGAAATGCAGGAACTCTTCAAGGACTTATAGAACCAGGAGCCACCCCCATTTTGTTGAGAGGTTCAATAGGACATTTAAGGATTGAAAAGGGTTGATGCTGATATCAAAAAGGGCAAGAATAATATAGAATGGGTCGACTATTTGGATGAGATTTTGTTGACATATAATAGTAAGATGATCCATTCGGCCCATGACATGACTCCAAATGAAGCCCACAGAAAGGAAAACCATTTGAGGGTAGAGTTGAAATTGGAAATGAACAGGGTCAAAATCCGTAAATATCCCAATCTCAGGGTGGGCGATGAAGTAAAGCTATACCGAAAGAAAGCTATCACCGAAAAGGAACGCACTTCAAACTGGAGCAGTGCCAAATATACGGTCATTGGGATTGAGAAAAAATGGGGTCAAAACTACTATTCACTTGAGGTCAAAAAAGACAATACTTGAGGTCTGAACTGTTGAAGGTTTAGGATACACCCGTTGTCGCAACATTTGGGACTTTCAGAATCCCCTGACTTGGGAATTTTAAAGTCCCAAGTGTTGGGGATTTGAAAGTCCCAATCATTGGGTTCCCAAGACCATGGGTGTTTCACCAGTTTTATATTGATTGGGGTTTTCATACCAATCTGTGGCATGTTTGGATCGCAGGTGCAAGCTAAACCCTTTCAGGATTTTAAGAGAGATCATGACTTGTTGCATTCACAAACTGCACATTCACACATACGTTCATTCTGCTACTGCAGTATTCGGGACATTGGTATGCAATCCCGAGTAAATGGCAGAAGCGCCGCCGCCAAAGAAGCGGAAACTTGATGGTCCATGGTTTCGTGACTGTTTGCAAGAGTTAGATGAGACCGTGAAGACGAATGTGGCCACAAAGCTGGACAAATTCTCAGAAACAGATCTCTACACAGCCACTTTTGATGCTTTGATGAGTCTACTGAATTCAGCAATGAGAACCTTAGAGAGCAGGTGGCCTTGCGGCTGCACAACAATCTTCGCGAAGCGAACGCACCAGCACCAGCCCCTTGAATTCAACAGAATCCCAAATTTTGTTTCACTCCCCTTTTTTAGGCTTTGTTGTTATATTCCTCCCTGGTTCATAGGTATGTTAATTTGAGTGGGGTATTTGATTGGATTTTGGGGTGTTATTTTTGGTCTCCTTGAGTAGTGTCAGGCAATCCCAGTGCAAGATGATCTTTGCAAGTGGCTTGCAGAAACTGTCCAGAAGAAACCAAGCGAGTGGAAGGCAAACGAGGTGAAGGAGTTTGACACATACATTCATGGACATGAAGATGTTGTGAAGAAACTGATTGTGCGAGACTGCTTTGTGAAGATGCAGGTAGAGGCAATGAAATGGTTGGAAATGAGGCTGAACTCTGAAAGTCGCACTGGTTTTTTCGTCATCACTGGCACTCCCGGCATTGGCAAGTCGATTTTCCTTGCTTACATGGCTGGGTTCTTGGCAGAGAAGAACTATGACATTGTGATCCAAAGAGGTCAGGAATGGTGGTCAAGAACCGGTGGTGAGATCGCTGCGCATGGTGAAGAAAAACCTTTGAATTTTCTCAAGCGGGCAGAGACAGTGCTGTTGTTTGACCCTATTGGGGGTGAGAACAAGACTGCTCTACAGAACCGAGACAGGGGATGCACTATGATTTTTCACATCGCCAAGCAGGTCAAGCTACCATTCTGCATACAATCAGCAACAGGGGCATAGTTCTGTCCGGTCCATGCCTGTATGGACAAAGGAGGAGGTGCAGAGATTCAAACAGGTTCTTTTTGCGCCAGATCCTTCAGAAGAGTCTGTGAACGAGGCTTGCTCATCGCTTGGTGGCACTGTGCGCTGGTTGTGGCGACATTTGACACAAGATAACATTGTTGAGAAATACATGAGAGACATCAGCATTGCGGAACTCAAGCATGTTGCAAATGTTGCAGTGTCTAGCCCAGAAAGCATGGACAACGCGGATGCCGAGCAAAGAGGGAAGCTGAGCTACCTGTTCCAAATAAGCACTTCGGAGGATTTCAAAACGGCAACTGTCCGTTTCCTCGACTCCCAGGTTGTTGTGGGTCTGCTTGAGAAGAAACTTGAGATCCGTGGAAAGCAACAGCGCTTAGAATTCATCAACACCTTTATGTCCATGAGCCCATTGGGCACTGTGGTTGGCAGTTTGTGAAACAAGAGCTGACATTTGGCAAAGCAATGAAGCTAGCGCTCAAAGGTATATGCGGCGCAAAGGACATCACCATCGCTGTTCCAAAAACAAATGAAGAAGTGAAGAAGGCGCCAGGCCCTACAAAGATTTTGCCTAACCGATTGTATTGCCCTTAGAGAATCTGACCTTGTGGCTGTTGCAGACCACCAAGGCTACGGAACACTCATTCAAACTGAAAGCCCTGCAAGATGTGATGAACAAACACTTCGAGAAGGATTCGTTGAAGAAAGTGAGATGTATTAAGTGGGTGGTGGTTGTTCCAAACGAGATACTTGAAATGTCTCCCGGTGCTTACACGACCGAACAGGGTGTCGAAGGTGACTGGAAAAACGGCGAGGAGAAAGTTCCCGCAGAGCAGTACCTTTTCATATGGACACAAAGAAATGATCGATTCTGATGGCTGCAGAGGTGTTGAAAAAGCAGTTCAGCCACGCGCCGGGGAAAAATGAATAAGAATAGCGTTGTTCGTCCACATGTGTGAATTAGATTGAGGAGTTGAAAAATGAATGTAGGTGACCTTGTTCATCGGGAGCGTGCCATTCTTTTGATCTTTGATGAAATCCCCCAAATTGAATGAAGGGGCCAAGAATGGCATACTCCCGATGAACAACCCCTAGTCTAACTTATATATGGTTGTATATATAATCATCATCAACTAACTGATCAGCTTATATACCACTATGCAAATCCTACCTAAAGGCCGTTTCGTGTCCACACTCATGCTGATGCAATCTTCTGGAACTATGTTGCTGAGGCGTCGAAATCGTGCGGTGGACTTTGACATTGCCGGGCTCGCAGTGAAACTTCAGTCTCATGATTGAATTGAAACACAAACGCAAACACACACTCTGACATTGGTTTGCAGTTAATCTATTCCCAAGTGGAAAAAAGGCGATGGAACCGCAAGGTGACGTGTCCAGGCATTTGAAGGTGTTTCAACAAATGGTTTATGCGCATCTGCAGAATCTCAACGGCAGCTCACGAGCGGCTGAAGGTGGCGGAGGGAAACGGGTTTGGGGGGAGCATCATGAAAGGACCATGAACCAAAACGTGGAAAGTGGAGTCACAGCTTGGTCAAAAGTTGAAGCAGGTACACATCAGGACGTCTCCCGATGCATCACCAGAGAAATCCAGAGAATGTGGACGTCTTCGTTGGCAGTGATTCCACGAACTCTGTCACTGCCCCCTGCATGGAATGGGTTGAACAAGTGGCGAAACTCTTAGTTACAGAGGGTGACACACACACACACGATGCCGAATCCGGCGCGCGTGGAAAAAGTGGCTGCTGTTTTGTGTTTCTTTTCAAAAATTGCTCTTGCTGCGTGTCTCTTCAGGACGTACAGTTGGACTAGCTCCTCAGCCGCTGCAGCTGCTGCTTGTGGAGGGTATGTGTAGGTGTATATGGCGTGGAGGCGGGAGGCTAGACCGGACAGTTTGAGTCGCTCGGCACAGGTGGAGTCACGGATTTTCCATGACGGGGTAGGTTGTATGTAGGTGATGGTTCGTTGGCGGAGGTCGATGTTGAAGCCCACTAGGTGGAAGTCATCCACTGTTTCGAGTTCGACAGGATCGCCGAAAAGGTTGTGGTGGATGAGGGTTTGGATGGCCAGATGTGAGAGGAAGTGCTCGTTGTGGACGATGAAGCGGTTGTCGACGTAACGGTAGTACGTGAAATGGAGAGCGGAGTGGTGAAGGAGGTTGTTGTGTAGCTGATGCCATGAGTGCTCGATAAGTGTGATGGCAACGTTGCAAAGGGCTGGAGACAGCTGGGATCCAATCCCAGCGCCTCGTATTTGCTTGTAAGTGTTGTTGCAAGCCCGGAAAATGCAAGTGTTGAGGGCAAATGTGACAATGGTTGTGATGTCTCAGGTGTGGAGAGTGTGTTGTGTGGGATGTCGAGTGTGGTGTCTGCCAATGTGGGAGTGGTGGAAAGGGTTGCCGGTGGCTTTGGTGTCGACAGGGTATGGGTCGAGTGCTGAGTTTGCCACTCTTGGATGAGGGAGTGCACTGCATCAATCAAAAGATCGGCCAGGATGCCGGTTGCTTGCTGCAAGAGATGGTGAAGCTGTGTGAGAGCCAGTGTGGTACGTTGGATGAGGTTTGCAACTCCGTTGTTGCTGTTCATCGCTTCTGGTCAAGTCAGCTGCGGCGACGGCGGCAGCAGCGGCGGCGGCGGCAGCTCGAGAGTCATGAAGCTGGGAGGAAAGTCGAAAATCAAATTACATGCAGAACGAATTACGGAGCAGTGAATTCCGTGGAGCCACAAGGTCAAAGTTTGACAAGGTCCATCCCGAAAACAAAACAAAGCAAGGATCTCTCCTGTCAAAGCGAGTCACATCAACGAGTAAAAGATCCCCCGAAAAGAGCCCTCAAAAAGATTTATATAGTTAAAGGCCCAGCTGCCTTCAAGTCTGGTAACGTGGCTGTGGATCAAAGCGATGACGGACGTGCAAGAGCTGCGAATTAAGCGCGCACAAGTCGCAGCGATTTTCCGTAGAGCTGTTGGTATGTGCGGTAGAGTGAGACAGGAAGGGTGAGACAAGGCCTGTGGAAGTGGAGTGAAAGTGTGGATGTTGGGTTAGAGGTCAGGTGGTGTGGCGTTGGCTGACCAAGCTAGGCCTTTCACGATGGCGTTGTGTTGGTGGATCACCCAGCAACGTGCATTGTGGTGGCACACAGCTCCGTGGTTCTGAGCAAGTAGGGTGGCGGCATGTTCTTCGCCCCCTTGTGTGAATTGGGTGCCCGCTCCCCAGCCAGGAGGGAAACAATCACGGAATGGATGTTCTTTGCTATGTTCCATGTGTTGTAGAGGATTCGGGCTTGCTCGCTGTTGTCATTCTGGAGTTGTTGGGTAGTGCGCACGCCCTGAGCAAATAGACCACCACACAGGGACGCTCCAGAGAGCACCGCGCCAGGAAAATCGAGACAGCCTCCGCTATTTTTTCCTCCCAGTCTTGCACTGCCGCGCTGCCATATTAGTCTCTCGTTGGCTTTCGTCCTCTCCTTTCTCATCCTTTCTCAGGTTTTCATCATTTGATGAACATATGTACATACAGTTATACATGAACGTTGCCAACATGGACGCGCCTGTGCGGGTTCGGCCCTTGGTTCCCATTTTTCCACGTTACTCGCACGCCACTGTGCAGCAGTCGAGGTCCAACCACCATTTGCACAGAAACAGAGCCGCGCAGCGTGCACGGAACAGCTGTCAGCGTTCTCAAGTAACACAATGAACGGCACAGAACCGTGGAGTTGCCAACAAGAGTGCCAGGGCTTCGTATGGCCCAAGTCAACAAACTGCATGGGCTTCGTATTTCTCCATGTCCGTGTTGCATCGTTAGAACATCACCTCCTTACATATTCCCCATGGTTCCCTGCCTAGTGAGTGGAAGAAACAAACCCGATTATTTTCTTCGTTCTGAAAGCCAATACGCGTCAATCTGCAGGGTGGGAAAGCCATTTGACGCTGGACTTCCCCACTTGCTGAACTAAGCAGCAATTACAATTGTACTCACTATGTGGCATTCAAAGGATGGGCCCACAGCGCTGTAACACGCCCGGATCCAAACTCAGCGCATTTTGAAGCGACACTTCGGTTGAAAGTCTTGAGGCAGCTGCGTCGCCTGCAGCAATGCTCGCCATGAGCGGCACCTTGCTCATGATGGGCGTTGTGGAGGCCACCGCGCGTCCGAGCCAATCTTTGGCCAATCCAGGAGTTAGTACGTCCACACTTGTTATTCAGATGTATCCACACCTAGGTACGGACATGTGGGGACCCATCCAGAGTTTGTTTCTGCAAGGTGGCAAAACCAAGTGTTGCATTGTTCTAGAGATTCTAGAATAATAGTTTCAATAAAACATAATAACACATTTGATTCACTTCCTGGCGTGACATCTGCAGGTGAGAAACGAAGCTGGGGCCTCGAGAATTCAAGATGAGTTGCGATGATTGAATCTCTCATCCAAGCACTGAATCTCTTGCCCCGGGCTGACAGGCTGACCTTCTTCATCACATGATGTGATGTTCGTTAGTTAAGGCAGTGGTTGGGGGTGTATGCTTGGGTGGGCGCTATCATCACATCACGTTCTGTTGCTGTTTGTAGACCTGTGCAGGATCACAGATTCCGTGTCCATGTTCATGCAGTCATGTCAAAGTGCCTGGCCAAACATTGCGGCGGTGGAAAAAATCACTTTGAACATTTTTTGAACCTGGATCTCAACATAGCAGATCTCCTCAGTTTCTCCATCGGTGTTGTAAAACGAAGGCCAGATGAATGATTCCCGCAATGCTACCCGACAACAAGTAAGGTCGTTGCCCCGCTGCAACTCCCTGTGAAGAGCCTAGCCGGGGATTCGTGACTTTGCAAATAAGATTGACACAGGGCCAGCACAAGTTGTATCATTTTAAGAGCGAAGCAGAACCTGCAATCCGCACGATTTTATGCACTGCAAAAACTTCATGCCAAAAAGGAGTGAAGTTGCATCATGCCGACCAAAAAGAGCCCGACCTTTCTAGAGTTTGTTGGGTTTCTTTTTCAAGTGGTTCGCTGAGTTGCGAGCTTCACTTGAGCCTTTCTGCGTCCCCGTGTGAGGCAGTTCAGCTCCCTGCGATTCTGGCCACAGCACTGGGCTGGGGCACCCAGAGAACGGGGTGAAGGGAGGTGATCGTGGAGGACAGATCAAGATTAAGTGCTCATTTAGAAAATAAGTGCTCATTTAGAGCAATTTAGGATTATGGAAGTTGCCCCTTCCTGACCGCGCCTTTTGATCATCGTCTCGCGTGTGCTGCATTCATCAACCTAGACCTAGACTAGAACAAGCAGAGCAAGTATGGGCATCCATCGTCCAGACTCGATGAAAGACCACTTGTCTGACAAGTGCAGCTCAGGGTACTCCATACCCGTCCAATCTGACGACCAGCTGGTCACGTTGTCCACAAATCTGGACGTGCATGGCCCCAGGGGCATAGCTGAATCACGGCAGATAGGGGCAGGTCTCTGGCCAATTTCAAGAACTTGGTTGCTTGTTTAGTGGAGCTCTTTCTACATCCATTTGTGGTAGGGTGGCCAGTGTCGCATATTTAGTCCTCAGCTCTTTCGGCTGTGTCCCAACCGATTTGCTGTAACAGATCTCACCACAAATCGCGTGTTCCTGAGCAGCAGGCACAACACCAAGACAAAATAAAATGATCAGCAGTTGAGCTAAAGTCCCATTGGAATGCCGCAGTGCTATACCTCGCTAGAGATTTGCTTTGAGCAGCTATCCACGAGCCATGCTTTCTTTTCATGGTGCAGCTGACATCAGCCATCACGGGCCTCTTGGCTTTCAACGATGAGGTTTCTTTTGGAGACTGCCATGCACTCATCTTCTCAAGAGAGTTGTCCGATTCACTTCGCGTGGATGCCTCCAAGGTGCTGTTGCGTTAGCAGTTTGCTCCGAAGCTTGCCGAAACGATGGTTGTAGCGCTGGTGAAAGTGAAGAGATGTGAAGAGCTCAACTGATTTTTGCCAGGCCAGTCTGGTTGTAGCTTGACGTCAAGGGAGTCTGGGTAGACATGGAAATGCTGGGCAGTTGGAAGCCTTTTGCTGAAGCTATCTGCCGGGGGAGCGGTGTTGTTGTGCTGCAAGGAATGCGTGCCGTTTCTTTTCGGGATGAAGTTTCACAAGCTCAGCAAAGAGCACTTCTTTTGGAATTGATGGTTGGGTGGCTGCAGTACTGATGCCATTCGAGCTGTTCTTTTGCAAGACTTGGTCCCCGTAGCCTGCAAGAGCTCACCTGCGGTGCATTCGTAGCTTCAGGCCAAGGCATCGAACTGCATAATCATAGGTGAAAAGTTGTGCAAAGAGTTGGATCAGCACCATTGACCATGGACACGAAGTATCCGGGTTGTTCCTGCTTGAGGAGGACAGCGCAGATGCTGGCGGTCTTGACCTCCAGGAGGTTCACGAAGCATGTAGAGTCGCCCGGCGACGTTTCTCATGTCTGGAAGGTTGCAATCGTTTATGTTAGATTAGATGATTCAATGATATTTCATTATTCATGTGTACTGGATCCTGTTTTTTTGCATCCATATGCCAGGTTTCCATTAGAAAGCGAGGTTTCAAGAAAAGATTGTGCAAATTCAAATCTCATACTTTTGCTCTTGCAAAATGGAATGGCCCTCAACCCACACTTGCAACCCTTCTTGCCATTGTAGGTAAGCAACATCAGACCTGGCAATATATGGAAGGCCTGGAGGGCCGATTTGGGTTCTTGCTTTTGTAGAAATCATTTATTTTTTCCAGCAGTGTAGGCCAAACAAATTGGATTCATTATTTTCTTTGCCTGTTCTGGCAGACTTGCTGCGACCCTTTGCGCTATGATGGCTTTGGCAGCAGCAGCTGCTTCCTTCTGCAGGGTTGGGATGCACGCAGCTGCTGTTCCGCTCTGGACGAACTCCGCTCACCGAACGTCGAACGGCCCAGTCGGGCGCTTCGTCACCGGACCTCGTGACGAGTCGTGGTCACGAGACGGTGAGGCACGGACGGTCGGAAGTCCGGATTCAAGAAGAGGGCACGAACCTAAAGTGCGTTTTTATTTGGAAGATGGGGGTGCATATATAGCCACCGAACTTGGGGGCCCTTTTGCCATCTACTCTGAAACCACTGGAAGATGTTCGTTTTCTCCAGAGGTTGAGAACGAATGGCTTTGATAGGACACGATGGGCCGTATGGCCCCATCCACCTTCTGACCATACCATCCGCATGTGCAGTCACTGTAGTTGTTGACATGCAACAGTGAAGCAAGAAGAATTGAGCGAATGCACGCCTTCCAGGAAAGACCATCAGCCATTGATTTGTACCATGGAGTGCGTTGCACTTTGTGCTGCAGTAAATGTACAATGTACAGTAAGTCACCAGTATGAGCTATTTTTTGTGGATGTTTATGAGTTATGAAGTTTCGATAGTTTCAGCCAGCATTAACCTTTTCCTTTGCTTTCGGGTCACTCATGCATCCAGATTCTCATGCATTTGTTTTTGGGCGTCTAAACGCTGAAGGAGCCCGACAATTTCACCATGGACATTTGGAGATCCATATCACGGAGTCCATTGGGTCCTGTGGCGAAATCTACCAACTCTTCTGGCACCTTGTAACAATTCTAGGATAAGCCTTCGCGAAAAACAGTGGGCGAAGCTCTGGCTTTCATTTTGCCGCTTTGCTTTAGTGCACTTGGTCCCTTTTCACCAATGAAGCTCTCAATTGACCTCCCTCCGACTGTGCATAGTTGATCAATAATCTTGCTGTAGCTCTCCAATTCCTGGCGCCAAGGGTCTATCATTGTGGTTTATCATAAGTCTGGCGCCACTCTATCATACAATTTGCATACATCGCCGGACCTTTTGCGGCTTCTGGTCGGTGCCCAGCCCAGCCTCTCGGCGTGAGAGCTGCTGATCGGTTTGACGAAAACCTCGCTGCGGGGCGAGTGATGAGCATATAGGAATCATTGGGCACTGACAAAATGCAGAGGGTTCTTTTATGTTCTGTTCCTTGATTGGAACCATGCCGTGGAGCAATTCGGGTGTAGGGCAGTGTAGGGTTGCCGCTGATTTGTTTGGCTGATTTTGGGTGCTGATTTTTGGTTGCTTTGTGGATTCATTTGTTTCCAGACGCTGCTTCTGAGGGATAGGCAGGTTGGCGAGTTAAGGCACCAGAATCTCCAACCAGCTGGCATCCACATGGGTAGGTAAAACAAGAGAAACCTTGTCCACAATGCTGATGCAGTGTCTACTAAAAGACTTTCTTTTTCACCCACTTTTCCCTGTGGCCCTCCTTCGCCGCATGTGAGAAAAATAACCGCGTCGCGAGGTGAGCCAAAATGGACACGCGTACTTTGGACACCTTCAAGTCCATCTTGGCAACGCAGTGTCTTTGTGAGCAAGGTCCGGGCTTCATCCGTCGGGGCTCAGATTTTTTGTAGACAGAGACGGTGCCCCACGTGGGTCAAGTGCTGTGAGGTGCCATGTGAAAAATGCACGGGAGTATATATAACATCAAAAGAGGGCCTCATGATACAGTATAAAGGAGCCCTTATTTTATTGTTTTTCTTATCCTATTTATTCCTTATCCTTATTTTATATGTTGTATTTGTTTTTTGCTTCCTCAGTTTTCCTAAAGATGCATCTCGACCCGCTGCTCACTGCTCTTTTTCCCACGATCCGCGTGTGATCCACGAGGGCTCTTGGCGCTGGATGACGTATTGGGTGGCACCTTCGGAGATGGCAGAACGTGAAATATCAAACTATTTGGCAGAGGGGGCCACTTGGTGTGTAATAATTACTGATATATATATTATATAATTAACAATATCTACAGTAATTATGTTCTTGATGTGTGTGTGGGTGTGTGTGAGAGTTTAGGTCAATGAATGAAGAGAGAAAGGCAGTGCCACTCCAACAAATTTCTTGCATGGGCAATCCTGATTTTTGATTCTTGCTGCATTCCGACGAGATCAATTTGGTTGCTCACCGAGGCCAGGCTTGTGCACATGGTGAGGAAACCAAGCGAATGGATAGTGCAGCTTAGCTTGAAGTACTTGCTATATGTCATCAAAGTTGAACCAACAACATGCGAAGCCACTTGTGATCATGATCCTTTATATAATAATGAATGAAATTGCTGAAAGAGTTTGGTGGAGTGTGGAAGCTCAAGCACGCAAAGAAAACCCTACAGGCCCTACAACTTGGTAGCCTGTTGGTTTCGTCTCACCGTTCGGTGTTTTGTGATGATCTCTTCAAGCTGCCAAAAGTGGTTCCACAGACTGTGCACAAGACCCGCCTTCTTGCTTAGATCAGCGTACCTCTACCACTTGAACGAATTTGAACCCTGGGCAGTGGTGGTTGACCCGCCGAACTGCAACAACTGCGATCATGGAGCATGGAGGACTCGGACCTCAACCCGAGAGATATGAAGATCCTGAACCCGGTTGATGAGCGGAAGAGATCGCTATTTTTCTATATTTTACTTTGTATCCTTTTTGTATTCATTTCTTTTAGAACTTAGGCGTGTCTTCTTTCCTTTTTTCTTTCTTTCTTTCTCTCTCATTCGGAAATAGCTAGAAAGAAAGAAAAAGCTATCAACAAATTGATTTTTGTCTTCGTCGAGTCTCTTCCATGTGCTAAACTTATGGATCGCTTGTAGGTGAATGGTGGAACGGGTTGAGGGCATTTTTTGTTTTTGAGATTTGTGTTCATCCGCCAGCTTCTGTGGCACATGTTACCAAGTTATTACTGCGGCTTGTTGGCTCAAGATGGCATTTAGTAGTGCGGACACCTCAACAACACATCGCAGCAAAGCCTGTTTGTAACTGTTGCACACGATGCAACCGTCACAATGGGGATCAGCAAAGAGAATGCATCTTGCTTGGTTCCCCTTTTGACCCTCATCAGAACCACGGCCCATAAATGCAGCTTCCTGAAGTTGTATACTTGAGTCTTCCTGGTTTGGCTCATTGCCAAACAGATCCAAATTGTGTGCTTTCCTCACAGGCTGGGGTCACTATGTACGCCATAAAGGTCCTCCCATGGGATCTATATAAGTGTAGTACTCCCAAAGCGCATTTCTTAACAAGCCTCTCACACTACAGTGCTGTGTCCAACACTGCGCTGCATCAGAATGAAATGGCTACAGCTATGCTGGAATTTGTGCTGACAATACAGGCAGTAACACACGATGGGTCAATGTACTGGCACAGTGTGCCAGTGGAGTTCAAGTCAAAGATGATGAGTGTTCATTGTTTTGCCCGGCTTTTTTGGAGAAAGGTCCCCTCAAAAGTGCAAGCATTCTCAGCTTGCATTTGTCGCAGCCAGGTCATTGTCTTGGTCCGGCTCAATTGTGTGGTGTCCTGGAACTCAGCTGCGACCCAGGATGACTTTTACACATTCCAGGAGAGGGTGGGCCGAACGACCGAACTTAGTTTGGCTACTGTTTCCATACAGGTGCAGTATGGAACGAACCCTGTTTCAGGGAGGCTTCCTTGCACTTCCGAATTGCATTGCTTCCCTGGAGGAGTTCTACACTGATGCGCAGTATGGCTCAGATTTTGGGTACTACTCAACCGGACGGATTTTGCATCAGCCGTCTAGCCAGGACGCCAAAGTTAGGCTCTATATAGTCTATATACTGTACGTGATTTTTTTTGAACTTCCTCTATAGCGGTCCCCCAATGGATAGAAATAAAGTAAATAAACGGTTTCCGATACGTTTTAAACAGGATTATACTTTTCTCTCTATTTGGTGGTCTATGTAGGTTGAAACCAGTGTTTCGAGTTGGAGGTTTGTTAGCCCACCTGGCACTTCATTTGGCCCACGATCTCTAAGTCTAAGTGCCCATCGTTTTGTTCCGGAAAACGTTCTGAACGTCTCCATCGGACTCCATCTTTAGAAGCTAGTAGTAACAAGTGCATCGCTAGTAGTAACAGGTGCATCGCTACTAGTAACAAGAAGCTAGTAATTAAATTACTAGCTTCTTGTTACTAGTAGCGATGCACCTGTTACTACTAGCCATGCACTTGTTACTACTAGCTGGACAGCCCACACTGCCCGTTCCGAACTGGCAGCGAAGTGCATGCGTCACTCTTCTGCCGTTCGAATGGCAGTTTGTTGGCACCCAAGTCGTGTGGCGAATTTAGCTGCATGGTGTTTTTGACGCCAGTGACTAGTGACTAGTGACTTTGTCGGGAAAACTCGTGTTGAAGGCTGAAGGGTGTGAAGTTTGAGTTGCGATTGCAGCTACTGCTTTTCCAAAGCGGCTGGAGGACTCATCTGGATCCACATATTTCAACTCGTACACTACCCAGCCAATGCACCGTGGCAGAATTGATTCAGCGGCCCATTTTCGCAAGACGTTTATAACATATATAAAGTGGATGAGAACTGCGACATGGAACTGGTAGAGTGCATCAACATGCATCCATTTGACATGAGCCACTGCTCTTCAATCATTTCGGCCGAGCCAGGTCCGAACAAACAACTCTAGCCCGTTTGAGCCATACAACTCCAGATGCGGCTTTATGCTCGATAGATTACAACAAGTATTTTTGCCTTTAAAAGGGTTTCTTATACTTCCAATGGTAGGGAAGTATAATGAGGCAAAATAAGACACTCTTATTATACACTTTTGATATTTGTGATTTACACTTTGGGTGGCGGTGGGCTTCAGGAATTAAAAGCACTGGACATCATTCATTAGAATTCTTTGGATGGTGTTTATCGTCATTTTGTTTCGTACCTGTCGAGTGTTCGTTGATGACTTTGACGCAGCAAGTCGAGAGGCGGTCCCGTGCCGCGCAAGGCAACGGAGTCAGAGGGTGTTTCTTTCAGTCACGTCCAGGCACTCCAGGTGCTCCTAGTAGCTTCTTGTTCCTAGTAGTAAGGCCAGGAGCTACTAGTAGCTTCTTGTCACCAGTAGCTTCTTGTTCCTAGTAGTAAGGCCAGGAGCTACTAG
>CAXAMN010022206.1:176866-201850 GCA_963970005.1 Durusdinium trenchii | reverse complement strand
GCTACTAGTAGCTTCTTGTCACCAGTAGCTTCTTGTTCCTAGTAGTAAGGCCAGGCGCTACTAGTAGCTTCTTGTCACCAGTAGCTTCTTGTTCCTAGTAGCAAGGCCAGGAGCTACTAGTAGCGTCCTTGCTCCTAGTAGTAGGGCCAGGAGCCCCTAGTAGCTTCTTGTCACCAGTAGCTTCTTGTTCCTAATAGTATGGCCAGGAGCAACTAGTAGCGTCCTTGCTCCTAGTAGTATGGCCAGCCCCTAGTAGCTTTTTGTCGCTGGTAGCTTCTTGTTCCTAGTGGTAAGGCCAGGAGCTACTAGTAGCGTCTTTGCTCCTAGTAGCGATGCCCTTTGTTACTAGTAGTTTCTTGTTCCTACTTGGATACTACATATTGATGCATGTCACTAAGGGTCTACTGTGGCGCGGTCAAGCCGAAGTTGAGGTGGTGGGGTCAGAAGGCAGAACCAGTCGGCTTTGTTTTTAGGCATAGTGTGATGTGATACGGTGTGCTTGAGGTCGCTCAGCCCATTCTTTGGACAGCTGGTGTGCGACCGTATTGTGAGCATGTGGAACTCCCTTGGGCAGCCGTCCCGCTTTTTCATCATTGAGTTCGGAGGCCTTGCAGTCTCTGTTGCATCTCATGCTTGTTGTACTTATCCACACGGTGCCTTTCATGCAGTTGTGCTCAATATTGAATTATCCTTTGAGTCATCTTGCTGCAAGTGGTTTTGGAAGCTCGTTTGGTCAGCCCTAGACCTGCGCTTTCACCAACCCTTATAGACAGCCCTCCACCGCCTGGCCAGGCGGAACTGGCGTTCTTGCTCGAGACATCCTCGGTCATGCCCGCAACTTGTCAGCAACGGGCTGGGTAAGTGCATGTTTGGCGGTGCCCTTGCTCACTCAGCCACGGCCCTTGCTAGTGCTTATTCACGTTTCAGGCAAGGAGCACTCCAACTTTTTCGCCTCCTTGCAAAGATATGTTATTGGTGAACGCTCGCCAGCACTTCAAGCGGCACAGAGGTGCCTTGCAGCTTGTGCACAGTTTGGGGGACTTTGAGATTGGACCGAGAGAAACAAGTGCTTTATCTTTAACTATATAATAGTGATGGCCTCCAACCTAATAGCGAGGTGGCAGCATTCTTCCTTTTCCAGGAAAACCGCATCAGAGTTCATCGCGAGCAAATTGCGGATCTTTGATGCAGATGCCCGGACTGCTTCGCGCCTGCGGCCACTTTTGCTCGAGGAAGCAGATGGACCTTTGTGAATTGGAAGCATTTGTTGTTGTTTTTTGCATTTGGGTTGGTTTGCGTTTGTTTATCAGTGGTGGTCGCATGGTTTAGAGTCGGCTGTAGGATTTGCGCTTCGGTCCTGTGCATCCAGGCAGACATAGGCAAACAGTTCGGCCGTTTTGGTAGTGAGGTACTCGGTCGTGCTCTCCAATGAGCTGCTGGATGAGTGACATCAATGCAAGATAGATGCGTGGATTGATAGATCGCATAGACCCCAATGTCGGTGGTTTATATAATTATATATATAATGTATACCCCCCATCTGTCTAGGACATCATGGGGTCTGTGCCATCGAACCTCTGAAACTACTGTAGCATTTGTTCAGTCCCCCAGTTCGGAGCCCCACTCTTCCAGTTTTCGGGCTTGTCGCATCCAGTCCATCGGCTTTCTTTATTCGCATGCATTTGCTAAGTGGTGCAGTGGGTATTGAAACTTCAGACCTATCACTAACCTCCATTTGTCACCTGATTATGACTGTTTTCCTCGTGTGTAACTTCTGCCATACACAAAGACATGTTGTTCTCTCAATGTTCTTCGCCTCAAAAAGGTTCTGTGCGATTGTTAAGATGACTAAGCAGTCCCTTGCGAAGCAAAACGTGCCGCAAGGTTTGACCCCGTGCGCTTGCGCCTCTCCTGGCAGGCTTTATGTTTGTTCAGAGTTGTGCAGTCGACTCTCCAGCTACTCCAACGCAGACAATCTGCATGTGTATATATATATATACACATTCATTTCTGGATTTGCATCATTGCACGCATTGCACGCTTAGACATTTTTTTGGTCCAGCATGTTCCGTCGTTTTTTTGGGTCAACAGAGAGAGTTGGATGACGGGGCCTCACGAGGCGAGCAACCCTCCGGACACGAAGCGATGCAGGCTGTGTTCCACTTACCGGGAGGCGTTCGGAACGTGAGTTTTGCAGAAAATTGGATTAAGGGAACATCTAGTACAGGAAGCCCATGTTTAACTTTTTGGGGTGTGGGGTGAGAACAAGGGTTTCCTGCAGATTTTCCCTTGACCTATTCATTGGTTTTTTCGATTTGATGTCCTTGACGCCAGTACTGTACCTGCTTGATGCATGTGGACTTACCATGACTTACCTTCATATGCAACGCGAGAGGACCAGGAAACGGTCAGGAGGGAAACCCTTTCAGATGTTGTGAATGCAGATTGAAGACTTGCCATTCATTCCTTGAAATTGTAGTATGCGGAGCATGACACACAGAGCCCAACATGACAGACAAAGCCGGCCTTTGCAATTCAATGATTTGCTGCAGAGGCGCATGTGCTGCACCGTGTCGATGAGAAGGCGTTGCATGCATTGTTTCATGGAGAGGACCACCTAGAGAGAGAGAGAGAGAGAGCGAGCGAGAGAGGGAGAGAGAGTTGACACAAACTGTCATTTGGTGCCTCGCTGCTTCACACAGTAGGGGCTGGACGGCCTGCCTTGAGAACGATGCACTAGTCACAAGTCCAAGATCGCCCAACCTTAGCGCAGGACGCCAAAAGTATTTTGGAATCAATCCGCTGGGAGAGTAAATCCTTGCCTTGTGGCTTGTTGGATACACAGCTCCTGCAGCGCAAGGCCTCTCAGAATTGCCGAATCTATATAAATCCATTTCAAATCCAGTTGCTCAGTCAATCACAGATTTGAGAACAAGCTTGGTGTCGGAACTGCCAAGTGCAGTCGCTCAGTAGATGAAAGACAGCGTAGGTTGCCGTAGTCAAGCGCTACAGGTGGTTGAGAGACTTTCTTCGTCGCTCAGTAGTGACGAGATCAAGCGCTGCCTTCCGATGCAGCTCTGCTGCACGGCTTTGCTGCTCGCCGTGAATTCCTTGATGCAGGACACTGCCATGCGCAATGGCACAGATTAGTAAGAACATGCAAGAACTCATGCGATATTTGTGTAGTTAATTCTCCTCAAGCAATGTGAAAGAGTGTAAGCTTTAGATATTTAGTCATTTAGTCATGCTGGACACGGGTTGGGCATCCGCACATGTCAGAGCAAGATCACTAAGCTTTTTGTCAAAGATGGGGAAATGGTAATGATTCTGCTAAACAGGCGTCACTTCTCAATGGCTGCTCATTTTGAAGGATGACCAATCCTCGATACAAATGGGCAAGTTGGCTGCAAGCAATAGGTTATTGCAGCGTTATCGGCAGCAGCTAGCAAGGACAAATGGCACGGTGCCTTAGCAAGATTCGCTTCGCTTGAGGCTTTTCAGAAGCTGTCAGTAGAACATAGTAGCACCACCTAGAAGCTGGCAGGATCTATCAATCGTTAAACAGATCGGTGGGCCCCTCTAATCTGAGGTCCCT
The DNA here is from genome assembly GCA_963970005.1 of Durusdinium trenchii. NCBI lineage: Eukaryota > Dinophyceae > Suessiales > Symbiodiniaceae > Durusdinium > Durusdinium trenchii. Next base: position 198,255 of record CAXAMN010022206.1, on the reverse strand, counting down.
TTTTATACAGGAGTGTAAATGGGATGAGATCAGTGGGGCCCAAGCACTTCCAAAAAGATATCTATTTTCGCACTTTTCAATATAAGCACTGCTTAGGCTGTTGTAGACTCTTACCTCGGTTTCCTTGGGGCCCAAGGTGCTGCTGAGCAAACACCGTTACAGGCAGCTCAGACGACGCGCATTGGAGGACCCGTCACACCTGTGGATTTGTGCATGTCAGTGGTGAAGTGGTCTTTGGCAGACCCAGAAGAGAACCCCACTGCAGGCTGTGCACTTGCCATACACGGTGTGCATGTACGCTATACAGATATACACCGTATATATATATATATAATATTTACACCGTGTATAGTATATCTATAGATTACGTAATATATATATATATACATGAGCCACAAATGAGTTGCAAACAAAGGTTTCTGAAAAGTAAGGGGACGGATGTTGAATCTCAATGCTGTCTTTAGCCAAGCCAAACATACCCCCCCAGAACCAGTTCAAGTTCCGTGAACCTGCTTCAAGACATGAGCCGCCTTGGGACCCCAAATGATTTGCTCCATTAGATTTTGGTGCTTGCTCCCCACCGCTGGAGAGCCAAGACCTTCGCGGACTTGGATCATTATGTTCTCACTGCTGACTGCTGCGTGTTTTTTTCAAGCCACAGGTGTGGTAACGCGAACGCCCCAAATACCAGGAGCCCAGCCCCGAACGAAAGGCACAGTTCAACACTGAGATCACCAACGAAATGCAAGGAAAGATTGAAAGAGAGAGAGAGAGAGACATACAAACACTCCGGCAAGCAATCGAGCAAGCCGTGCAGCGTTGCTTCACTGCCACCCCCAGCAATCAGCGACAACCATACATTTCAACCAGCACTTGGCATAAAGCCTTGCAGAGAAATGATGCTCATGAACGCAGCGACTGGGCCAGTTATGCGGGCAAAACAAAGAAACGTGGAAAGTCCCAAAGTTTTGAGATCCAAAAAGTGGATTACAGTAAGTTTATTTACTATATACACTAAAAGGCCGGCATGGTAATAGAGTTGGGCTGAGCCAACGAGCAGAAGCCATCGCTGACTACCTCCACCATGTTCAATGGAATCCTTCGCCCATTCCACCTGAAAACGAAGACGCACAATTCTTGATCAGGATGTCGGTAGGAATGTCGAACATATCAAGGACCAAGACGTTTTGGACGCCATCAAAGCTCCAGCGCATGATCATTTGAGGATCGAGACCATGAAGGCTCTCAACACAAACAACTGCAAATATCTCACTGCAGCATTACGTAAGTCAATGGTGGAGCTTGTAAACAATCCCCGAGGAACAACTTAAGCAATGGTTGTCTCCATATACAGAAGGGGAAGCACTCAAGACATTGCAAATTACCGGGCGATCTCCTTGTTGACCTGCGCATATCAGATCTTGACTTCGATTAAACAATCCAGGATCGCACAGGTGGTTGACACTGGTTGGGGGAATACTCCTTCGGTGCTGCAGCTAGGTAAGCCAAGGGCGGGGACTAAGTGTTCCGACACCACGGCTCGGGCCCAACCGAGGTTCGTATTAGTGCTTCGCTCATTTACCTGGCTTCGATCCTACCACTTCATCACTTCAACGTTAGTGTGGTTGTTCAGTGACTTACCCATAGACTTGTCACTTTTCCGCATGATCAAAGCTTTGTACTCCCGCCCAACTTTCCAGCTGGAACACGACGAGTTTAAGTCTCGCACATATGTTCAAGCATACACAAGCGCTCACTAACTCACATTTACAGGAACAAGGCACAGTGAACACCAGTTTCCCGTTAGTTTAAAGAGCAGGATATGCAACTCACATGTCTGTGTCTTGCTTACCTTGAAGCATGGGAGATCATGGGACGAGCATCTTCATTTTTGCAAGTGTTTCTACAATCTATCCTGTAAACTTGTTGGATCTGTGCACAGTCCAACAACATTGCAGCGAGTGCACAGTCAGGCTTCTCGTTGTTGGTGGCGGGTATTTTCTTCAATCGCTTGTCAATTTTGTACGCGAGTAACTATATAGCTTGGACTACAGGTGCCTCAACTAAAATACTGGGCACACATGGAACGTATGTGGGGCAGGGGTGCATCGTTCAGAGTGCTAGAGTCGAGTTGCTGCCCAGCACAAGGGACGGCATGACGGTCAGAACTCCGAATGCTCTGGAGCATGAGAAGACAGAAGAGTGAAGAATGCAGGAAGGCCTGGATGTGGAGCATGCGCTGCTCCTGGGCGGTGCAGAGCTTCCGGGCCACATTCACACGGATGAGGTCTACTTTGCATTGAGCCCGGGCAGGCGGGGCGGGGGGGCGGCAACAGGAAGCCAAAGAAGCTACTAGTAACAAGAGGCATCGCTACTAGTAGCAAGGGCATTACTACTAGTAGCTAGATGCTACTAGTAGCAGGGTCATCACTAGTAGTATCAAGTGCATACACTTGCATCGCTGCAAGTAGCAAGAAGCTACTCTGTCAGGAAATGCACATTTTTGTCACCTCTGACCTTGCCCTCTGCAGATTTTCGTAAGAGGATTTGTAAGAGGGATATGCAAGATATACATATTGGATCATATTGGGTGTACATTAGAACTAGCGAGGCCTCCCAGTTCGATTCGACCCCCTGGAAGAAGGAACATAGACCAAAACCCATTGGTTAGATGTCTTCCTATTAAAATGCATACCGGTATAGAAGAAACGAAGAAGCGCCTTTGCACCTTTTGATTCTGGAACTGAGGTGTCAAGAGTTGGAAGCATGGCGCCAGAGGCATGCCCAGCGCCTGGCTTTGGCCACAGAACTGCGCAGTGCCGTGGCACATCTTTACGATCTTCGTCATGCGGATCGCAAGACGCTACAACTGCTGCTTGACTCGAACTTCTTGGACTCCTTGGAGCCACCACTTGTGCGAAAAAAAGGGTGCGCAAAACCGCATAAAATAGATATTGTTTGATTGTTTGTAATCTACCACCCCATGCAACCGGGCTCACCATTTTACTTGCATCATTAAGGGAGGGCCCCCCCAGGCGCAGGTGGCAGGGAAGGGGTTGTATGTCAGTCTCGTGGCGCTCGAACGTTAAAACAGAAATTCAGAACAATGTTGTACATGCTTGTTCCTAGTAGCTTCTTGCTCCTAGTAGCGGCAGCGATGCCCTTTGTTCCTAGTAGCGTCCTTTGCTCCTGGTAGTAAGGCCAGGAGCCCCTAGTAGCGTCCTTGCTCCTAGTTCCTCCTTGCTTCTGACAGAAAGATTCATTTTGATCAAGCTTGTTCGAAAGAACTTTCAAAATTGCCTGTCCAACCTATGCAGGAAGGTCTTGGTGCAGCCTGGGCATTCGCAATTTGTGCGAGAGGCAGGTGCAAAGTTTGTAAATGAGACAACATGAGCAACCATCGTGGGGGTTGTTGATGATGCTTGAGGCCAGCAAACTCGTGGATGAAGGCTTCATGATTTCAATGGACTACGGTGCAGATGCAGATGCACTGGTATGGTATCCTTAAGCATTAACACAGAGAGAGAGGTACGTTTTTTTGTCTGCTGGTCCATGTTCGTCAGACAGTTCTATAATATTATATACTTTGTTTGAAATATATCCTTGTTTGTTCCATCTACAAAAGCATGTGTCCATCCAGTTGCCTTGTGGCATTGTGGCCGCACCATGTAGCTGATCACCATGTTCATGGTTAGCATGGCAAGCCTCCATGTTCCATACCGAGGGTTCAATGTGAGCAACCACTTGTATTTAGGCTTTACTACATAGTCTACGGCATGCTCTATTTGCTTGTCTATCATCAGTATTCGCTTGTGAATGAGACAGTGCCCCGCACATAAACGATATACTTTATGCTTGATGACACTAAAGTAGTCTGAACGAGATAGTGTGATCTGCTACCAAAGTAGTCTGAACGAGATAATGTGACATGACCTCCTACTTAAGTAGTCTAAACAAGATAGGGCCCCCACATATATAATAGATAGTGAATTTGAGTTTAGTACCAAATAAACGCCGTCGAATATGTGGACAGGGTCAGGGACCGTGTGCAAGTCGACCATGGCCACCCAAATGGAGCGCCCCTTACCCTCCACACCCACACAGGCCACACATTTCTTTCTCCCTGCTCTGCTGGGAGTCAGGCATGCATTGGTGCACCCGAATCACGAGGGCATCCACATCATGGATGCACGTCAAGCTTTATCTGGATGTGCTGGATCCTATTTGGCCTGCCCTGGCTTGCAGGTGGGACAACAGTTTGCACATTTGAAACAGATTCGTGACCCAATCCATGAACGAAGACGTGAAACTAACGTCTAGACACCGCCCTGCAATTTGGGCATATTCGCGCTCGTTTATGCTTGACATCACTAAATGCCGCAACTGCTCAGGATATTACAATGACTGTGGACTTCACCGAAGCAGCTGGTGCAGGGAGCACTGCTGGATGGCGAACTGCTGCGTATGCGCCTATATTTCACTTGGAGTTCTTTGGCGAAGACAGGCCAAGAGAGAGAGAGAGAGGGAAAAAGAGAATGATTCTAGAGAGGAAGAGATAGGAAGAGACAGGACGGACATAGCGGAAGGAAGTAGCTGTCCAAGCAGCTTTGTTTCCCTTGCAAGAGATTGCCCCAGTTTGGAATAGAATGGGTACCGAGCTGTGCTTTGCCAATCTCTTCAACCCTTCTGTTGGTTACTGTAAGCCGATTAAAAGGGCAGCAAAGGACAGCTACGTATGTGGAGAAGTGCGAGGTTTCTGATTCATGTTCACCACAGTATAAGGAAGCGGCATGAGGGATTGAACGTGCAGTTGTCCAGGTGCTTAGACGCATTGCATCCAGCCTAGTGTTCAGTTATCCTGTGTTTTGTGTTCCGTTTTGAGGACAGAAGACACATGAAAACACAACAGGTCGATGTTGCTTCCTGAGGCAACCACATTCTTCAAAGTGGTTTTGGTTCCAACATGTTCCAACACCTTTGGCCTGCGAAAGCCATGTATAAGAGAGAACCACGACCACGCGCTACCTTTCGCATCCATCGGCGACATGAGGTTCGCATTTGACGAGTGGCTGGATCGGCCGGTCGCCAGCTTGCTGGAGCGTGCTGGCGGACCTCGCACGATTGGTCTGCATGCCTGGTACCGTCACTCGAATGAGGATGCTTGGTCCTCTTTCAAGGTGCAGACCTGAGCACCTGTTCGATGAACGACACCCAGAATATACTGTATAAATCTGTATAATTTATATGCATAATATTATATATATAACTGTTCAAGTCCCAAAAAACAAAACCATCACTATGTGGTTGAACTTATCCTGGACAATGATTCGATGCTTGGCCTTGGTTGAATGTGTTTCTGACCCAAAACCACCCACCTGCCCACCTGCCCAGCATGCCGTTGTGCTAGGTCCTGGTTTTGCACCGTGGCACCCGTGCCAACAACTGGACTCTAGGGGCACGTGATCTCAGTTGGCCATTGCAGGCGTTGGCGCGCACAGATAACAGCACTGTCGCTGTTCATGTTTATAAAGCTGCTGACAACCTTGACAGGCTGTACCACGCTTGGCGGAGGCTGGATTGAACATGCGGGGAGGCAGAGGTTTCCATGTCACCTTTGACAGCTCGCCCGGACGATTTGCGGGAGGCGGTCGGAGGTGATAAGGCAAGAAGGTGTGGTATGAGAAAGAGAGGGACTTGAAGCAGGACAGGATATTCAAGATGAATATGCCAGACAGAGAAGCAGAGACGAAACGGATACGTTTAATCGGAAAATACGTGAAGCATAGAGCAGGTTGGCATGAACAGTTTGCTGCAGTTGTCCATCTTGAATGGAGATGACAATGCCTAGAGATCTTTGCATTAAACTGACCGGGACAGAGTGGATTAGACCTACCTATATAGTCAGCTTAGTGAGCGATTCGCGATGTGCTGGATGTGTAAGAGAATTGAACTTATATATACAGGAAGAGAAAAGTGCACCTGTGCTCAAAGAGATGTCCAACTCCTCAGGCTCCGTTTCCTTGCTGGAAACATGATGCTCAGATGCAACTACTGTGTTGGTCAGATTTGGCTTTTAATTTCCAACAGTTTGTGCAGTGTTTGCTGATAGATTTTGGAACACATGTGTCCCAAAAAGCAAGGACAACGACAACAACAGCGGCAATAGCCACTGCCGCCGCCACCACCACCACCACAACAACAGAAACTGAATATGGGCAATGTAGCCAACAGGAGTGAACCTCTCTGGTAAACCTTCAGCATACAAGGTGGCAATTTTGCTCTTGAATGCAACGAGGAGGACTTCATTGCATTCCTGAAGGAAAGATCTAATTTGGAGGTTGTGTGAAATTCATTGACCCCGTGTTGCAAGACTGCAAGACGCGCCCGCGTCACTACCAGAGCAACAACATCAAGAAATATGAGAGCCGTCCGCCAATGGTCCAAGAGTTTAGATGAAACGCTACAGCAGACATTTCGGGAAAGGGAAACTGCAGTTCTTGAAGGGCCGGCGATTGGACGGCGATTGGACCTACATCAACTTACCTATGCGACATACATGAAGTATCATACTGCTGCAGCGGAAGTGTGTGCGTATGTGATTCATAAATGTCATATGTGATTTCACATTTTTTCTCATGACTCATGACCTTGACATACAGGGTTTCTTTAAAGGACGGCAAAAGGGCTATCCACCCACCCATGTGTAAACATTTTTTCAAGCATAGATCATAGATCCCAAAATACTGTGAACTCCATGCAATGATACAGACTCATCACAATGGCGCAAACAGACTTCCAAAGTGTTGAGAAAGGGGTTGGACGAGGCTGCTCAAGCAAGTCTTGCTGAACGTTCCGTAAAGCTGGCATAAGGCTTGCGCGAAAGGAACACCTGTGTTCTTCTGTGCAATCAGGAAGGCCGGCGGAAGGAACCTAAAAAAAGACGTTTTTGGATAACCCCCAATCTGAGGTTCCTTCAACTTTTTGCGATCATCACAAAAGCTGAGTGTTACAGCACACTTGCCGCGGATGCTCCAAACCAACCACAGGATGTTCTCAAACTGGCCGTTGAATACGACGGCCACACATTGAACTTTTTCACCGAGCCTCACACACAGACATATACATACGAACGTACGTCGTACGAACGACAGACAGACAGACAGAGACAGAGACAGAGACAGAGACAGAGACAGAGACAGACTGACTGACTGACAGACTGACAGACTGACAGACTGTACATACCTACATACGTATGACAAAGGCGCATACGGCTAATATTATCATGCATTATATAATCGAAAAGAACTTCAATGGGCAGCACGGTGTTGCACGGTGTTCAGTGGGCCTGCTTTTGCATTCTTATCGAGATCCACTCTACGGCCACCAGGAACACTCCGATTTTTGCATCCAGAGATTTTGTGCCAAGGACATCACCAAGCCAGCCATGGCAGCTCTCATAAGCCGTCACGCTCGAAGCAAAGAACCAAGGGAACTGGAGGAATCCTTCCATAGCTGGCTGGCAGATTTGCAAAAGCTGCAGGAGGTGAGGATCAATCATCAATGATGGGAAGCCTGAGCTTTTCTGCGTCCTTGCAATTAGCAGGGCCTAGTAACTATTACTACTACTACTACTACTGCTGCTGCTGCTGCTACTGCTACTGCTACTGCTACTGCTACTGCTACGGCTACTACTACCATTACGACGACGACTACTACTGCTACTACTGCTCCTCCTGCTCCTGCTCCTGCTGCTGCTGCTGCTCGACCTGTGATGGCCGACCTACCCCTAAGAGAATCGACTATATGACTATGACTATATTAAACCATTTGCTAGTTGGATCTTTTGGTGTTCTCGTTTTGAACCATGCAAAGGCTGTGGACCTTCAATATGGCCGGCAACGGCAATCCTATAGAGACCTTCACTTAGTGCAGATTTTGACGGACTTCCTATTGCCACTTGCGCTTCTTTGTGGGGCGGGGGTAGGCTGGGGAGCTGGCTTGAAGAACCTTTGCGCGGTCGATGTCGCTTAGGATAGTTAGGACAGGATCGGAGGTTTTATACAACTAAGAAGACATTAGAAGACCTCTCTTTACTTCCTTCCGTTGCCCGTGTGCTTCACCATTTTGTCAAATGCATCGTCTTTGTTTCAGATGGTCGATGGATGCCTGTCACGCAGCCCCGGTCAGTCACAGCCCCGAGTCACCCACCTCGAGCAAACACGCCCATCAGGAGGTTGGATCCACCACACCCAATCATCACATGATTCCAAAAGGCTTGTCAGGCAATCTTAAAACAACAGCTTCTGGACAAGTGAGGGCTTGGATGTCAATTTCCATCTACAGAAAATGAAGAACAACATGGCAGAATGCACAATGTAGAAGGTTGCGGCCACACTCACTGGGACCCTGCAAGCGATATAAAAGGCATCCATACAAAGTGCGCAGCAACAGAACAATCTTCCCTTTTCCCGTTTGATCCTCTTCGGCCTGTGTCAAGCTCAGGTTCTCTCGTTTGTTGCGCTGGCCCAGGTTCTTTGCACGTGACCAAGTGCGGACAAGTGGTGTACACGGCTGTATGAGACCAGAGACCAAAGTTGGCAGTGCGTGGCTAGACCAGGTCAGGTTTTTGGCAACTGCAAGGCGCTTGCCCGAAATGTGACTCAGACTTCAACTTTGCCAGCTTTGCTGCTTCGTTTTGGTTTTTATTAATGTAATTTTAGGATTCCTGGCGTCCCTTATCATTGCCACATGGTGCCTTCTCCACGATACCTTGCGATAAGCGCTGGCAAGGCACGGCGAAGTCATGTTCAACCGGGCTTTCAATGCTATAGCTGCGTACATGCATGGCAACAATACGGGTGCTGAGCCTGCTGAGCCCTATGAGTGCCTGGTTGCTGCAATGATGTCCAGCTTTTGCCAGCAAGCAGCCGCGGAAAAGATCAGTTTGGAGGAAGCAAGATGAAGACAGATGCACCCACATGGCATAATTGAAAAGGTGCTTTGCCCACCTGCTTCAACATTTACCATTACTCCTGCTGGACTACGGAAGGCTGGACTCCTGTGGTTCAGGTGGCAGGGGGTGGGCCGACAGCAAGACGGTGGGTGCGGTGGCGCTGGAAGACGAGCTCCAAGACAAGACGAACCAGGTTCGGCGAGGACAGCAAGCCTTCCAAGACCAAAGCGGCAAAATTCACCGCAGGGCTGCGTAAGCCAAGCCGCCAGCCAGTGTGACGACTCACACTTGTTGCAAATGTTTTCATGAAAAAGATCGTACGTCTCTGAGAGAGTGTCAAGCTTTCACACATCATCATGGTTTCACAAAAGTAAGGTGCAGCACGGTCACCCACAGCAAGGTCTTGCTTTGCTGGCAATTGCAATCCTTATTTGCGGTAACACGCGGTAACTCTGTGTGACAAATGGCGCATGTGTGATTTGGAGAGAGGTGCTTGCTTCCATTTTCAGTCAGGAGTATTTTCAGTGGCTGCGACTTCAACTGCTCGCAGCTTTGGCAGAAATTAGAGCATCATGTAAGCCCAGCAATCCCAGAAAGCCACAAATATAAGAAGTGCCTTACTTACTAGTAGTAACAAGGACGCTACTAGGAACAAGTGCATCGCTTCTAGTAACAAGTGCCTTATTAGTAGTAACAAGTGCCTTTCTAGTAGTAACATCCACGAGGCATCCCTACCCGACTTTGTGAGCAGACGGGCTAAAAAAGAGCATCCCTTCAAGCAGAAAATACTTCAAAGTCTCTCCGGTTGAGTCAAAGTCCTCCCGTCAAGGATCAGCGTGCATGACCCCAACCTGCTCCTCCCGGGGGTGTGTTTTGGACAACCCATTCACTACCAGATATGATAATCCTCAAGTGGTGTGCAAAGCCACCAGGACATACGGGGCAGTGCGAAGGAAGCAACATGCATCAACATGCATTGTCAAAACCCGAGTGGCCCTAGCCCTAGCGGCCCTAGCCCTAGCGGCCCTTTACCAGCCTTAGCTTTTCGAAGGCTTTGTTAGGCCAGTGATTGTGGGGCACCGGCCAAACAGAGAATTTAGAGACTTCCTGATCGCGTATGTGGCACCGTGCCATGGGCAGACTGAAGAAGCCCACGTCGGTTAATGATTCGCTGAAGGATTCGCCCAAGGCTTACACAAAAACCTTTTTGGTGCACATACAGTTTGCCGCCTTTAGATCGATTCCGGCCAGGCAGATATGGCACTCCAACAAGGGTTGCATTCTCAACTATGTTGAAGACCAGTCATGTCTGGAGCAATCCAATCAAATCATGTTATATATATATACGGTTTACTTCCTCGGGTCAAAAAGATGAGGTATCAAGAGATATTGCGAACTAGCCCCACTGAACGCGGAGTCGAGATTGAAATTCGACGCAGCCGCTGGGAGATCTTGAAGATGCTGCACAACATGAAGCGCCCTGGCAGAAGTATGAAAACAACTGACTGGTGCGACTCGTAGGGAACAAGGGACGTTTTGCTCCGAGTCCAGGGTCTCCTTGGGAACCAGCCACCCTCGGCCACCCTACTTTCGTCACACTGGCGGAGGGCTGTCCGGCACGAGAGAGGCGCTGATCAGAGCTGCGCAGGGCAGTACTGTTTCGCGATTTGAGCGGTCAATGGCTCCATGGTGTGTAGCCCTCCAATGAGCCTTCCAAGTGGTTTATGGAGGGGGGGAAAAACGAGCTAGCAGCTAGAGTCCATACCCAGCTTTCTAAGAAACAAGAGACGTCGACAGACTCTGGGTAAAACCACTTTGGAGGGTTGATGCACACTCACAGTTCCGTAAACCCGAAAGGTGCCACTTGGCATTGATATATTAGGGAAAGACGTTGGATTGTGCAAATTAGAGGGAGTCCATTTCGGGGAGCTTTGCAGCCGCCGTGCGCCTTACATTTCAGTCATAACCTGAGGCTGTGGCAACGTGCCAACGTGCTGCATCTCTCACTTGTCCACTACTCCAACGACTTTGATGCAACAGTGAAGTGCATGCTGACATTTTTTTTGGAGGCGTGTTCGGAGGGAGCAATAATAACCGACAACCTCAAGAGTGTGATGTTTGATAGGATGCATATTCCGCAGGGTAGCCCACCCTTCCCCCATCCCGCGCAGGGCCGGCAAAAATTGGTTCATGGTAAGAAGATGCAGGCGGCGTGCGAGTGAGCGGAGGAAGGGTGGTGGCCTGTGGAGTGCTGAAGCATCCTGGGTCCAGGTTCAGTCAATGGACACATTTGCGCTCGTGCAGCGGTTGCATTTGGAATCACTAGAATATGCTAGAATGTTTCTTGCTCATTGGAGCTTCAAGGTACTGTGTGTATGTCTTTGCCTAGACTTGGTTGGGTATCAGTAGCTGCTGCAACATCAAGAGACTCCAGCAGCTTGTAGCAACATCAAGAGGCCTTGCTGGCAGCTGCACGTGCAGCTGGTCTACGATCCAAGCTTTACAAGAAAGACCTGCAGCAGGTGCTTCAAGTCGAGGCTGGGCCAGCTTGCACTGTACCTAAGGCTGACCTAAGGGTTTGGCCAACGAAATGAGTCAAGAGCCCCAACACCATGTACGTAGCAATGTAACAAACAACCTACAGGTCGACCAGTCGGTATCCAAGCCACGGCGAAAATGCCTCAAAGGATCTCAAAGGTTTTTCAGGAAACACTGCAACCCTGGCCTCCAAACAAATGATCCTTTCAACGCCTGGCATGGTGCCAACTGCAGGAGCACTTGTGGATGCTGGCGCTTCAGGAGACAGACATGAGTGGTTGGCTTTCGGAAAGAGTGGCGAGGAACCTCTCCGGCTCCTTTTCTAAATGCCATTATACGCACACACACTTCGACACTTGTATTCAGTTAACTCAATTCCCCGAGGAAAGGAATGGCTCAACGGCAAGGTGAGGAGTCCGATCAATTGAAGGTGTTTCAACAAATAGTTTGTGCGCATCTGCAGACTCGCGACAGCAGCGGACGAGCGGCGGACGGCAGCTGAAACCGAGGGAAAAGGGTTTAGGGGAAGTAGCATGAACCACCATGGAAACAAACAAAGAAAGAGTGGAGTGACAGCTTGTACAACAGTTCGGCAGGTACGTTTGCAGCCCCCCCCAGTGGCCTCTTCGTTGGCCATCCGCCACTGGGGAGGGGGATGGCCCCCTGCTGTGAAAAAGGTAGAAGTTGGCAGTGAACCCTTTGGCACAGGGGTTGACACACACACACACGCACACACTTAGTCACAGGTTCATCCAGTATCATAGTCCACAGTGAAAGGGACGAGGGAACGTGAAGGAGTCAGCGCACTTGGAATGTTTAACACTTGGTTCACTTGTTTGCAGAAAGCGGCGGTGGCTCAGCAGCAACTCTGCGGGGGGAGGTTTAGGGGAATAGCATGAAAACCACCATGAAAACAACAAAACCGCGGAGGGAGAACCATTGGAGTCGGTGTGTTTGTGCAGGTACACTTACAGCCCTCACCAGTGGCCTCTTGGGTGGCCCTCCACCACTGGTGAGAGGGATGGCCCTCTGCAGATGAACAGCCCTTAGAAACAGGGTTTGACACACACCCACAGACACACATGTGGCCGCTTCGCGGCGCTCCCTCGCACCGGCGGTGCGCACGCTGGCCGGAAACCTGAATAGCTGCCTAACAAGCCTTAAAAAAGAACGGAAAAAGAAAAGCAACAGCAAAAGGAAAAGGGCAAGAAAGATAGGAGTATAGGGGCACGCATGTCTGCCGAACGAACGGCAAATTACGGAGTCCAAGCCTGAATAGGCACCAGACAGAAGGAGAAAACGCAGAGGGCAAGAGAGAAAGGTAGGTGTAGTTAAAAAGGTAAACTAGTTACTGAATCCTTAGCAGTCTTTAATTGTGTGCAGTAGTTAGGGAGCGGGACTTTTAGTCTTAGACCGCCCGGGTAGAGTAGACTAGAACAGGGACAACAGAAGGAAAGGCACCGACACACAAGTGTGTCGAGTACCATTTCCTTCCGTTACCTTTATTAGAACTAGAAGTAAAACGAAAAACACAAAACGAGTGGCAGGGAAACGAGCCTCAAGAACAACCTAACAAGCCTGAAGAAACACCCAACAAACGAAGAAACCGCAAGAAGGAAAGAGGCGAGGGGGTGGGGGTGGGGGTTCATTCTCCGTAAGCCCGGCGGCATTTAGCCCGTGAGCTCGGCGGCATTGATTCATGGGTGAAACAATTCAATCCAACATCAGAACCCCAGAACTCAAAAACGCAAAGTCCATTTGTGATACACCGTGGTTTCGGCGTTATTGCGGGGACCACACTGCGCACCGAAGTGGGAAAGCACAGCGATATACACTTAGTCACAGGTTCATCCAGTATCATAGTCCACAGTGAAAGGGACGAGGGAACGTGAAGGAGTCAGCGCACTTGGAATGTTTAACACTTGGTTCACTTGTTTGCAGAAAGCGGCGGTGGCTCAGCAGCAACTCTGCGGGGGGGAGGTTTAGGGGAATAGCATGAAAACCACCATGAAAACAACAAAGCCGCGGAGGGAGAACCATTGCAGCCGAGTAGGGGCAGCAGATGAAAGATGGCATGTAACTTTTCCGAAGGAAATCATACACGGCACACCCTATTTAGTGCAAACCGTGTATTGGTCAGCTCAACAAAAAAACATCCCCCATCCAGGAAGAGCACCGCTTCTTGGCAGATGCTGACGCCCTGTATGATCGACTGATGATACGAGGCTACAGGGAGAAGGTTTTGATCAATGATACAGTTCATGATGTGTCCTTTTGGCCTTTGTCAATTGCAACCCCTGTTTCAGGTCAAAAGGAGATGGCACGCTTGGGCTGTCCGGATTGGAAAAAATGGGTGCCAGCTGTGAGCAGGGTTTTGCCTTGGATCGCAAGTGCGGTGCATTGCGTAGGGCTTGAACTTGAAAGACCAGCGACATTGATGAGGGCTTTCGCGCAATATTCCGTTGTAAGACAGTGTGACCGTGGCATGTTTTGATTGTTGATGCTGAGTTGCTCCTTTGTCAATTGCCCTTCGCCCTTCGTGTGTGGCAGCTTATCGCATCCGCGCACAGCCCACCTTGTGTTCCCTGATCCCAGGCTTTGCGTGCAGTCCAGCCGACGTGATTGAAAGCTGGTTGGCACACGGCATCGACACTGGCACACTGGGTACATGCTGCAACCATGTATATAGTTGTTCCGATTCCAATTAAAATCTGTGATGAGCCGCTTGCTTTCGCCGATGTTGGGTGATGTGATGTCAACCGCTCAGAAGAGTCTCAGAAGCAAGAAGCAACCAGAGTAGCGCGGCCTGTGAAAACAGCAGCTACAATATGACTGTGCCAGATGCCCTTAGTTCCTGTGGATGCACTTTTGCTGAGCCCCGTGCCAAGAAATGCCGTGAAGCGGTTGCGTAGATGCAGACGAGTCTGCTTATATATTTTATCATGTTTGATTTACCCCTCACGGGTTCCATGCAGATACAGTCACAGAGTTCACGCAGCTCCGCACAACTAAGTACTAAGGGGAGGAGTCGCATTTCATAGCTACTACTACTCACTGCCTGTCCAGATGATAGGATGAACATTAACAACCATCCACGAGAGTCAACAACCAACCTGCTGCCAGCTTCAGGCGGCTCCATGGGGCTTACTGCAGCTGCGGCCAGTTTGCTACCTGCCAGGGCTGCCTGGAGTACTGAACAGAAGTCTTAAGTGAGTAGTGAGGCAACCGCTTGATTTGTTAAGTGAGGTTCTTATTACCTTGAGTTTCATCTTCGGCTTTAAGTACTTGCTCTGTCCAGAGCTTTCTTGCTAATCACTGCTGGTCCTTGTTGCTAAGATTGCTGGCTTTGATGGGCACCAGATTGCGTTGGAGACCCAAGTGCCCGCTCTGTTTCCTTGAAGACGCCCTAAGTAGCGTCCTAGAGTCCTAGCATGTTCTAGGTTGGGAAGCTACTTAAGCTCAATAGCTTGCCTACTTAACCTTACTTAAGCTCAATAGATTGCCACCTCCCTAATTGAGTTAGGACAACTATGAGGAACGTCAATTTTTGGGTCTGAAAAGCAGAAGTTCCTAGGACATTTGGCCCGACCAAAAATGGGTAATTCACAAACGTTATGGCCGACATCAGCCGACTGTGAATGCTTTTTTCGCATTGAGGCGAGCTGCATTTGGCGCGTCGAACGCGAACACCCTGGAGTTTCTGAGTCACAGGCTAAGCGGAGTTGAAAACGCTTGGACGTTACTGAGTCAACATCCCGGAGGGTGTTGAGCCGAAGTGAGCCTGTGAAGTGAGATTCAGAAGTTGCACTTTCTCCAGCAATATAAATACTGTATATAAATAAACACATACATACATACATACATACATACATACTTACTTAATTACATGCATACACACATACATGCATGGCTCAAGCCGCAAGTGCTCAAACCGGCTCCCCACGAAGACCGGTTGGTGCGGATTTCCCCACTCGAACATAGTTCCGCACTACCACATCGAGCGCGGCCCATCTTCAAGTTCGATTAGAACACATTCTTTGCCCGTGATATTTGACCCCCTCGACAGCTTTCAAACCGAGCTCTTTGGTGGCTGGCAGTTTCTCGCCTGGCTATCACCTGGGGAAGGTGGAGGTCACTGGCACAACACCACAGTCACCAACTCAGGCCTGATCGCAGAGCGCGACCCGCCCCTTGCCCTCATCAAGACCGGCAAGCAAGGCCCTTGAGGTCCAACGGATCCAGGACAATGACACCATCCTGGTGCAGAGCCTACACTGTCTGCAGCAAGAGTTCATGCCACAATTGGATATGGCAAGACAAACTCCAACCAGGAACGCGATGCCGCCGATGTGGAACGTGGTGGCCAACCACTCACACGGCAAACCAGCCAACAAAGCCCAAACCAGCAACCAGCAATGGCTTGAACCACCACCAGGCCTTCAAGGTCAAACCGCTGAAACGCTCCAAAGTCCAACAGGAGGCAACTGAGCTCCTGTCCACGGCCTGGTCCAGCCTATCTGATGACGCCCAAACCAAGCTGCAAGCCTTGGGTATAGGACCAACGAAACCAGAGGAACCAGAGCTCAAAGATGTCCTTCGATCTCACATGGAAGCTCTTCCTCAGCAGGTGCAAGACCTCGTCACGAAGCTCACCACACCAGAGCCTTGCACGGAGCGATAGATAGCGGCTAAACTTAAAGGTCAAGTCACTGAGTTGAAGAACATGTCTATGAAGAAGGCTCAACTACAGGCAAAAATTGATCATGTCAAGTCCCAGTATGCTGCACTCCTCAGTGACATGCAGGAACTCCAGGTCAAGCTCGCAGACGGCCAGAAGACCTTAAAGAACCTGTCAGAGGACTACATGAAAGCGGTTAACCAGACTCCCACGCCAGCTGAGCTGACTGAGCCAACCGGGGAAACCGAACAAATGCCAATGGCGGTTGAATCCTTTGTGCATAGCCTGGGCATCTCCCTCACGGAAGAGCAAAAGACCCAGCTCCATGGGCTTTTGAAGAGGCCCAATCAAGATCCTGACGACAAGACTAAGCGCGGGAAAACTGATGCCACGGCCCAAGCCCTACCAGGACAGTGTGGGTAACATTTCAAGGAGCATGCTAGAGGGGTGGACTTTCCCAGTTCCGGACGATGACAACTTGTCATGTGAAGGCTCTGAAAGTCCAATCATGGGGGCACAGTTTGAATGGACATCGACCTTTGAAGAGGCATCCATGCCACCAGCAGTGCTTCGACAACCAACACCGGTTTGCCGTGCTGCCTCAGGCTCAGATGCCACCCAGGGGCACTCAGTTGAACCGTGTGCAGGGGACCAGACACATGCCACGACTGACCAACTACCTTTTTCTCGGGAGCTCCACACCACCAATGACGGGGACAGGTCATTCACTGGTAGAGGAGAGCAAATCCTTTTCAATTTTGATGAGCCACCAAATCACTGCATTTTTGGCAACGCTGCTGATCCGAGGGGATGGCAGTGCTTTTGTCCACATTCGTGGAGGTGCAACTGAGACCACAGTGAGCACTACGGCCACCCAACCAAGGCAGTCAACGATGCAAGACTATGCCACCTCTACTGATTGCATCCTCCAGAACCTCACTATGGCAGTGGGCAATCCAAGTGCGAGGTGCTACGCCGATGCACCTTGGAGAGCCTTTACCTGGGTATGTCTTTGCTCCAGGAGACAAGCACACAACCATGGGGCACCCTGCAAGACGCTGTTCAAGAGTCCATAGACACTGCGGAGGCCGTTGACATCCACAGTCTACCTGGACTCCACGAACTATGGAAACAGCATGACCTAAACGTCCAGGGAGATGCCAGCCACTTCGCGAACTCATTGTGGCTTCTATCCCAAAGCAGAGCCTTCCACTACCGATTTGCTGAGATCAAAGAGGGTGGATACCTCACAGACCACGTCCAACAGCCCATCCTGGTTCCATACCTAGACGACTGGCCAGAAGATGTCACCTTCCAACAGTTGATCAACAACTGGGCCAACCAAGGCTTGGGACAATACTTGATGGATGACAAAAAAGTGGTGATTTGCCATGTCACCAGGAAGATTTGTATCAATGGCACCATGACCAAGCACAGCAAGCCCTTCAATCCGTATGGCAACTCTACCATGCCGAGATCACTGGATGGCTTTGCTCGCACTTCCACTGAGTTTGTGCCTGCAGTTCTGATCTGCCATAGGGGCCAAACTCATCAAGAGGGCCACTACTTTGCCATCCTCATCTATCGCGATTTGATGTGGTTGGCAGACGACGGCAAGGTTCCCACCCACTTGCCCCATCTGACGCCAAGTCAGATCACGCAAGTCTGGGCTGTCAGCCTGGACGCTTTCAAGGCACCACAGCAGGTGCTGCAAGGATTACCACCTCCTGAGGAGCCGGACTATGATCCTCCACTGCACCCCAGCCCAACAAAGAAAGCCAGAGTTGAACAAGATCACAACGTCCTCCACTTTGGGTCACCAACATGGGTCGACAAGTCATTGATTGGTACTGGATCAGAGACAGTGGGATATACATCTTTGCTGAGACGCACCTGGACCCACAGAAGCACTGTGAACTTTGCTCGTACTTCACCATTCGAGGCAGAACAGCTTTTGGCACCCCAGCCTCTCCCAACCAAGATAACACAGGCACACATGGTGGCCTTTCGGTTTTAGCTGATCCTGCGTGCGGCCTCGCGGAGTTTGAAGCCTATTTTGGTGATTGGACTATATCTACGCACAGGGGAGACACTGCAAAGTGAGACAAACTCCACCATCATTGGACAGCTGCTAGCACTTTTGACATGTGGTAATTGGGGTCTGGCAGAACCATCCCGACAGTCTGGCCACCACTGTTCCAATTTGGCATCCTTGCTCCTGATCACAGTGTCCTTTCCGGCAATGTCATTGACTTTGGCATCCTCCACAACACACTTGCGGGCACGACCTCCATCACCACTGACTGGGCAGTGCCATGGCGCCCACATGCCTTGTTGAAGCTCAAGTTTGACATTGAGGCAGCCACCAAAGAATACCGCCAGATGCAGTACTTTCCACCACTACCAAAGGCTTGAGCTCTATATGGCAACCCACCCAATGGGCCAGCGCAAGAGTGGGCGGACTGGATCTCCAAGACTGAGCAGTATCTTTTGCAAGAACATCCGTGGGCTGTTCAAGGACGTGGCTCAAACCATCCCAAAGGCCAGACGGGAGCAACCGAAGGCTCGCTTCCAACTTGCACTACAACAACCTGACACCTGCTGAAAGGGCCGAATCAAAGGATTCATGCAAAGCACCGGGGATGTCCACCAGCATTGGATGGGTCCCACTGGCATCGCTACGGAGACCCTCATGCGGCTGAACTGATGATCCAAACGATGAATCACCAACTTCAAGAAGCGCAACAAGCTGCCAATGATGAGACCATGCTCCAATACAAACATTAACTGCAAGAGGACCATCAAAAAGGGCTCAGGGGTTTCTTTAGAAGCTTGAAAAGATGTGAGCTTGCTTGGGAGCGCCCATATCGCCAGACACCCATGCCACAACGGATGGACCAGCGCCTCCATGACTGGGGAGGCCTTTGGCGCATCAGGCAGGACAACAATCCCTGTCCCCGACCTAGCCTCCAGCAAGCAGCACAAGCAGGCACAACAACTGGAACCCCTGACTCCAGGCCAGCTCAGTCGCATCCTCAAAGCGCTGCCGGACAAAGCCAGCGGGCCTGATGCAGTTTCCACACAGCTCCTGAGAAGCATTCCACCACTGGCCTTGGGTCCACTGCTACAGCTCTATCACAAGATGGAAAGCACGGCTGAGTTGCCAACCCAGATGCACCTGGTTGTGATGCTACCCAAAAACCAGAAGCTGGACCCATCACACTAACATCCGCCCTTTGGCGAGAAAACCCCTGCTGGATCAGTGGCAGCAGAAGCTACCAGCCTACATGGATCACGATCGCGCCCGCCCGGGTGCCAATGTGCTTCACGTGGCATTGGAAAGATTGCTACGTCAGGAAGTGCACAAGGCCAGACGACAGCATGGAATCACCGTCTTGATGGATATGTCGACTTTCTACGACGCTATCCAGCTTGACAAATTACAGGCTGAAGCACTCAAGCTAGACTACCCACCCCTGCTACTTGAACTGGCCATGCAACTCTACTGTGGACGGGCGGAGCGCATCCTGGCTCATGATGAAGAACCTCTATGGAGTGCGGGATGGATACACTTGAGCCACAAGAGCACCGCCAGATCCAACACCGTACCAAGGACATGGTACATGGCATGATCTTCAGGCCCCATCAACATCAAGGGTGGGCGTTCACATTGGGTGGAACTCCATCCACCTACGACCAGCGCAGCCAGGTTTGGGTTTTTGGCCTTTGCGCGCATCACATGGCCCTAGGTCAGCTCCAACGGCTCGGGGCCCTCACCGGCATCCCCAACCAGCCCCACACCAAAACCAGGGCTCTCATTGCTGGCCTTGTGGCGTTGGCCAAACATACCGCAACACCTGTGAGAGTCATCGTCCAGCTGGCAGCTGTGTGGGAAGTCTGGACCCAACCGAGGCATAGAGGCCCTTTTCAGGACTTGCTCGAACACCTGACGGAGCAAGACTTCACTAGAGCGACGGTCCTCTATGTCTGCCGCAGCACACGCACACCAGAAGCACCAGGCAATGAGCCCCAGTCACGGACACCAACACAGCACAGATGGGCACCACACCGCAGTGGCCACCAAAAGGGTCGAGGGGGGCAAAAGCCCATCGAGTGGCCATCTCCTTGACCTCCTTGTGCACCTTCAAGGGAGGGTCGGTGTTGCGTGACCGCAGGGCTGCTAGCTGTCTGTCTGATCGGGCGAGTGTCATTAGACATCGGTGTGGCTCCGTGATTTGTTCCATAGTTGCTGGAAGTTGCTCTATCTGTCGCTTGACAGCCGCTCGACCTGGGAGCAGCAACTTCTGGGTCCCAGTCCTTGAGGAGAGAATGCAACAGGAGTGCCCACAGCTCACCCTTGAAGACCAGCCGGAGCCGCCCAGTCCCCATCAAGCCCTGCCCAGAAAGATGACAAGACAACAGGTCATCAAACAGATCCTAGCAGCGCAGCTGAAACACCTCCAACTGACAGGCATAGACTGGAGGAAACAACAGAGTACATTCGCTGTGAAAGATGCGGATGTAGTGTCCACAAGAGGATGAAGCGGCCTTCCAGGCTTTCGTGACAAGCCCATGCCTACAACCAACCTCATGAAGGGCACTCCAGTCACGTCCTATCGCAAAAAGGGAGAAAGTAAACTGCAGGCAGTGTGGACACCGGGTGATACTCACTGGAGCCATACGCAGACAACGCAAGGGAGCAGCCATCAGTGGATCACCGCCACTCACGGAGCTCTTTCGCAGACAAACTGAGCAGGCCACACAAGACAAGGCAAGCGAAGCAGGACAGCAAGGCCTGCAAGGCCAACTTGCGCCAGGGGAGTCTGAGGATGCCAGTGGACAGGCAAAAGCCTCCAAGCCACCTGCCTCCTACAGGACTAGCCCAAGCCCTGATGGCCCACATGGCAGGCCCACGCCAAGGAGGTTGCATTTTCCCACGGCACTGGATGAGCCAGCTCAACTTGAACAAGCCCCAATGCCTGTGGAACAGACCACACCGGCACGAACAGAAGAACCGGCTGCTGAAGTCTACATGCACGGAGACTACTTCTGAGCCGATGAGACATTGAGGCACCAGGCCTAGATAGCCACAACGGCAAAGAGAGCCAAACTCAACTTTAGGAAAAAATACATACATACATACATACATACATACATACATACATACATACATACATACATACATACATACATACATACATACATACATACATACATACA
>CAXAMN010022206.1:156588-176856 GCA_963970005.1 Durusdinium trenchii | reverse complement strand
ACATACATACATACATACATACATACATACATACATACATACATACACACATACAGCATACATACATACATACATACATACAGCATACATACATACATACATACATACATCCTGTCAAGTACCATTTAGTACAATGAGGTTTTGAGCCTTTAATGGTTATTCCGAAAATGAGCAGATCGAAAAGCACTTGATAGCAGCTGAAGCTGAGGGGGTGGGTTTTTTTTGATCTTCCACATACAAGACCATCATAGACCATCCCTTCACTCAACACGACCCGTTTTGGCAGGCCGTTTGACGTGGCCGCATCCGATTCCAGCCGAACCCGGCGGCTCCAAGGTCTGGCAGGCTTGTGCTTGGAGGCCCCGGGACCGAAAAACCAGTGGTGCCTCTTCCGTGTTAGTGCTGTTAGTGTCACCTGGGTGGGAGATCCATTCACATTGTGTGGGGGCTGGAAGAGCCCGTAAGGAAGCTGCTGCGCGAAAACTCGGCACACTTGTGAATGCGGTGCGTGAAATCCTGTACAAGTCAGAATGTGATGCGGCAATGCTCCACTTTGCTGCCATGGTGCTGCAGGTAGGGCGTGATGATTTGCGTGGGATTTTTGCCAGTGAGGTTATTTTGGCGTGGGCCTTATTTTCGAGCACCCTGGCTTGTGGCTTTGCATGAAAAGGGTGGACATCGCCAGGCATCTGTGCTTTACCAACCACTGAAATGCACACAGTCGCTCCTGACTCACGTGTTGCGTGCATGTATGCATATAGTATATGTACTCAATGAAAAAACAAAAGCCGAGAAACGTGGGTACGTGATTCCCCCAAACACGGCCGGTAGTTAAGAGACATTGACAGCTCAAAAGATGCTAGGCTTCAATGTTTTAATGTTCGTAGCAGTTTGCCTGATTTGTCAACGCCAAGATCTTCATGATTCAGCTCCTCCTGGGTCGCAGAGCAGATGAGGCCATCGTTTTTGTTTTTGAGATTTTTGATGCTGTTGTTGAGCCTCCCACTCCCAATGTTCATTTCTGTATCATGTTGCGATGCCTGCTTTTGACATGAGCAAATCTATTTTATTTTGATGGATCTCGTCCATGATCCTTTTTGTACCTCCGCTCCTTGAATGTTTGCCTTTTCACCCTCTCCACAGTTTGGCATTTGCAGATCGAGTTCTCCATTGGGCCTTGTGTGTATACTCACCTAGGTGCCATTCTAATGTGCATCAAGTATATATATATAGATCTCATGTCAAAGATGGTGGCCCCCTATCGAGAGACAGAGAGAGACAGCAAGAGAGAGAGAGAGAGAGAGAGCGAGAGAGAGCAAGAGAAAGAGCAAGAGAAAGGGAAAGGGAAAGGGAAGGGGAAAGGGAAAGAGAAAGAGAAAGAGAGAGAGAGAGAGGCCAGCTTAGTGGATCCTGCAAACATATGTCAATGCCCGGTGTGGAACATCTCTTAGCATGGGGGATTCTCAAAGCATCTCCAAACATTCTGAAGGTAGATTTAGTTGTTGGCCAAACACTAGTGTAAGCCTCTTGAAACGACCAGTCAGCGCCAGGTCATGCCTCCGCAGGCTACGAACCATGCGTCGTTTTTTGTGACAGCGTGCCTGGGGTCATTCTGAGAGCCTCAGGCAACGAGGCCCTGGAAGGTTCGGAAAATTGAGCAAATTCAACCACATTGGGCCAGAGGGTCTTCCTATGCACACCCATATTGACATGGACTTATATAGTTCTAGCTCACGCACTGGTGTTTTGACTGTGGACAGGACAATGTTACGGCTGTTGGAGTTGAGCGCGCCTGGTCAGCATCGTTCATTGGCTTTGGTGTCCAGCGCCCTCCTTGTTACTATGATTGCTATGGTTGGGAGCACATCACATTCTCACAAACGTCGAGTCTATAAATGCAGGCACTATATATGAGGCAAGGGAGAGCCATGAAACACTCAAAGAGAAGAACCAACACTGCCAATCTTAACTGTGTTGTCTTCTTACAACACACCACACCACAGCAGGAAGTATGGATACTTGTCTCAAGGGGAGCCTCTGAGTTTGTGCCGCATTTTGCCCGAAGAGGGACGGGCAAAAAGACATGGTGATCCAGCATCCCAGCTATGCTGCTCCTGACTTCCCCAGAGATCAGGTGTTTGGATTCTTTCATTTTGCTTCTTAGGACAGCTGGCTGCAACCTTGCTGCTGGCTACCAGTGTGCAGGGCCAAGATGACCAAGTATGCCTAGAAAATCAATGAACATCTCTTGCTAAGAAGCGGCAACGCGCAGAATAGGTTGGATAGCGTCCCATAGCCCTGCTAGGGCTGATTCATTGATTGTTAGAACCGAGCAAGACGCCGCAATGACCCCTTACATGTCACTGTCGCCCGAGCTGTTCGGCAACCAGGCCACCATTCTCCTCCCAGCAGAGGCATCGATTTGTTGCACCCTCAATGGTGTTGGGTGTTGACTGGAATCCATTGTAGAGATGATCAGATATCAAGATTCTCACAGGCATTATATATATATATATAATTGTACAATATAGTATATATATACAGTATATTTTTTCCAAGAGAGTCACAAGATTTACAAAACGATATGAGGGAAGAGCTTTAATGGAGCGGATAGCCTCTTGACAACGGCAATGACAAGCCCACCCAGCCATCAAACACAAGGTTTGGGAACCAAACCACACACCTGAAATCTCGGCTTCCGCTTGAAGACTGGACTTGATGCACCAAAGTTCGTGAGATGTGCCAGGCATGGGAATATTTGAGTGTTCGCATCGGAGCGACTCTTTGAAGGCATGAGCTCCAGTGACATGAAGAGCATAGTTTTCTTAAGAGCACAACGCTGAACTTTTGGAGTCCAAATGCGCACAACTGCAATGCCTTTGATCACCTGATCACCTGACCCTTTTTTTGGGCGGTGTCTTTGACATTGAGCCTGGTTCTTTGAGCCAAAAGATACGTAGGCCCAAGTGCTAGAAGGACGCAAAAAGGAGTCATTGCAGCAACGTGCGAAACGGGTGCCGAACTTGCATTGGCATAGGAAGTCCAGAAATTGAGTTTGGCATGCGACAAAGAGGCTATTTATTGAGGATGCGGCGCTTTGTGTTTGCGGGCACGAGCGCTGGGTGAAATACATTGATTTGTAGCAGCGCAGCCTTTTCGCTTCATTCCACGAGGTTCATGAATGAGGGTATGCCCCACAAAGTCAAAGGACTCATGGGCCATGCTCCTGAAACTTAAGCACCTACGAATTGGTAAACCTTGCAGACGACCAATTTTTTGGGTGGCAAGTTCTGGTTGGATGTTTTGGTATAAAAACTTGCCTGACTTCATGACTTTATAGCAGACACGGTGGAGAAAGTACACGACCTGGCTGGTGCTTAGCCAACCGCACACGAGGGGTCGCCATGGAGGTGCAGTTGCCCCCCCCTTCACGCACCAACCTGGCAGTCCAGACCTACCAGACCTGGTCGAGGTCTAAAAGCCGATGCTCTCGAGCGAAGAGGTCGCACCGGCGACCGGAGGGCGCCGACCGGCCCGGGTCATCTTTCGCCCCCCGGTCGGCGGTTCGTTTTTATTTTGATGGACATGGATGCTTTCCACAGAGTGCGAGCAGCTTTCACGACATCTAGGGCACGCGGATGGTGCCTTTTTGGGATTCTCAGTGACAATGTATGACAATGTTATTTGTATTTTTGTCCATACTTGTTCCGAACTCAGGTTGCTGATCCCTTGCATTGGCGTGAGCCTCACTGGCAGACGACAACGCAGGCTTGCAACTCATGCCAAACTAGAGGACCATGCCTCGGCTTGTCGAACGTTCTGTAAGCTTTTCGTCAGAAGTCTTTTTGGTCAGCTGTGACAGGTTCTTCGGTTCTTCAGTTTCTCCCCATGTTTCACTTCAAACGAACACGAGATGCATAATGGCACGTGCGTGCCATATGGATCGTTTTGTGGAGGATACGCTCGCACATGTCTTCAAGTCGTATGGAGAGTTTGTGAATGAAGACCCTGCCAACAAGCTTTGGTCAGTGGAGGACAGACGGCACACACAACTCACTTCCCAAAAGGCTCTTAGCATTTTGGAACGAAATGGTCATGGTTTCCAAATGTTTCCAATGTGGCCATCTGTCTGTGATTCATTTTTTGTGACATCTGTCTTTGTTTCGTCCAGGAGGAGGATGTGTCCGACGAGTATGTCTCCTACTGCCGGTTTCGCGTCGACGGAATACCTGTACGCCAAGCACGGAGTGTAGGAAACACGCTGCGGCGAACCCTACTCCGGCAGGAGAAGAACTGGCAGCGACCTTTAGACCTTTAACTTCGGATAGGGTATAATGATCTCCCAATAGATAGTGAATGATAGTGACATGGTTTTCATTACATTTTTTTTGGTGGGCATCTACTTTTACTATCTTTTACTATCTTTTTACTACTATCATCTATTTGGGGGTCTATAGGTATTCCTGTGCTGCTTCTCCTGCAGAACCTTTTTCGAAGCGTGGCACAGGACCTCTTTCGAAGCGTTGCACCCGTCGCTTTCCGGTTGCGCCGCAGATCCTTTGAGGTGGCGACGGGGAAGGCGGGAAGCCGGAACGCCGATCCTTTCCGTTGGACTTACTGTATCCTTGGAAGAAATGCGGCATGAAAAGCTCAACAAAAAAGTTACACTGCAGTGCTGCAACGTGCTGCAGTACCATTCAGCTGCATTCAGCTGCAGGTCTTTGTATCGCGATCTCAACCTGCACTGCATGAATATGCCTCTGTTCCGGGCGTGCAGGACACTGCTGTTTTCTTCATTCTTTTTTTTTGGTTCAGAGGTGGCGAAAAGAACACCCGTGTGGAGGCTACTTGTGCTAGCACCAGAGAATCCAAAGACCATGTCTTGGACAAGTAGCACCAAAGACCGTGACCTGACAAGGCAACCTCCCTCACTTCCCGGTTTTTATGGTGTTGCCAAAGCAACCACCATCCAAACCCGACCTGCTCTGGCCCCAGGAGTCTATGATCGATGTCGTGCGGTTTGTCCAACATCTAGCTGTCGCACCTGCTGGGTACCTACCGAGCAACCTGCCTCTTGCTGCAGAAGCTCCCAATTCCAATCAACCAGACAGTTGCTGGGCCCAAAGCTGCGTGTGTTTTGATTGTCGTGCTTGGAGACAGGGCAGACCGTTTCAATGCTTTTCCCGGTCCCCATTGAAACTCGTTCAGTTTGGTGTGTTGAAGAACTGACTCAGACACTTGGGACAAGTTGCTATCCATGACACACACGCACACACGGCACACAGACACAGAGGTTGGCGCTGGATTGCTCGCAGATGTGGGCCTTGCGCTGTAAGAGCCAGTGATTTGGATCCTTGGTCATTCAATTAATTCTACATCTTTAGGAAGTCTAGCGCCAGAGGTTCACATGCCACCAGTTACAAGTCAATATGTGGTGGGCTCAGAGGGCCAAGATGATCCCTCCAAGACCGTTCTTGAGGATGCGATTGATGGCTCTACATTCTACGAAAGGCCTATGTGCTTGCCTGTGGATCAGCATTTACTAACTATCTCAGCCCCTGCCATCATTGAGTTTGAAGTAGAAGCCACCTGCTGCTCGCAGACTGTGCCTTGGATAGGTGGACAGAACCAGGCAACTTAGCAATTGGCGGGATTGTTCACCATGCACTCCGGTGTAGGGCAGGAGGTAGGCTTTTCCCAGACTTATGGCTGCAGCTGTGATCGGTTTGCCGAAGTTGTCCTGAGGTCATTCTGGTGCGCGCTTTTTATAAATGGGTAGTCATACCGTCCTACCTGTCATACCATAGCGTTTCATTGAACAGCTCCAGCCTGAAGGAATGGGAAATTGCGCCAGCCTTTGAAGAATATCGCCAACGGCTTCGATTTGACCATTGGCTCATGGTTCCACCGCTCTTTTCGCCAGTGCCTCCTGCTGCAATGATTCCCTTGGTGGCCTTGGTTTGTTGCAGTGTCATCAACCTTTGAATCATCAAAGCGTACGGAACTCCAAAGCCACCGATCCTTGGGGGCCACAGATCCTTTGAACATTTCCGGTCCCACAACGTCGCGTTTGGCCTGTGGGGTGGTCGGTGTTATAAAAAGGGGTTCTGGCAGGTTTCATCATTTTTTCACATGCTAAGAGGCTTCTGCTACGGATAAGTCAGGGTTCCAAGTGATGTTGTTCAAGTGCCATGAGTCACAGTTCTGATTGGGACTACCAGGAAAGGGACATAAACGAGATGCCGGAGTCGGAAAGCATTTGCCCACGTGCTTTCCTGAAAAGCAACTAGAACACGGGCAACATGTGAAGCCATGTCACTTTAAATGTGTCCACCGTCGGAGGAGAACAAGCCCTGCTTGGCTGGGCGGGGCGTGTGCAGTGTGGGGCATGTTTGTTGCTATCAGGTGAAGAAAGTGAACTATTTGATCACTGGAGAGGAAGATCAGGCGCAGTGCTCCCACGGCTAAGCCGGATGTGCCGATCCGCGTGGGGCGTGAACCAGTGTTGGATGCACAACTCGACCGTTTGGGTCCAGCCGGTCGGGTCCACTCACACCGGGATCATCCGACTCCTCGAGTTGGATTTTTTGCCGTTGGTTTTGGTCAGAAATCATGGCATTGGGACTTTCTGGGGGATTCTCAATTGCCCAGACTGCTCTTTGAAGGGAAAACCGCGCAGTGACAGTTATATAAAGCTTCTTGTGATGGGGGCATTCATCGAAGCAATGGTTTGAACAGACCCCGAGAGGCTGTCTTTTTTTTTTTCTCTCTCTCTCTCTCTACCACGATGCGAGAAAGACGTGGCGTTGCTGTGTTGCTTTGGTTGGTCCCAGTTGGTTATTGCACCAAAATCAACCCAAATCACCTGTCACGAGTCACAAGTCACGAGGAGGTGCTTCAGCTCGAAGTCTGGACGACAAAGTCTGCGAACGCTTCGTCGCTGCTGCGCTTGGCTTCTGCCTCGTTGCTGGCCGGCCTTGAAGCCCGGAAGGGCCAAATCAGTGTGCCAGAACCGAGCGAGTTGCCAGGTCGGGGTCAGCTCTGTTGTTGTGTTTTTTTGGGTTTCTGGAATTGAGATTGTTGGCGTCTCAATCTTCTTTTTTGGTTTTGGCTCCTCTGGCCTATGACTTGCCGGGTCTTGTCAGGCATGAGGCATGCAAACCCTCCCAGTGGACCGCCGGGACACCCAGGTCTTGTGGGGAACCTCAGGGCCCGGGGTCTTTCGACCAGAAAAACCCTATGACGAACCCATCACATAGAAGTGGATGGCGCCACCTGTTTGGTATTCGGAACGCACAGACAGCACATGTTTTCACTGCAAGAACGAGAGATGCATGGCATTACGTGTGTTTGGTGAAGAAGGCATCTCCCTCCAATGTGAAGAGTTCACAAAAAAGCATGCTGATTTCCTGCCACCTCGTAATCTCCTGGATAATGTGTGTGTATGCTTTTTGTTTGGGGGGGCTTTGGATGATACCAAAGGCAACCCTGTTAGCCCAACCGATTTCATCGTTGAGTGCACGGTTGAATGCTTTTCTTGCAGGCTGCAGGGTGATGATGCGCTGGCAGAGTTGCTCAACAGTGTGCAAAACGATCCATCCCTGATCTCTGCAGGGGCTGCGGAGAGGGATGAAGACCTGAGCACTTTGACCCAAGGCTTGTTTGATGAGTGACTCAACATTCCCAGCGCTGAGTGCTTACAACAGATGACCCTGGCAGAGTCCAAGTTAAGAAGTTAAATTGCCAGCAGTGTCCCGAATGGGCGAGCAAAAAGGAGAAAAGACAACACGCGCACACACACATAAATACATACATACATGTGTATATATTACATATATATATATATATAGTTGCATTTGCTTCACAGGAGGTTGGCCTTTATTTGGCAAGTGCACCCCTTCAATTCTTCAATGAGAACCCACAAAAGAATCATGGCACCAAGTGGGCGCTACAAGAGGCGCACCTTGTCTACTTGGTGGTTTTTGTTCTACTTGGGCGCCTTTGTGTGGCCGAGTTGCCCGGGTGGGTTCGGAGGCCGCCCAGTGCTGTGGTGCACCCCTCTGTTTCCCATCGCCTCACAGAACCAAGTACTTCAAAACGCATGCTCAAGCTCAGCGTGAGAAACATTCTTGCATGCCTGTTCTTAGATCCTTGAGACACGACACTGTAACTATTATATCCAAATGTGACCTTGCCCACGAGCATGCCAAGAAAAGTGCCGAAATTTGGACTTGTTCACGAAGCTGCTACAGACCCCACATTACTTGCAGACAACAGCAGTTTGGGCCGCATGGGTTGTGCATGAATGAGGAGACTGAGAAGGGCACAGAGGCCTCACCGGAACAGCTGGCTGTTCCGTGCTGTTTTGCTCAGGAACCGATAGCTAGTAACTAGTGGTGCAACCTGTTCATCAGCGTGTTGGCCCTCATCTGTCGGGCAAGACAGGACAGCAACTCTTGAGCTTGCTGTTTTGTGGCAGGACCGAGGCCGGCAAGCTCCCGTGATGGAGGCAGGGACGGACAAACGACAAGGGTTCTTCCAGGGAGACACCACAGACGGGTTCTGTTGTCGGAGAATTGGTGCGGCTAAAAAACCATGGCATTGGACCATTGCAGGGGCCCTTTGTTTCTAGAAGTCTGATCATTGGCATGGACTTCCTGCGGGCGTCCGACTCATGAAATCTCATGAACCATACCTGGCCACAATGCGGCATGATGTATGTGCGCCCCGCTGCCCGGATGTGCAGAATCCAAGCGCGAAGGATTTGAAAGAGATTTCGAAACATGACACAGAAGTAGAATTTGAGCAGATGCGTTCAACGCTGTGTGACACATTGCTTTAAACGAAGACTTTGCACTCGACAAGACGTCGAAGAGCCATGGATGCCAACGCTGGCCACTTTTCGCCGGAGATGCTCCAAGGGCAGATGATGTTCCAACAAATGCCAGGGATGTCCTCTCCGGGCCAGATGCCCCAGATGCCCTTTGGCAACATGGAGCAGCTCCAAAATCAAGTGGGACAAGTCCCGATGAGCAATCAAGCTGCCCAAGCCCAAGGTCATCCTCATCCCAGCTACGCAATGCAAGGCCATGCAATGGGTATGCAAGGCATGGCTCAGGGGATGCATCAAGGAATGCCACAGGGCATGCCACAAGGCATGCCCCAAGGCATGGCACAAGGAATGGGGCAAGGCATGCAAGTGCCTCAAGGCATGTCCCCAGGAATGTCACCTGATGGCACGATGGTCCAATTTTCCATGGACAGCCAAGTGGCGCACGCAGCCCACAATCAAATGATGCAACACGGTCAAGCCGGTGGTCCGTGCCAAGGCAACCCCTGTGGTGGATGTCCTGGTGCCGCTGGTGCTGGTGCTGGTTGTGGTGCTGGTGGTGGTTGCGGTGGTTATGTTTTCCAGCCCATGCAGAACATGATGATGCCACAAAACATGGTGCAAGGCCAAATGGCGGCAGCAATGAGCCCTGGACCCCAAGGTTCCAATGGTCAGGGTGGGCAACAGTTTCACCCTGGCGGCATGCAATTTGTTATGGTGCCCGGAGCGCCAGGGCCAGGGCAGATGCAGCCAGGAATGGCAGGACTGCAGGGGATGCAAGGTCAAATGACTCAAATGCAAGGCATGCAAGGCCAGATGGCCCATATGCAAGGACACATGCCTGATGGACACGGAAACCAACCAGGGCAGGCGCAAGGACCCCAAAGCGGTGACGGCCCGGGTGCTCCACATGGTGAATCTCCAGGTGATGGTGATGCCAAAGGGGGTCCTGGGCGGATGGCCGCCGGGCGTCGCAATACTCAGCCAAAGCAAGGTGCGAGCTGGCAAGCGAGCCGTCCGGGACGTCCAGATCTTTTTCGAGCCCCCGACTCGGAAGTGCCTGCCGTGCCTGGAGAGCAAGGGAAAGGAGCAGGAAATCAGGCACTGTCGGCATCTCAGGATGGCACGCAGAAGGGCATGCGAAAGCCCAAGAATCCGTGGGCTGACATCCAAGATTCAGGAGGCTTGGATCAAGAGATGGCGCAGATGTGGGCCATGCCTAACGTGGACAATCAGCAGAAGGCAGGCTTTGGGAAGGGAAAAGGGAAGAAAGACGGCAAGGCCGACAAAGCAGGTGATGATGGATCTGGAGGTGGCAAGGCGGGCAAGGATATGCCACAACAGAAGTGGGTAGAGGTCCAGAAGAACAACGTAGGCAAGGGACAAAATCGAGGCATTCGGCAGGATCAATGGCAACCGACCCTTGGCTTAATTCAGAAGGGAACTCTCTTGGTGTTTTAAGCGTGCTTGCAGCAGAAGGCACTTTCAACTTCAGGCCATGTAGGCTTGAAAGAAACACCACAAGCAGACGAATAGGCTGTGAGACCTTCATGCTAACTCGACCCAACACGCCTCACATCGTACCTCAGGAAAGAGTCGCCAAAGTTGCCGGAGGCCGTTCCTATGTCTTCCATGCCAATGCCGCTGCCCGGAAAGGGGAAAGCCCCACCTGTCTACAATCCAGGCAGCTTGGCCCAGGGAAGACCAGGACCAGTTGGCGTCGCCGTTCATGAAAGTTGGCCCCTTCGGTCTTCGGAAAAGGGTCACGGGGCCAGGCCATCCAAGTAACCATGATTATGTCAGGGAGTGTGCATCATTTGACCATCCATGTGAGCCCAGCCCAGGTGGGTCCATCCATTCTGTCTTTTGTTCACCATGCCCAGGTGGGTCACCCACAAGCCAAGCCAGTGCTGCTCCCAAGAAGAAGGGCTGGCGAGATCGAAAGATGGATGATTGGCTCAGCGCTCGCTTCAACGGACAGCCGCCGGCAACTCCCACCGGGTCGATGGGCTTGGCAGGCAGGGCAGAGATGCTTAGTGATTCCTCATGAGCTTTCTCAATCAATCTGAGAAAGCTTGCCTGGTGCAAAATCTTGGCCTTTTTGTTCGGTACTGGTCATGATGAGTGGAATCGAATGGGTCTCTAGCTAGTGTCAACTACAATCTAGGTTTGATGCTCGTGGGGCAGCTTTAAACCATCAAACCGCCGCTCAGAGGTGATGAGTCTGAATGGCTGGGCGACGATGGATATGAGGAGAGCGACAGGCCGAAGAGGAAAGGTGGCAAAAGCAAAGGAAATGGAAAGGACGGCGGCAAAGCCGACCGGAAGGGCGGCAAAGGCAAAGCGAAAGGCGGAAGAGGCAATGGTGGTGGAAACTACTGGCGGGGTGCGTGATTTCAAGACGTACATTTTAGTAGTGGAAGCTCACAGCAGTTTCCCTTGTGCCCATTGCCATCGTAGTGAATCTTACTAATTTCCAAAGCCATCCCGAGTTATGACTGACTCTTACTCCCAGCGAAGCTTCATGAAAATAGGCCCTACACTTTACCTGCGCATGCTTGCTGGGATGGAGCCTTGGAAAGGTGACCTTTCTCTTCGTTTATGATTGGGAAAGGTGGCGACCCCATTGCATCTCATTGCATGCTTTCGCATTTCCTTCTGCCGATTGGCTTTCTCTCCGGCGCCCGGCGCACGGCACTGAAACTTACATGCGAGAAAACAAGTGCGGCGAGTTGTAGCCTGGCCACTTTTACTTTTTTGGGGCTATAATTTGCTGCAAGCCTTCTCAGTTCCCAGACGAACATTGAGAGCTGGTTCTGTGGCAGTTCTGTGACCATGAGTTCACGCTTGCACGAACATGTCTGACACTGCTGGGTCCAGCTTGCACGTCAAGCCTGAGGCTTTCTTTCCTGCCGAGCAGGCGCGGTAGACTCATCCCTCCGGACAGGATGCGGTTGACACAACTTGGAACGAATTACATTTTCTTGTTCAAGTTAATTCAGGTTTTTCGTGCTAAGCTTGACACAGTAGTCGTTTGGCTCAAGTGGGCCTCGACTCCTGAGCATGATGGTGTTATCGAAGGTGATCAACATTTGCTTGCTCGTCGGGGTTCAGGCTGGGATATACCCAGACAATCACTGGGATTTCTCAACCGAGCTCACTGCTGACACAGCAGACGCTTTCGTCAAGGACAACGTCGACGCGGGGAAGACTGCCACTTGATCCGAGACAACGTCGAGCCGTTTCTGGGTCCTACTCCTCTCCCCGTGGTGTGCACAGCAGGTTGGTCTCAATGTTGCGAACCAATTGTTCATCTGTGCGTTTGCATGTGTTTGCTTATGTGGACGCTGCACCACCAGATTTCTGTTTGAGTGTTCGGAGTTGTTCCACATGAAAAGTGTAGCATGTTTCATGTGTTTGGCAGGGTTTGGGATTGGCCCCTAGTTTCCAGATACACGAACGGTGTGTCCGAGAAAGCGCCTTTTTCATTTGTCGCTTGAATCGAGGTATTCATACGCTGGATTGCCTCAGAAGGCTGAGGCTGATGAGTCAAGCAGGCCCCAAGCTGGAACTCTGTCGTTGCTGACTTTGGCAAGCATCCAGATGTGGTCTTTGGAGACGTGGCACTCTCCAAGAACCAGGCGCGTCTACCTGAGTGTTGTTGGACTCACAGGTCACAGGGGCATGATGGTCCATCAACGGGTGCCGACTTTGGCAAGCACAGCATGGGCACAGCATGGGCGAGTTCATTTGCCCACAGTCATCACATGTCATCACAACATATCACAACCCATCTTGATTCAATTCAATTCACCAGGCTGAATTTCTTAGCAAGCTTGCTAGGGCAGTAGTGAGCGGGGGTTTTGTGGTGCTTGTGCTGAGGTGCGCACAATTCACGGAGAGAACCAAAACCCAGGACGGGACCTGAGCACATCATTGCTGGCTCTGAGTCATGGCACCTCCCCCACCAAACCTTTTCAGATTGACATCCCTTGGCGGAATTTGTTCATTTTCGGTGGTCAAGTGGTCAACCAAGCCCCTCGGCTTTTGACCCATAGCCATGCTGCCGTCGTGCCGGACCATTCTTCCATAGCGCCGAGTTGTTTTGAGCGTTTTCGGCCAGAAGCGTTTCCGTTTTTGGTGCGAACGGATGTTTTGAATACAGTTTGCTCACTGAACTCCAGCTAAGATGCTTGTCGCTTTCCCAGGGGCACCAACCCTCCAAGATGACCTTTAGCATCCTTTAGCCGGTCAGCGTGAGAGGGAAGGCGGCACAAAGTTGGCCCTTGCAATCCAAAGAGGTCACAACGCAGTGGCCCAGAAACCAGCTTAGCTTGTGTTGCAGTGCCGCCTTGCAATCACAACTTCCAAGTCCAGCAACATGCACCAAGCATATTTACGATGCAGATGGAGGCGTTCATGGTTGTTTGCCGTTTCTTCCAGGATCTGGAGGGTGGCCCACGGTCCGCTACTTCAACAAGGAAACGGGCTATGGAGGCAAAGCGTACCCCAAAAAAACCGACAAGGCGATGTGCGATGAGCTCGGGCCCAAAGAGAAGCTAAGCAGAAAAAGAGCGGTGTGCAATGAGCGACGTAGCATCGACGTGTCATGTAGCGACGTAGCTTTGTGTGAAACGGTCTTAGAAAGGATGGCTTGATCATGGCTTGAGGCTTGAGAGCTTTTCAAGGAACGAATGGGCTTAAAACATTCTATATAAAAGTTAGGCTCACGGCTTTCACTGCCATTTCACCGGTCTCACGTGGAAGACATGCAGATAGATGAGGGAACCAACATTTGGAATTCAGTCGTCAGAAGGATCGTGGTAGTGGTAGGCAGTTTGCTTGGCAGATGTTGGTGAACATTGGTAGACGAAAGGAGAATGACATGAGGCGGAGCAAGGACGCTACTAGGGGCTCCTGGCCTTACTACTAGGAACAAGAAGCTACTAGGGGCTCCTGGCATCGCTACTAGGGGCAAGGACGCTACTAGGGGCTCCTGCGTAATGCTTTTGCTCATCCCCTCACTCCAGTGCACTTTTTCTTTTGGGAGCTGCACTGAGGACTTATATGCGCGATTGGGTTGAAGAGTTTGCCTCTATGTGTGACCCCAGCGACAAGAAGGGCTGCTCCGATCAGCAAGTCAAGTTTATCGAGAAGTGGTCTGGGAATCTTGGTGGAGGATGTGGTTCAGTGGATTTCAGTAGCCAAAGAGCGAATCGGGTCGAACAGTGAATTCATGGGAATTCTGTCAGGTCACTCTCGTAGGACACTCAGTGCTTCACTCGAAAGTGGACCACTGAACCGCAGCTGTGAGCACGTACCACGCGAAAACAAATCTCGCACGTGGGTCGCTGTTCACGTCGCCCCGCATTGCCAAATTGGAAGTTACATACGGATTCTTAAACTGCCAAGAGCCACACAATTGTCCTGGCACCTTACCGTACAAATTCGCCGATATCCCTTGATATTACCTTGATAGTGTTGCAAAATTTTGCACACTACGAACCACCACCAGCACAGGTCGCGATTGGTCGCAATCTTTCTGGTGAGCGTAAAGTGATCAAAACTAAAACATACCACGAGATCTAAAGAAATCTTTTGTCACGATTCGCCCACCGTACAATCTAAATTGTCAACGATGACTTGCATATGTGTCACCTCCAGTCTTTTCGCTATCTTCGCTTGCTGAAAAAAGGGGCCTGTTATGAATCACACGGGGCTTCACGTGATCCAATCTTTTGTGCTATTTGTACTTTTTTAAAGATGTTAAAGTATATTTTAATGTTCTTTTTTTATCGATATGTTCGTTGCAAACCCCGCATAACCCAACCAAGCCAGGAGAGGAGGGTTTTTTCAAGGGGTTACGGACCAAACCCCTGAGTGGAGGAACGGTACCGTCGGGACGTAACTGAAGACGTACCACGGCCACCAGCCCGGTCCACCGGCCGGGCGCTACGTGGGAAATGCGCCTTCCGGTCCACCATGGCTCTCGCAGATCGCAATCCATGGCGCAGTCGCATGCGACCCTCTCCTGAAGCAATCTAGACGCATCCCCATTCACAAAAGGATTCTGCACTTATAATTACATACAGTAATATGACATAACAATAATATTCCATTTTCAGATTGTTTTGCCTGCCACGGGGGAGACAATTCCACGCCTTTGTGGGTAGAGCAAGCCTTGCACAACACATACTTGGAATGGTGACAGTGTCGGCACTTTCCAACATCGTACACACGCCGCACACAAAAAATGCACTACTTAATTTTCTTCTAGCTGAGACTTGTCACGCAAACTCAGCTTCGATTCGAACAAATCCTCACAGCGATGCAAATTGCCAACCACACTAAACGCTGCGCCCGCGTGGGACATGAAGCACAGATCTCCACCACACCATCATGATTTCCAACAAAAGTTGGGCACCTCCATCCATGCCGTTTCCTCGAGTTCCGTTCCGCAGGAGCCGTAGCGTGAGCGGTTGTGCTTGCTCCGGTGAACACAGCTCACCGGGCCCCCTCAGACGATATGCGAGAACCCTGGTACTGGTACCTATTCATTCAGCAAGAATACATGTACTCGTATGTGAATATCATTGAATATGGAATACCCGGATATCACTTGATATCGTCCGTGTGCGCAGGCGCCAGACGTTATCATACATCCAGTTGATTTTTTGGGCTCCAAGGAAACCCAATGCTGACCTTCAAGGCCAGTTGACGCGCCTCAAGGGCACCTTGGCTTCCAAAAAGTCCAGAAGGCATGGCAATCATTCTTGTTGCTTTCTAGCCATCCCAAGAGATGCCAGAGCCTCCAACTTCAAAGGACATGACGAACGAAAGCTTCTGCCTATGAAGGACAGCGGAGCTAAACACAATGCGTGATTTCTATCCTCATGTTCCAGGCATGTTCGAGAAGGACGGTGCTTCCATGAAGCCAGATGCCTTGAAATGGGCCACTAGTTTGCAAGTTAAGTCCTTTCATGAAACCGTCAGTGACGGCTACAAGTGTATATATTATAGTAGGTAGGCCCTGGTGGTGGCAACACGGCAGATCAGGTATTTCAGCCTCAGTGACTAGGTAGGTGCTGGGGGTGGGCGACCCCTCATCAAAGTTAGGGCTGGACAGCGGGTGACAAGACATGCAAGAGGTGGAAGGAGGGAGGGAGAGGGAGGACGGGGGAGGGAGGGAGGGCGAGAGAGGGAGGGAGAGAGAGAGAGAGAGGCAGACCAACCTTGGGTGTTGGGTAAAAACGCCCGTTCATCTTCAGTACGGCAACAAGAGCAACCCAGGTCAAGCAGCGCATGAAGCTCATTGAGCAAATGTCTCAGAAGACGGAGCTTTAGTTTTGAAAGTGCAGTGAGAGCGTGCAGGAGTGTGTAGTTGACACGCTTGACAATTCAGGAAAATCAGTGAAAGCTTAAGCTCAGTGTGTGCTTTGCCATTGTTTGCACTTGTTCCATTCTTGTTTAGCACGGGCATTGATTAAAATTAAAACCAAGATTGATGGCCATGCGACTGTGAACTAGGCGGTTTTGAAGACTCACTGAACTTACTTTGAAGGTCTCCTGGCAGTGGGTGCGACAGAGTATGAATCAGTGACATGTTTGGATAGGTCATAGGCTCATAGATCAACATATCACAAAGACCCATTCGCACAACGTGCCGCATCCGGCTGACAGAAGGTCGCAGGGTGACATGCCGAAGACTCGCTTTTGGTCGGTGAAGGGGCCACTGGATGCTTTGTCCCAGGCCTCTGAGTGTCAAGAGCGCATCGGTAAGACTCGCTCTGCAACTTTCAATGCCTGTGATGGCCGTTCTGTGCCGTTTTGTGTTGCCTGGCTCATTTTCCTAGCTTCCCGTAAATCCCCTAATGTGTGGAATCTTATGCACACACTTCCAAGTGAAATGGATTAGATGTGACATTGACTAAAAGAAACGCTTGAAGCAAGCCAGGGATCAGGCTCTACTCCGGCAGAGTCCATGTGCAAGGTGGACCACCGATAGAGATACATTGCAACGACTCCGAGAAAAAAAAGAAACGAGCCCGCTTGACAGTGCTTGCTTGGCAATCCTGAGAAATCTGTGTGCTGCACAGCAGAACCTCAAAACGGAATAACAGTTGCGATAGTTTTCAAATAAACGTGACCATCCACCAGGCTTGCTGTCAGCAGCTTTAGCAGGGGAGCTCAGTGCTGGATGGAAAGCAGTCCCAACCACAAAAATGTAGACTCTTGTGCTTCCCAATGGACCAGAGACCTATCAATATTTCCATAAACTTTGGCTCAACATGACTCAACATGCCACATAATCCACGTTTTCACACAGATGTACCAATACCAGTACTACTCAGTACTACCACTCCCGGTCCCGTCCAAGCCACCTGGGGGGACTGGCAGGAACTGAAAGAGTAGCAAGTAGAGACCAATTGGATCGCCAGATCCGCTGTGCGCAAAAGAAAGAAACACCTCGACACATTTAGCAATCCTGACAATAATTAGCTCGTTGATGTTCTTTGAGCTCTTTTTGAGCAGATAAATTTGTAATTCGAGTGGCATCCGAACGGGGGTTTTATTCAGCAAGACTCTACAAGAAGGACATTGTCACCTAGCAAAGCGACATGCAGATGGGCAACATTATGGTTAGCAGAAGCCAACAGCAACATAAGCTTCTGATCTCCACCGTCAACATATGTCAACATCAAGCTAGTGCAGATACACGCTGAAAGGTGCCGTGGCAGAAAAGTTCGATCTCCAGACTCCAGACGTTGCGGACAGTGCAGTGCCAAGCGTGATGTCAATCGACCCGCCGCACAAGGAGGATGAATGTGCAACTTTTCGACACGTCTATAGACTATAGACAACATGAATAAGAGCAAAGTGACCCCTCTCCACGTTTCAAGCTTCAACAGGTGGAACGCTCTAAGTTTCCAACTCTCAAAGGACGTGTTTCTTTTCTTCGTGTGAAGTGTGCAGTGGTTCGTCTCATCGGCCATTCCGATTTCTACTCTAGTTGAACGGTCGGTAATGGCTCTTATGATAAAGTGAGGATTGAGGCAGGGACTTCAGGTCTTGCATTGTGCATGCCTCGCCCTGAGGCAAGGAAGTCTGACAGGCAAGACCGTACGCGTACCATGTAAGGTTCCTGTTGGTAGTAATTAGGCGAACTTGATGTGAGTTCACAATGGTGCACTTTCCTTATGTGTGCACTCCATCCGCTTCGCACAGCATTCGAAAATCTGCAGCCATATTTGGTAACATTCGAAGGTGTGTTGAGCCCACCCCAACCTCACACTTCCCAGTGTGGAGCTGCAAGCAATGGCGCCGCAAGAGGACCGAGAGAATCTGGTCTGACGCCAGTGTAACTTTTTGTTCCGCCTTTGGTTCCTTAGTATGACAGCAGATCATCACCGAAGGTCGAGGGTTAGAAAGGCAAGCGGCAGTTTCTGGCAATGGTGCCACATGTTTGCAATTCAACCCCGATAATTTCTTGCACCTCCAGTCATTCTGGTAGGCCCTCCAGTGATTATCAGGTATATCGGTATAGCATATGGGCCAATGCCACGTGGCAGAATCATGAACACTTTGGTCGCAATTTGGCACCCGAAGGCTACAGATGCAGCACAAACGATGAAATGTCCTCACAATATGCAGATCGCCCTCAAGAAACAGCTGCGTTCACATCACAAGTGCAGCCTAGGGGGGAAGACTCCAGCATGTTTAGAGTCTAGTTCCAGCCATTGGTGAGAGATACAAAAACGCGACAGCAATCAATATGCATATCCAGGTTCTTTTTCCCAATAGGTTCAAAATTCAAATAGTTGGGTTTTTCATACATAAGTTTGCAGAGGATCGGTGTTCTTGGATAAGGTTGCATCAAAAATCGAAATCACTTTACTTGTGAGATTGCTTTTTGTTGCTGGGGCCAGACGACCCCAACTGTCAATAATCCAGGAAATAACTGTAAACTGTGACACTAGATTAAAGTTTAGCCTGCCATGAGGCAGTTGCATCAAAGGTAAGCGCTCAGCATCAAATAGACTAGTGGCATCCCCACAAACAGCCAATCAAAGGAATCTACGATCTAGAGACATCAAGAGTCTTACTGAATAAGAGTAAGGGATCAGCAAAAAAATGGGTGCACCGGAACCGAAGGAGGATATCTCGGCAATCGTGCCGCAAATCGAGACAGATGGTGGTGAGGCTGGCCTCAGTTGTGTCAAGTGGATTCTTTTGTACAGATGTGTTGGCTATGCAAAGCAACGATGCTATGCCGTGCCACGAGCTTCTCGAAGACCTAGCTTTGGTGCCTAGCAGCAACGCAACTCAGGTGTCTCCAAAAGCACCGGGGCAGGATGCTTGTTACAACGGCGGGATGGAAGGAATATATAGTAGCATATAGTAGGGGTGGATGGGAGGACTTGGTCCAAATGACAAGCTAGAAATAGAAACCAAAGGAGCCAAGGATGAAAGGGTCAAATCATACGCCAAACTTGTTATTAGTTGTCATTGCCCTGTTGAAGAACCACCAATACAGCTATGTAAGGAGACTGATAGAGGGAGGGATTGCATTGTCAAGTGCCCCTAGAACCCGTGCATGAGAATGCGTGACAATTGCCCCTACCACTCACTGCACCCCGCGAATTTGCAGTGCGTTTGCGGTACCTTTGCGGAGCTTCCTGCACTGTTCCTGGAAGCTCCCACTCAGGCATCGCCAAAGGCCATGGAAGAAGGGGAGAAGGTGCCTGAGCTGACATTGTGATTTAAGCTATACTGTATATCTAAGCTTCCGAGCAAGAGAGCCAACAGGGACAAAGAGACAGCGTTGGAGAGTATGCTGTGTGTCATGTGTGTCCCTAGCAGCTCTAGCGAGCCTGTCTCTGATTAGAAAATGCCCCCTTGAATCCCTTGAACCCTTCAGCGTGCTTTATTTGTGCTTGTCATGACATACAGTGGTTTCAGAGTAGATGGCGCAAACCCCTACATGTCTTTTAGATAGGGGTCAACATAAACCACCGATATTAGACATTTGTGTGCCATATCTACTCCCCGTCACTCCTCAAGCTTGGCCCGGCATCACACGCATTCTGCCTTGGAATTGCAAATCAATCTAGCTGTAGATTGCCAACCTACATGCAACAAAGCAGACATCACCCGCATTCTGCCTTGCAATGTAGCTGCAGGTTGCCAACCTACAGGCAACAAAGCAGACCCGTGCTCTGCCTTGCAAACATAAATCAATCTAGGTGTAGGTTGCCAACCTAATTATATACCTGCAATAAAGCAGACATCACGAGCATTCTGCCTTGTAAACATGAATCCATCTAGCTGCAGGTTGCCAACCCTCAGGCAACAAAGCAGACATCACCCGCGCTCTGCCTTGCAAACATATATTCAATCTAGCTGTAGGTTGCCAACCTACAGGCAACAAAGCAGACATC
>CAXAMN010022206.1:79945-147579 GCA_963970005.1 Durusdinium trenchii | reverse complement strand
CCCAGTAAGCTCTGGATGCTCTGAGTGCTCTGGCCGCATGATTTCACGCTTGTCTCCCATTTGTCTCCCACTTGTCTCCCAGTAAGCTCTGGATACTCTCAGTGCTCTGGCCGCATGATTTCATACTTGTCTTCCATTTGTCTCCCATTTGTCTCCCAGTAAGCTCTGAATGCTCTGGCCGCATGATTTCACACTTGTCTCCCACATGTCTCGACTTGGCCCCCAGTAAGCTCACTTGTCTTCCACTTGTTTCCCATGGCCTGTCTGGATGCTTTGTATCCCCGGGCTTGGCTGGATGCTGGGCCGATTAATTTTAGCCCTTGTACGGCGTCCCATTGTAAAGTCAATGAAAAACATAATTTTAATGCTTTCCCTTTGAATCTAGTATGTGCGTCTACATGGTGGACTATAGTTTCCTTCCTCTAGGAAATACTGCTGGCCATATTGTTCGGAGATCTCATTTTTGAACATTGCTCTGTTTGGGGTCTACGCTGGCATAATTTTATTTTGCTGTGTTGTCCTTCCTCAGCCCTCCTGTTGGCCATAATCTTGGAGAGGTGAAGTAGAGCTTGGTGAATTCGCAACAGCGCTTCGTAGATGCAAAGGCACTGTGCATGAGTTGCAAAGGCATTCAGCCAGCTGGTGCAGGTTTCGGGTGAGAAATGTAGATGCCAGAATTCCCGGCATCTCTTTCCGCCCAGCAATGATGAGCGCCGAGACGAAATGTCACGTCACGCTGGAGCTGCGAAAACTGAAGAGTCTGGTGGAAACAAGTCGGATTCTGCAGGACTTTGATTGCATGAGCTCGTGCTTACATGTACAATGTTCAACAAACTCCCAGGCCACATCGGATGCACCCTCACTATCAAGGCCTTTTGGGGAACCAAGGCCGGTCTGCTCACAGCGGTTCCAGCATGTATTTCACGCTGAGTGTCCTGGACATGTGACGAATCGACGGGCCCCTGTCTTGTTTTCATCATAGTCATAGACTCAAGCAAACATGCCGCATGCCGCATGCCTCCCTTCACAAAGATCAGGAAACGAGTTTAGAGAGGAAAACGGAAGAAAAGGGAAAACAAAATGGCATAAAGAAAGACAGAGGAAATGATTTGTCCGAACCGTTTCAGAGGAAAGGAGGGCGCCGTGGTTTCGGCGGGATCCGGCTTGTAATGGGTGCGGCCATGCATGCCCATATGCTGCAATGGGTGTATCCAAACATGATTTTCATATGTAGGGGCAGACCTTTGCCCTATTTGTGACAAATCCGGAAAGGCGATGGTGTGAGATGACCATCTTGCAGGCTGGATGAGAGTAAATACTGCTCGCGCATGACGTGGAAAGGAGCCAGGGATAGCTGATAGCCGGGGTTCATTTTTTGATGGACGGGCTGAAGCGCAGCTGTGTCAGCCAGAGGTGGCCTGTTCACAGCAAACAGCTCGACCATCATGAAGGACGCGCCTCACGCCGCCAAACAATTGGAGTTTGTAGCAGCCTGCAACCCATGCTCTTGTTGTGGCTGATTTGGCCGACCCAAACGAACAACTGCGGTGCCCAAGAGTACTCAGCCTTCAGAAAACCCAAGTGAGCAACGGGCACCATATAACATCCTTTCAATCCGAATAAGGCCCCCTGCGAAACACAATTGGAATGTGAAAAGCAAGTCGTAGCCCCTCAGTGGGCAACGCGGCAGCCTGTAGCCCTTTTCTTGGCGCAGCTTTTTGATGTCGAATTGGGAAGTGAAGTGACCTTGATGAAAGGAGTTGATCTGAAGCTACTAGTAACAAAGGGCATCGCTACTAGGAGCAAGGACGCTACTAGGTGCTCCTGGCCTCGCTACTAGGAGCATTCTTACTACTAGGAACAAGAAGCTACTAGTGACAGAGCTGTCATTTTTTGGATCTCCCGGCTCGATGGGTCCAAGGCGAAGCCGGAGAAACGGTGAAACGGTGCAGGACCTGCCTGCAGGGGACTGCAAGGGGCCGGTGGTCAAGTACAGGATTCCCAGGCGCATGTTCCCGGTTAGTAGCGATGCCCTTTGCTCCTAGTAGTAAGGCCAGGGGCCCCTAGTAGCGTCCTTGCTCCTAATGATGGAAATATGATGGAATATGTTAAGCGTTGCAGGGCGTCGTCCACAGAGGAGTAAACTGAGTAAACATATTTGTGTTTGTGAGCATGTTTGCAAGAGCATGGTCATCCTCATAATACGCAGACTTCAGATCCACCAGAATGGAGACTCGAGAAGAAAATATGTTTTAGCTTTAGATCTCCTGGGCAGAGTTGATTCGCAGCATACAAACCCACTACATATATAGATTCAGATGGAAGGGGTCCTCCTTTTCAGATCAAAACCCAGCGACTGCCATGGCTCAGCGCCATGTCGCTTCGCAGCCCTATCCCTGGCCATTTGATGGAGATCTTCGTCCAGAGAATACCGCCTTGCTGGCCATTGATATGCAGACAGATTTCT
Source organism: Durusdinium trenchii (assembly GCA_963970005.1). Taxonomy (NCBI): domain Eukaryota; class Dinophyceae; order Suessiales; family Symbiodiniaceae; genus Durusdinium; species Durusdinium trenchii. The sequence continues at coordinate 145,112 of CAXAMN010022206.1, read as the reverse complement.
GTGGCAAAGGGGGCTATGTGGACAGCATGGGGTACGTTTCCCGGATTTGGCTGGCAAGTTTGTGATCACAGGCTAATTCCATTATGGTTATTAGTTACTTCAAGGGCCAACAAGTTCAGTGCAATTGAAAAAATATAGTCGCTTTTTCCCGGAAGCTCCACCGGAATTGGCTCCAAACCTCCCAAACATGTTTTCAAGTTGCACTTCACTCACTTGCTGGCTCCGAGGACATCTCGATGACAAGAGCACCCATTGAGCCATTGCGCTTGGTGTTCGAATCTTTCCGGAAGCAGGGGTTTCACATCATCCACACACGAGAAGGATACTTGTACCTGCACTTTGTACTCGTAGTTTGCAACGTATTTCTTTTGTCGTTTTTGTTGGGTGCCGACGCCTTAGGAGCAGATTTGAGGCTGTCGCATTGCTGTCGCTTGAGGCCACAAACCATCATTAGCAGACTGCCCAGCTAACAAGCGCTGGCGGTCACGGCAGATTGGTGCAGGAATCGGAGACCCGGGGCCCTGTGGTCGTGTGCTGGTGCTGCGTCCGGCATGTTTTGATAATGAGATTTTTGAAGCATGGAGAAGTCATGCACAAACTTGCGGATTACAGTGACTACAGAAGTTGTTGGGCCTTGAAGCGCAAGCCATGAAAGATGCTGAGATTTACTAGATTACTAGAGCTCGAAGCCGGGTGCAGTGGAAATTCACAGAGCCAAATATTCTCTACTCTACTCGAATACTGATCGGATTGTTCTTTTAACAATATGTGTATGCTGCATGCCTAGAATGAGAAGGACCGCTTTTTGCTTTAGGTTGTTTGCAATGTTAGGTGCGTGGCGAACCTGGATGGAATCTGATTCCTGAGTTGCAGCCGACTGAAGCTGAGGCGCCCATCAATCGCCGTGGAAGGGATCCTCATGCAAAAGGGTCAGAATGTGGCCATGACCAAGTGAGCACCCCTACAACAGTGTCATTGTAGCGGAATGAAGACCGGAGAGATTGATTGGTTACTTTTGTCGCCAGCTGGCAAGACTTGGTGCAGGAAGTCATTGACAAGCCGGGCAAAGGCTCTTTTGTGGCAACAGATTTGGATTTGATCCTCAAACAGAAGCATGTCAAGAACCTGATTCTTACTGGAATCACCACAGACGTTTGCGTCGGCACTACCATGAGGGAAGCCAACGATCTCGGTACGATGCTGAGTTTTATTGATTGAATGTGTCACCTGTAGCAATGTTGGTTGTTGCATACAGCTGTCAAGCACTCACATGATGTGAAGATACCTTTGAGAGCTGTATGATGTTGACTGAGCCCAAAACGTCTGAGACCTGAGGCTATGAGTGCTTGCTATTGTCAGACTGCACCGCAGCGACGGACTATGGGAATTACATGGCCACCTTGAAGACAATGCAACAAGCTGGAGGTAGCATGAGCTCCAAGTTCTGGCAAGATTTACTGTCTTTTGCATCAGTACTGAATGTCAACTTGGGCGATTGGTTAGCGAATTAGGCATACATACCTGATACTTCAACACTTCGAGCAGCCAGGCCATTCCTCGCAAATTGTTTACCCCTTGGTTCAGTGATCGTCCTGCAGAAACAAGAAAAGTGATTGAGCACCTGATCATTTTTGCGCACCTATCTAGACTTCAAGACAGTGCCAGCGGAAGATGCAACATAATGAAACAGTCTTGGTGTTTCACAGATGGTGGGACTCTGATTGCTACGACCAGGAGTCTTTGGTTGTGTGGCAGCCGCTGCTGACTTGCTCAAAGCCATTGGCGAAAAGGCGCCTTTGGTAAAGCGCCGGCCCTACTATATAAGTTTTAGGATCCCTTGGACGCGTTACGGACCATCTGGAGATTGGACCTTGCAACGGTTGTGCCTGACTGTCTTCGCATATACAGTATTATCTTGATTCTCCAGATGTGACACAGGCATTGTCCGGTTGGCAAAGGACTTAAAGGAGAGGAAACACACAGAAAAGAAATGAGGTGTACAGTGTATACTGTATGCCTTGAACCATTTCAAGCCACTTTATCAACACTGGTATAGGGGTCTTCCATTTTAGAATTCAATTATTCACACATGGTGTAGACCATCTAGCGGTCCAACCAAAACCCCCAGGTGCCATTTGCCATCGAAGAGTCCCTGAGCGACGTCGACCTTGGAGACGGGCTTCGTGTCAAGATGCCCAAAGCCCGAGACCAATGGATGCCAACATCGCTGGCCGAGACCATGGTCGCCCCGCAGATGGGCACGAAGAAGGGCTTCGCCCAGGTGTGACTTTTGTGAAGCATATGGGCGCGAAGACACGTGCCGGTCATGAACTTCTATATGTCACAGGATGGCTTCCTTTGCCGCAGGCAGATCCATACTTGTGGCCATTCGATGGCCAGCTGAGAAAGGAAAATACTGCTTTGCTATCAATCAACTTCCAGAAGAGTGTCTTTGACCCTGAGGGCGACTTTGCCAAATCTAACATGCAGGACCACAGACATGCCGGTGTTCTCATTCATCCCTTCAACCGTTCTGTCGTCAGGAGGTGCTCCAGAAGTCTGCAGAAGTGCTACAGATGATGAGATTCAAAGGATTTCCAGTGCTACATATCCGAACGGGTCAGGCAAAAGATCTCTCCGATACTTCCAGGCCAAGTGTACAAATATGGACAACACCACTCGCAGGTTGTGCGGCTCAGAGCTGTCCTGTTCAGAGATGTCAGATGATGTTAGGCTGTTTGGTCCAAATTGGGTTGATGTTCGGGTCCTCATTGGTGCACGTTGCTATCATCCAGGTTCAGGATCCTCAGAGCTACTGACTTACCCAATTATCAAATATAATCACATAATTATAAAATATGTACGACAATTACATATATTGTTAAATATGTGCCTTATTGGTACTTTCATCGCTTTCATCCCAAATCTCTGTCATGGATAGTGTAAGCATGTGTAAACCGTTTCTTCAGTTCCAAGTTGAATTATTGTAATTCCAAGTATTTCCTGTGTCGAGATGAGAAGACCGCCTCTGAAGAGGCGGGCGGCATGGCGGCATGTGTCTCAGACACCTCGAAGACCTGGCCCCTTGGGGCGCTTGGTGCGAGGTGATCCAGGCACCGCACAGATTCGAAGGGGTACGCCGAGGTCGCCCGTCTCATGTGTAGGTCCGAAGCAACGGACCCAAACGGTTCGACGCCGTTCGACCCTGGGAAACGGTTCAAACTAGCCGAATGATGCTCAGCCGTCACTTGGCTGAGTTGCGCGGAAAAACGCCCGCAATAAGTACAAATAGGTGTGTGCTAAATTAGGAAGACCTCCCAGTTCAACCCCCCTGGAAGAAGGAACATAGACCAGTCTACCCGGGCCAGGGGATCTCCCTTATTGCTACTAGTAGGCAGGAATGGCCTAGCGATGGCCTCCACCTAGTAGCATCCCTACTAGTAGCAATTAGGGTACAAATGCTCCTTGAAGCTTCTAAGCTCAGAGGCTGGGACTTTGTACCATTAATGGCAGCTCTGCCAAAAGAAGCTGTGGTCGAGAAGCCAACGTCAGCAGCTAAGACCTAAGAGACAGTCTGAGAGAATCAATCTTTTATATAAATGTAAACGCTTTATAACAGTAGGCTCCAAAGTGATATGTAAAATTGTCAATAGGGATGAGGTCTCAGTATAGTCGCTATACAGGTACATGCCATATACTTTTGGCTCAAGTGCCCAACCAGGTAAAAAGGAGCTTTAGCGCGCGAGCTTCATGTTAAACTAAGGGCTAGAACGGGGCCAGGGGCACGCTTTTCATCCGTTCGCAGGTTATCAGCCGTATCCAGACTCCTTTGAGCTGGGTACGAGCTACGGCCTTACACAACACCATCTAAACGCACACGCATCGGATAGATCAGTTACCCTCAGTCACTGAAGATGTAACAATCCGACGCCAGCACTGCATCCTTTGGGGCAGCTGCTGCGGCCGCAGATCGGATGAGTGCATCCCACAACTCTAGTCCAGGTACGGTCGAAGCGGAGACTCTGACAGTGGTGAGAGAAGATGCGACAGGTAGAGCACGAAGTCGTTCCCCGTCAGCGCACTCGACACCACCGGGGGGGACACCGAGATCGGGCCGTAGCCCTAGGGAGACAAGGAGGAGGACTGACACCGGAGCTGTGAGAGTGCTAGCTTTGGAGGATGGGTCAACTGTACCAGTGCCGTCGGACAGCGAAGCTGGAGATGGAGCAAGGGCAAGCACTGACAACCTACAACTAGCACGGGCCGATGGAGACCTCAATGCGAAGTGTGCACAACTACTTGCCGAAGTGCATATGTTGAACCACCAAAACGCATGGATGGTCGAATGTGAGCAGAGACAGAACCAGATTATACAACACGAGACCGAAGTCCACGAAGTAGTGATGGCACACCTCGAAGAATGTTATGTCGAAGGATATGGAAATCAACGAAGAATCTCCCAACTTACAGAATCCAGAGACTGTTTGCTCTCAGCAGCACACGATTTGCAATACCAGATTGACACTGATCGTGTGGCAATGCGGGATCGTCTCACCCAGTTAGGGGAGTACGCTGATCGCAACAGCGCAGAGATGGTTAGTCAAGTCGTGAACATCGGCACGGAAGAGATCCAGGCTATATCGGCGGAAAGAGATCGAGCTGTGACCGAGCTCATGACTGCAGTCGCAGATGCTGAGAACATTAGGGATCTGTATAGGCAGGAGATAGTTGGACTACAAAGGCAGAGTGTCAGGAACAAACACGAATATGCCGAGGAGATGAAGATGAAGGAAGCAATGTATACAAGCAAGATCAAATGGTTATCAGAAGAGAATGAGGTGCTCAACAACCGATCTTATAATCAGGATAATTTCATCATGACCATCAGAGAGCAATTGAAGAGGGCGAACGAGGAGTTGACGCAGGCGAGGATTCAAGGATCCGATCGACCGTCTCAACCATCCAACGCCGAACTCAAGAAAGCTGAGGTCAAGATGAACATGTTGGAAGAAGACATTCTACGTAAAGAGAGGATGTTGAAACGTCTTCAGGAAGAGTTGATCGAATCAAGCGCGAGTGAAGCACAGCTGAAAGTCGCACTGAAGATGAAACCATCAGACATGGGATCAGAATCCAATGTGGAGAATGAGATGATGACCAAGCTTAGAGCGGAACTTGAACGCACCGAAAAGTCATTAAGGTCCGAGGAGAAAGAGGCGATGGAGTACTACGAAGGTATGATGCAGAACCAGCAGGACATGATGGAATTCGAAGCACATGCAGCACGACTCAGAGATGAGAGGAATAAGTACCGGAGGAGGTATGAAGAGGAGCGCATGAACGCTGAGAATGCAGCTGCAACCGAACATGGTGCCGCTTCATCCTCTAGCTCGGGTGGCTCCAAGATATCTCGGAAGGAACACGAGAAGATCAACATCCCTGCATGGCCCAAGATACACGACTTGGAGGTTTGGGAATCCCAAGTTGTAGCGGCAGTCGTGACGGCATCGGGCGACGAAAGACAAGAAGATTGGATCCAGTGGCTCTCGGATGCCTTCAAATCGCCATATGACCCATTTCTGCTCGAGACATCGGGCGAAGCAAGATTCGCTAGCATAGATGCTAAGCTAGGTATCACCCTACACACGATTATCCACGCAGCAGGTGAGAGATCTCATGACGTACAACTGAAGGTGAGGCAGATGATGCAGAGACGTGCGAGAGGCACAACTCCGGGAATGGTTAAGGGACGAGAAATGTTAGCGTTGATCGTCGATAGCTTCCGGAGTGCCGACAACGTCGATGTGATGTATGCATCTAAGCACTTATTCGATCTAAAATTCCCTGGGGATAATCAACTATCCAGATTCCTTGGACAGTGGGATGAGATTATATCAGGTATGGATGCGGATGACATGCTTCCTGACAAAGCACTCCGCAACCTGCTTTGGGATAAGATTAAGGATTCCAAAGTTATGGCGTTAGACTTGTCCGTGTACGACAACATGTTGGACAAGGATCCGGATAAGACCTACCAGAAGTTACGAGAGATCATGGCGAAGTGGATACGGAAATCAATCGAAACCACAAACAAGAAAGAAAGGGAAAAGGCTTTTGGGAACCTCATGAAGGCTACACCAGCGGAGAAGAAGGACCCTAAAGCGAAGCCCAAGAATACCAAGGCCGATCCACCGAAGCTTGACGCCGCTCCAGTACTTCCTCAGAATAATCCGAAGGATCACCAAAAGAAGGACAAGAAGCAGGATCGTGGAAGGTCAACCACGAAGAGCCCAAAAGGGGATCGTGGCAGATCAGCGACTCCGGCAGACACGTCCAAGATAGGATGCGCTTTCCACTTCCATGGGAAAAACGGATGTTCTAGAGGAGACAAATGCAAGTTTAGTCACCAGGAGAAGCACAAAAGTTCTGCTAAGAAACCAGAAAGCCTCAAGGGTGACAGATCAAAGAGTCCGGGTGGCAGGAGCACTAGCCCTAAGCCAATGAAGGATCAGGTCTGTTGGAATTGGCAGAAAGGATCGTGCAAGTTTGGGGACAAATGTCGACGTCAGCACCAAGCTGCTCCTGCTGCAAAACAAGAGGCTAAAGGCAAAGCCAAGCCCAAACCGGCTGCGCCAGCCTTCATGCTTTGCGGGGACATCGAGAGTGATGACGAGGACATACAACCAGCACTTCCCAATGTACGACGAGGTGGGTTGGCGCTTCGCTTTAAAGTCAGATTCGATGACCAGGCGAATGTGACCACGTTCCCCTGCGATCCTGGTAACGAGCTAAACTCCCGTCCCCTCAGGAAGAAGAAGAGTGAGGTACAGAAGGTGGATACCGAGCTCATTTCATCGTTAAGAGCCCTCAGAGTGAACAATATAGCTGCACGAGTAGCACATGCCAAAGGTAAGATGATGGAGTTATTTTCCGCTGAACACATTGCCAAGGCATGGATACAACTCACTCAAGATGAAGGAATCGAGGTGAACGTCGACCTGTCTGATTTCAACACCAGCGAGGTAGTAAGGAAGGATTCTGTCAACTATACGATACCAGGAGACACGATGTTCATGGCGGTGGAGAGGTATGATGGACCACCGATACGCTTCATCATGGACACGGGATGTGGACACGACTTGATCTCAAGAGAGAAAGTCAATGCCATGGGCCTTACCACCAAGGAAGGACCCAAATCCGTGAGCTTCATGACAGCGAATGGTGTAACTAGTACATCAGAGATGGTGGACATCAATGTGGACGAACTACCCATGATGTCCGAGGCACACGTGTTGGAGAGCACACCATCAGTCTTCTCCATCGGGAAACGGTGCATGGAACAAGGGTATTCATTCATATGGCCGGCAAATCAGCTGCCATACCTCATCGACCAGAACGCGAACAAGATTCCGCTATCGGTGCATGACAACATACCCTACATAAAGGTGAATGATGATGACGGGAGATGTTTACCAAGACCAGACGGCTTGGCTACGATACTTCATCGCATACTGTCAGGTGTGGGGCATGAAGACGAGGCCACAGCAGGTCAGGAGACACAGCAAGAGGAACCTCCGCCCAAGAAACTACGGAGACGGAGGAGAAAGAAGAAAGATAACCAGAGAGATCGAGATGGTGAATCTGATATCAATCCAGCTGTCGCAGGCGTCGAAGGAGAACCAGAGGAACACGGTGATGATAGGCATTCTCCTGAAGAGGAATATGACGGGGAAGACCCGAGATTCGATCGTGATCACGATGGTCAACCTGAAGAAACCGAAGACGACGAACATGGAGGTGATGCAGATTCTGAACGAGAGGAGAGTGACATTGGTGAAGAGGAAGAGGGACTACTGGAAGTCGATGTGGTTGACGGGGAAGCCAGACTATCGAAACCAGGAGTGCTGAAGAATGAGGCGAAATCCATATTGCATCTGATGACGCACCGATACAAGAACCCATACTGCAAGTCATGTGTGAGAGCGAAGATGAAGCACTACAAGACTAGCAAGGGGGCTTTCAAACGGAAATTGAAGGCATTTGGTGACCTTATCACTTTCGATCTCATGAACACTCAGAAGATGGCAAGAGATGGGATCATGCCGGATAAGGATGTATTAGTGATTCGAGATCGGTTCACTGGTGTGATATGGGGCTATCCATTGAAGGCAAGCAATAGTGACGAAGTGGTGCAGGCGATGAAGCACTATATCGGTAAGAGAAGGGTCACCAACGCTTATTCGGATGATGCGCCACAATTCGAAGCGGCACTCAAGGAGCTCCGGATTCCATTAGACCAATCGCTTCCAGGACATCCCCAGAACAATTCACTCGCCGAAAGAAACAATCAGTTCATGATGCTTACCACGTCGACATGTCTACTAGAAGCCGGACTACCACCATGTTTTTGGCCATTCGCAGTGGAATGCGTAAGCCATTTGTTGAACATCGAGAAGTTGAGCGATGGCAGCAGTGCATGGTTGAAATTGCACAAGAGCGAATTCCCAGGCATGGTGATACCACTCGGGGCGAAGGTGTTCTTCAAACCTAGTGACGCGAGAGAAAGGGACCAGGACCATAAGTTCGACCCCAAGAGCATACCTGGCATCTTTGCAGGGTACGTTATGGGGACCGGGATGAATTGGTCGAGGAAATATAAAGTATGGGCTATAAGCGACTTCGCACAACAGAATCTAGGCTATGATGCCGAGAGACCGTTGAGGAAATTGCTTACTCCTCACATCACAGAGAAGATCTTCCAAGATGACGGAATAGAATTCCCTTTGAAGAAAGAGTACGAGAGGTTGAACAGCACTCTCGAAGGAATGAAAGTCCTGATGGAGAGAGCCGGTTCTCCGGATGCACCTACTAATCCCGAGTTACCCGATCCCGACGACAGCGACGATCAAGGCGATGACGATGATGCACCTGATCCACCAGATGGGGATCTGAAGTCAAAAGCTAGTGAAGTCGACGCGATCGAGGACGAGAAAACGGAGGAGCTCGCAGAGAAGAAGAAAGAGGACTACTCCGGTCCCGATCACTACTCCGTTGGGGGGCCAGGTGATAACATCGTTTACTTGAACAACGACGGTGAACACGTCAAGATCGCAAAGGACGGTCGTCTATATAGAGTGGGATCGGATGGAAGGCGACTCTTCCACAACTCACCAAGACCCAAGGACTACCTCACGCCTGAAGAATGGCAGAAGCTATCGGTGAAAGATAGAGCTATGGCCAAGAAGGCCGGAGAGCATGTAGACAGGGTCGTGGATAGATTGACGAAGAAAGCAAAAGGGCTTGGGAGCAGTACGGATAAGAAGGAGGACGAAGAGCCTGACGAACTCTTAAAGGACCTGGAAGACGTCAAGAAGGATGATGATGGAGGCAGTGAAAAGAAGTCCAAGAAAGACAAGAAGGACAAGAAAGCCAAGAAGGATAAGAAGTCCAAGAAAGAAAAGAAGTCTAAGGACAAGGACGAGAAGGGTGACGGTGAACCAAGCTTGGCTATGCCTACTACCTTTAGAGAGTGGGACACTGATGATGATGAAGATCCATGGTCACCTAAATCCTTTGCATCCGAGTCCACGTGCATCCCCAGTGATGAAGAATTCCTCACCGATTGGGACGAGAGTGCCATGTGGGAGGACAACGATGACAATCTTGCTATGGCGGCTTGGAGGACGGAGAACGTCTACAATCCGCTGAACGGTAAGGTATGTTGTTGCATCACTGGTGATCCCACCGACAACGATATAATTGATGAACCATTTCCGACGATGCCATGTGTAGTGCGTGATACGCAACATCGCCCAAAACTTATGGGCAATAGGTTGTTCAACGCTGTGGTATCAAGACCTGTGAGCCGTGCCGAGATCTTATCCAATAAGAAGGCAATGCAATCCATGTTGGATGAATGGGGCGGACTCTGGGATGAGGAAACATTCGACGGGTCGTGGCTGAGAGAATATGATGAGATCGTGGCAACCTCCAAGAAGAAAGGAGAAGAAGTTCACTTAGCAAGAGTACATGGAATATGTGTGGAAAAGAACTATCAACTGCCTGACGATGATCCGAAGAGGAAATTCAAAGGGCGAGGGGTTCTACTCGGAGATCAAGTGAAGAACCAGAACTTCGAGGCAGCGTTGTTCCAGGATCTTGGAAACTCTCCAGCTACATTCGAAGCTGCTCGATGGGCCGATTTCTACGGTTGCCTGGAAGGTAATGATGTGCAGATGGCAGATGCCATTCGAGCATATATCCAAGCATTATTGGGCGGTGTACCGTGCTGGGCTGAACTCCCATGGGAAGCATGGCCCAAGCACTTGCAAGAGGAAATCACCAGAAGGGGTCTCAAACGCCCTATGTGTCGTGTGAACAAAGCATTATACGGACATCCAGACTCTGGAACGATGTGGGAGCAACACTGCGACGAATCTGTACGCGCATTGGAGTTCAAACCCGTCGGACCAGAATGGCCGTCAATGTACTACCACGAAAAGCTAGACTTGCTGTTAGTGATATACGTGGACGACTTGAAGTTGGCAGGCCCCAAGGGGAACTTGAAGAAAGGTTGGGACCTACTCCGCTCCAAGCTGCGCATTGAACCGGAAACCGAGGTCGGATTGTATTTAGGATGTGTTTTGTCGAAAGGCGAAGATAAATTGGCCGATGGTTCCAAAGTTACTACAATGACATATGATATGAGCGCTCTGCTCAAAATGAGTGTGGTCAAATACCTCGACATAGTAGGTAAGGACACAGTATTGAAGAAAGTTGCAACACCAATGTTACCGGATGTCACAAAGGATCATCCATCGAGGGCACCATGCAGTACCCAAAAGGGACTTGCTGTCACATGCACATGGTGTGGTACTTGCTTCTCGCCTGACCAGGCAGCTTCCAAGGCCAGGTCAACAGACGATGACGTCAAGTCTGATACGAAGGAGCAACCTCGTGGTACCCTAGCACCTCATGCTGCTAGTCTCCGAATGAAACTGTTGTACGCTGCTAGAATAGCGCGTTTTGACCTGTTACGGGCCATCAACGTGCTGGCTCGCAATGTGACAAAATGGACAGTTGCCGATGATGCTAAACTGCACCACCTGATGTGTTATGTGCATCATTCAGCCGATCAGAAAATGATAGGTTGGGTCGGTGACTCCAAAGCAGACCTGTCGTTAGCCCTATTCGCAGATGCGGACTACGCAGGATGTGGTCAATCGTTGAAGTCGACTTCCGGAGCACACATGCATGTCCAAGGCAAACGAACTCGCTTCCCGTTGGCAGGAGGTAGCAAACGTCAAGGGTGCGTTAGCCACTCCACCCCGGAGGCTGAGATTGTCGCGGCGGATTACGCATTGAGGACACTTGGAATCCCAAGCATCAGTGCATGGGAGACTTTGATGAGGACGCCACCACGAATAGTCTTTTATGACGATAATCAAGCGATGATTAATGCCATGAGGAGTGGGAGGAACCCCACGATGCGTCACATGGAGCGCACTCATGGTATTTCCATCACTTGGTTGTATGAGATGTTCAAGCGTGACTACCTGTTGCTCGTATATGAGGTTACTGCTCGTATGGCTGCCGATATCCACACTAAAGGATTCGACGATGCCAACTCATGGAAACATGCGTGCGTGCTGATCAATATACTGAGCGACGATGGTCTGCGCAGCCAAGCGTTGCTAGACTTGATGAAGCCAACTCACGATGGGTTGTCTTACGCCAAGCAGCTTCAGAAAGACCGTCACAGTAAGGTGCCAACATACCCTTACACCACCATTCCGGTTGTCCCGCCACAGCTGTATCAGCCGGGACTTTCGAGCAAAGAGGGACTGCAAGAGATCCCTGGATGCGACCCCTATGTTATGGTTCGTACTCCCAAGCTGTACAGGCTGCGCCCACCACGGGCTCCCCCTGATATGGCTTACCTTCGCAGCACCTGGATCTTGCAGGATGCGCAATGGCAACAGATCGAGGATAAGGTTGACCCTAACTTAGAACCCGTTCGGTTTGACCGTTGGGTCGAACGTGCGTTCTTTCAGTTTCATCCTTTGTCTTCTCCGTTACCCGAAGCGTCAGCTCCTGCACCTAGTCATTTTGACGCTGCGACCCTTCCACATCTTTTGTTTAGCTTGCGTCCGCTTGTCCAATGTCGGGAGTTGCAACAGACTCTCCGTGATTCGTCCTTGTACTTGTCGATTCATCACTGCTCGACCTCTGCCTTACACGTGCTCAACGCCCTGACGCGCCTTGTGCATGGGGGGAATGGGGGGTCTGGGGGGTCTTCGATGATTTACGACAATTTTGTTTCGGATCCTGAAGAGCAAGAGCACTCAGTTCACGATCATTGGGAAGTAGACGAAGAAGCTAGGACGCTAACAAGAATACACTCGTCTCCTAGGAGAAAGGCGTTCTGCCCGGGTGACCCGCCATCTTGTCCAGTCGACATATCACGGATCAAAGACGATAGGATGACTTACCGTCAAGGAAGTCAATTCGAGTCATCAGATTTTGAGGATTGTGTCAAGGACTATTGGCGACACTCAGGTAGAGGTACACATACCAAAACGCACCTCCGATGGACAGGCAAGACTGTGTTCACCCTTAGGGGAAACCATGCTGAATCGGAAAACGAGGAAGCTAAATCGGCCGCAATAGCGTTATGCAGCACCCCAAAGCGTATGAAAACGATCCCACTGAAGGATATCATTGTCCCAACGTTCGTCTCCATTAGCAAAGCCAAGAGCGAGGAGAGTAAAGAGCACAGGATTGCTGATGTCAACTTGAGACGACATGATGGAAAAATAGCATATCGGTACCAGTTCGTGTTGTGCGAAGAAGACGACAACCTTGCCGCCCGCGACGAACGGATTGTAATCGATCTGTACGATATAGGTAAAGAGCCCGCATTCATTCTACTGTGTTCAGAGGAATGCAATCACTTCACCCACCTAGCGGCGAAGCACGACTGCACCATCGTCACGGTATCTCAGAGCGATGACCTCACTTCACCATACGGAATTGCGCGTGCGCTTGCAGCGGTGCGTTCGGAGAAGGATGCAGTAATGTTTGCAGGACCCTGCACAGGCGGATCGGCATGGTCGAGATACAACGCTAAAGTTAGCGACGCGATAGCTAAATCTATAGAACTTAAGCGAGCACTATACTGGGACCTCTGGGAACGTTTTGAAACTGTTATGGTTCGTGTTTTGAAGATCGGAGCCGCCGCACTGTTTGAACTACCACGATACTGTGCCTACTGGAAAGATCAAAGGGTTCAAAGTTTGTTGGGCGGCACTGATTGCGACTGTCATGTGTTTGATGGATGTATGTATGGGTTAGGGGCTGAGTTCAACGATTCGCATTCTGACAAGAAATTCATCAAGAAACCTTGGAAGATTGTATCATGGAATCTTGAGTTTGGTAACCAACTCAGCAGAACATGTGACAAGAGCCATAATCATAGAGATTGTGCAGGTAAGTACACTAAGACTACTCAATTGTATAATAAGAAGATAGTCGGCATCATCCTGAAGACCGTGACCAAGAGGATCGCTGCACTTCAGATATCTGAGAAGATGATGCATGCCGTTCCGTGCCTTATGATTCGAGCCTTGGGTAGTTCCCTCAATGAGCGCTCAGTGTGTGATGTAACACCAAACGAGACTGTGTACACATGTTATGAGCAAGGTACACGAGCATCACACGCAAGACGGATCAAACCACATGACATTCATGATTTCCTGAACTGTTGTGTCTGTTCGTGTGACCACAGCATTGCTTCACCCGTACGCTTTAGCGACGTGGCTATGGAGTCTGTTGGTGGTGTCATGAACTAATACAGCAACACGGGCGGCTACCCGACTTTCATCATCAAGATCCTCGATGGCCTGGTTGAGATGAAGGAGAGAGGGCAGATCGCCCTACCTCCAAGGATGTCAAGGAGTACGCATGGGTTGGATGTGGTTGAAGCATGGATTGCCGTCGGCATTCCTCAGCTCGTCCCGTTATCCATCAACTATGCAATGTCCAGGACGAGATCCGACGACACCAAGTTCTTGACCGCTTCACTGAAGAAGTTAGTGGGCTACATGAACGAGGACGAGAAGAAGGAGAATACAGGCGACTTGGTAAGACGCTATAAGTTATCCATGGCCACCATTAAGGGGCGCTTCGGGAACGACGCGAGAGGGATCTTCAGCAACCTTTCTCGCTACCTCGTGGAGCCTGAGGAGATTGGGGCGATCGATGACTTATGGGACGACGTCCGCGACTTCATCAACAACGGCAGATTCAATGACACTATGGTTGCCTACCAACAATGGAGGAACCTGTCCGGGTCGGCCAAGGAGAGCATGAACATGCGTGAAGCCGCGGATCCGTCAGATCACGTCTATGCTACCCGCCTCGAAAGTTACTACACGATCTTCAGCTCGATCTTCTACCACACCTCTGACAAACTCACCAGTCGAAACGCGAAGGAGAAGGTGAAAGAGCTGATAGATACGGTGAACAGAGAGGTCCGCAACATGGCACTGGCAATAAGAGTCCACAACTTGGACAGCACATTGGACAAGATCCATGTGATCGATGTGCTCGAGGACCTGATTGCCAGGAAGAGAGGATTGCCGAAGTACAGGTCAGCAGCTCAGAACCATATGGAGACCTTTTTAGGCTCCATGAGTGTTATGGTGCAGTACCTTGACAACTGCAAGCCTCTGGTAGCCACGTTAATACCAGAAGAACTCAGATTCATGAGGGAGAAGGTCATGCCGATGATCAATGAGTGGATCCCGGTTGAACCCACAATGTTTCGAGTTCAGTACAACGCAGCTGCAGCGGAGAGCGGGAGGCAAGATGAGTACAACCGACGGAGCAGCGCCTTCAAATCCTACACCGACTACATCGAGGAGTTGAAGAAGAAAATCGAGGACAGAATCATCCCCTCGTTGCCATTTTGGAACATGCAGGATAGCGAAGGTCCGGAGCCTCCTGACGTTGCTCATAGACCACAGTGGTGCCCGCCACTTCAGATATACGGTGACTTCACTAGGCCGACGGCCAAACCAATGCCTCGCGCACCAAGACCTCCTCCACCGCCGCCGTCATCTGAACAGCAGAACTTTTCGGAACGTCCTTCCGACAGTTCAACTGGGCATGGGTCGGCATCCTACAAGCGGTGGGGAAGGGCAGGTGGACCAACATCCACTGGTGCGGCTTCAAGGGACATCTCAGTCACCACGTGGTTTAGAATGCCGTTTCCGATGGGATCAGACAAGTACTACGTATTTGGGAAAGACTATTTTTCGCGAGACATGAAGGTCTACGCGATGGTCAGCGCCAATCAGGTGCCATCCGGGCACACCGTAGAAGGTCCCTGTACCGTTAACGGACAGATGACATGGTTGCAGTACTTACGGAGGTTGACGTCGTATTTGATGTTCTGGCATGGGGGGTACCAAGAGACGGTGATCGATCGGAACTACCACAAAGAAGACGCCCATTGGTTCGCTCAATATACCAACATCTACGACTCAACACAAGTGTCACTTGCTGGAGGACTACCATCTCCGAGGACGCTATACAACCTTTGTTACCCAATGGAAGCCAAGGTGAATGATGAAGCGGAATTGGAGCTGAGGATGCGTGAGACGTTGAAGGGCTTCGTCCCAAGTGTCACGTGTCAGCCAGCGTCCCGCACCATTGACGGTGGGAGTGTGCACTGTGAGTTCATCGGCGCCATGAAGACCAGTAAGGTGATTCTGATGTCGGACTTCGGGTACATCACTAAATCGAATTCCGGGAAACAGACAGTGTTCGCCCAGAGCTTATTGTCACTTGGATGGGATAAGGTCATCAACATGTCATGTACGCCTGAGTACAAGAGGGGAGTGGTGACGGATTCATATGGCTTCATCGACTTCGTTCGTGATCGAATTGATGATGTCAAACGCCATGAGCCCACCTCCATCCATGTGTGGCTATCATTGAGCCATCTTGTGACGGCGGGTGAGAAGGGGACATACAAGACTGTGATTGTTCCCACGGACTTCGTTCCGAGACTTAGGGATGTGATCATCAAGCTTGACGCATGCTGCCAACTTCCTACATTCGTGAGAATTTGCGCGGACGTGGAGTTTCACCATGCCGTCGGTTCGTTCGGCAAAATTGCCAACATGATCAAGGACGAGCTGTCGCTGAATGGCATGATGTCCACGACGTCGGACAGATTCTGGCGAGCCATTTCGGTCGGCGGAGGTGGTCACCCCTACTCTATGAAGTCTGGAACCTCTTTGGTCCACGCTGTCATGGAAAAGTATTTGTTCAGAGAAAAGATGCTCGCTTCTTGCTTTATGGCACCGGACCCCTTGACCGAAGCGAATAACCTCCATGATCCCAACTTGGAGCACGTGTTGCAGGACAAGGAGAGGTTGTATCAATACTTGTTCGGAGACTCCGTAAGAGGAAGCCATGCATATCAGTCCACTGCGGGGGCTTCAGGTGAGAACGAGTCTGAGCGAAGGAAGAGGGAGAAGGTAAGGAGAGAGAACAAAATGCCATGGATGGATGAGTACTGGGGAGTCCTTCAGCCAGAACCAATATACTCGAGGACTCAAAGGTGGTACGTCATTGATGACTTCAAGGAGGGTGAGGAGATTTGCTGCGATTACTGTTTGGTCTGCAATCCCATAGACTCCGATCTGAAAGACGATTGCTATGCGGAATGCATCAACGGAGCAGCAAATAGATGCCGTGGGATGTCCGCAGAAGACTACGTCCAGAAGCGATTCCATGCATGTGCTCGATTGCTTTACAACTTCGGCATGGGGCAAACGGTATCTTCTCCCACCGCCATGATCTCCGAGATGAACCCGCACGTAGACTTGATGAAGTTCTTACATGAAGCGATGATCATCTTTAACGGGAACCCCGGTTTCCAGAAGGAGCTCTCGTTCTTCGGAGGGATCAGATTGTCATCAACAATGACGGAGAACTTCTTCAAAACGAGGAGAGGACCCAGCATTCATGTGGAAAAGCAGATAGTCGGCAGCGCCAAGTACTACCAGGGATCCTATGACCTTGGAAACGTGTGCTACACCAAATACCTCAAGACCATACTGGAGCCCGATGTATTCCGCACGATGTTCGGAGATGATCCCACGGAGGAACGGGTAGGTGATATGGTGGAAGCGCTGCTGGGCATGTTGGAAGTTGCTCAACTCTTCAAACACCTGTTCTTGGGATGGGGTGACATTGAGGCTTTGAGGACGGGATTAGAAGAATCCATCAAGCGCGTCACTGCATCGCTGTATGACAGGACAACGTATGAGAACCGAAAGCGATCGATGATCAGAACATTGGACCCGCACTCTGAAGAGGCGGCAAACGTGGCACTGATTCTCGTTCGCATGAGGACCATGCCGCCTCCTGAATTCGACATCGACCACTTCTTCGAAATCGGGAAGGAGCCAGAACATGGAGCAGAGGCTACTGGCCAGCCCGAGGCCGAAGGTGTCGATATGGAGACTGAATGTGAGCAGGAGAAGGAGGAGCAAGACGTTGACATGTCCGATCCGAAGACATCAATACTGCAAGCCATCGACGAGTTCGAGAAGAAGATCGGGCAAGCAGAATTCTGCATCCACTGCATGATGTCGGGACACACAACTCTCAATTGCGAGAAGACCCCTTCATCCTCACCTACAGTTACCTCAGTGTTGAGTGATTGGAAGAAGAGAGTGAAGGGAGAGGTTGCGCCCGACGATGTACCATCCGGACACCCAACCGATGAGCCTAAGAAGAAGAAGCAGAGAGCATCGCCTACTCCAGATAGGAAGGTCGATAGCGAGTTCAGGCGAAAAGAAATGTTGAAAGCAAGAGTCGTGACAATGTTTGACCATGACGGGTTCACCTTGATTGAAAGTGCCGATGGAGTCGAAGGAGGGACACATTCCTACAATGGGCGGAAGCTTGCGGAAGTTGGCCCTAGGGATATGAGGGTGGTGTACGAATTTGTTGAGAGGGCATTTGTGCACTCCAGTTCCCTCAAACCAAAGGCATGTCATCAATTCTATCCCCTACCGACACGGAGGGAGAAAGGATACAAGCCGATCGACCCCATGACGATGATCGGGAAAGTTGAGCTAGTACCGATCAACGGAGTCACTTTCGCTGCACAGAACTCCGACTACGGCAACCTCAAGTATCCGACTCGAGACTGTCGAGTACCTGAATACAGCCAAGCGAGTCAGGCCCTGAGTCGCCGATTGGGAGCGAAGTTGAGGCATCGAATTGGACGCCAGTTCAGAACAGGAGGAAGACTCACACCAATCAAATGCGATGAAGGCGCATGGGTGTCATGGGAAGACCTGTTAGCTGATAACGCAGTTTGGGAAGACGGTTATCACTATGGCAACATAGACATCGTGACCAAGAAGGCGCGTTTGGAGAAGTACCTCGACCAGAACTATGAGTGTTTCCGCATAACCAAGAGGATCAGGTTCCAAATGTTGGCGGTCCGCGTTCACCCTGATGAACTCAATGATCCTGATGACCCGATGGAGAAGGAATGGATTGACGAGCTCAAGGGCATGGGAATCTCCAAAGGAAGACTCCACAATAGCGATGGATGGTGCTTTCCCGTGGCTGTAAGAGCGACCTCAGCACACTCGTCGGACGGTGGAGGTTATGACGTTACCATCAACATCGACCACATTGGATCGAGAATGACCAACGACATGGCCCTATCCATGGTGACTGCATTTCACGCTACCAATCTTGGAGCGCTGACTTCAATCATGCGACGGGGGCTAGTGCCAGGAGGTCTCGGTGCATCGGGAAGGGATTCTATCCACTTCACATGTTTTCCGCCATGGGCCTGGGAGCAGGGCTACAAGGGAAAACCTTGGCTGGGTCGTAAGGTCGCATTGAGTGATCGCCCAGTGGTTCTCTACATTCCGGTGTCGAAGCTGCAGGAGTACGGGCTTCTCATCTCAGCGACTGGATCTCTATTGGTTGAGGACGTCGTTCCCTTCGATGAGGTTAAAGGGGCATGGTTGCAATGCGACAATGCAGAACCCGGACAGCCTGAGGAGATCGAATGGATCAGGTTACTCAATAGAGAACCCGACCCTGGAAGCTACCTTGTTCTGGAGTCCAAATACGGAAACCCGATCATGACTCCACGCTATCAAAAGCTTGAGAGCTTAGCGGTTGAGGTCCAGGATGATACCTACTCCGAGGACGACGCCAAGATCTCAAAGCTGCTGGGCATGGTCGAGGAGAGTGGTGTCTACCCAGAGTACGATAGCACCGAATGGCAGGAAATCTTCGAGGAGATCGTGTACCGCCGAGCAATGAAAGACTATGACTCAAGACCGTGTCCCAACTGTCTTGGCGAAGTCGATGTGCGATTGACGATATGTCCGCACTGCGTAGCGGTTTTGATCGCGAATGGGAAGCTCACGCATGTGGTACCCAAGGAGACAAGGGACCGCAATCAACGATCACCTCCGAGAGACGTGCCAGCCAGTTCTTCCGGTGAAGCAACTTCTTCTGCAGGTGCAAACATCGATGAAGTCATCAAGAATGCACGCAAGACAGCCGAAGAAGTCATTGACGTCGAGGAGTCCGAAGGTGAGGAAGACGAGGAAGTTCCTATCATCTTGAAGGAACGACCGGACGAAGCCGAAGGCGAACCCGAATATCGGGAGGTCCCTCAAGATGGATACGGGAATGAACTTCCACAGCCTTTCCCCTTCGCAATTGACGAATTGCCGCAAGAAGCTGCGATCCCCATCGACCACAACTTTGCAGTCACACAGCAATTTGATCTGAGGTTGATGAAGTTGATCAAGAGCTTGGCCAACGCAACGTTCGACATCAATTGCTTTGAGAGTCGTGAAGACGTACTGCGAAAGTTCGACGATGGACAGCGGCATGATACTCCATTCAATAGATGGCCATTAGTACCGAATGATCCGGATACCGGGTTTCCGAGACGCCTTCAGAGAGCCGAAGTCGTAGGCATGAGCAAATGGACCAACGACACGTATGCAACAGAAGCGTGGCAGATCTATGAGTTCCATGCCCACGTTATTCACCCGATGATGATCACTGCAATCCGCTGCGGGCTTAGCCACAAGTACCTCAAAGAGGTCGGAAGCACTCGGCGTAACATGAGTGATCCGAAGGCTCAAAGATCTGAGACCCAGGAAGAGATCATCGAGAAACTGGCATTCATCTCAAATTTCATCAGGCGCTTGATTAGGAAGACTTTCGGAGCGAGCCGATATAGTTACTACCAGAAACCAGACGATGAAGGTGCCGCTCCATACAAATTCATCGACATTAGCCCCGCCATCAAGTCGGAGCGGAAGAA
Source organism: Durusdinium trenchii (assembly GCA_963970005.1). Taxonomy (NCBI): domain Eukaryota; class Dinophyceae; order Suessiales; family Symbiodiniaceae; genus Durusdinium; species Durusdinium trenchii. Next base: position 124,720 of record CAXAMN010022206.1, on the reverse strand, counting down.
TGTCACAAAGGAGATCCTCGTCGCATGCCGCTACTACGGCATAGAGGTATCCGATACTCAAACGCAGAAGTTGAAGTCCTTCGAGGAGCAGATCCGGAGGGGAAACCCAAGGAACGTTGAGCTCATCAAGGACTACATTGGCTTTGTCGGAGCTGACTACATGCGACAACTCACGAATGGTTGAGCATCGGGGTCATACCGACATACTACTTCCGGTACTTCAAGTACTGAGGGATCTTGGGTAATTCATGATGACCATTTTGGCATCATGGGAGTGAAATAGGATTGTGTTTCACACCGTTGGTAATCGCATGATACCATAGGTAGGTGCACGTTTTCCGTTTGTAGCTCCGTTACCTGTTTGATCCAACTTTCAAGCGAATGCAAGATCGTTTGCTAATTCAGATCAATAGGACATACTGATTGACCTCCAATGCACTTTTGAGAACATGATTCGTTCTCCGGTTTTTACATCCACTCATCTCCCTTCCCCGTCGAAGCACGGATGTGGGGGGTGTCAATAGGGATGAGGTCTCAGTATAGTCGCTATACAGGTACATGCCATATACTTTTGGCTCAAGTGCCCAACCAGGTAAAAAGGAGCTTTAGCGCGCGAGCTTCATGTTAAACTAAGGGCTAGAACGGGGCCAGGGGCACGCTTTTCATCCGTTCGCAAAAACTATGTAAATATATATATATATATACTGTACTATACTGGAATTTCACCACACAACACTTTGTGGCCAAGAGGAAAAGGGTGTGTGACAACTTGGATTCATGACACTCACTTTGGGAGGACAGTCATGGAAGATGTGACCAAACTCGATGAACACAAGGAATGACCAGGAATCTGCCAGAATGAATCGACGGTCATGTTCAACAAATCACGTAGCGACGGCATGTTCGACGGCACAAGGATTGGGGCCTTCAGTTTCACTTCGCTGGAACTTCACCTGCAGTCTCTCGATGTGAGAAATCTGGTGATCATCGGGCTTCCAACCGATGTTTGTGCCCTGGCTGCAGCTGCAGGCGGCTGCAGGCGGCTGCAGGCGGCTGCAGGCTGCCCTGAAACATTCGATCTTTCACATTGGAATTGGAACCGTTTGGAACCTGGTGCATGGAATTTCAGCGTGCTGAGCATTCGTCGCAACTATGCAGGTGTTCACACAACCATGCGGCGAGCCAATGATCGTGGATATGAATGCATACTCTTATCCGACTGCACCGCTGCTGCTTTTTCAGAGACATATTATTCAGCGGCCTGGCAAAAGCGCCGTTGTTGGTTTTGCTTGGGGGCTGCACTGATTGGAAAGAGCCAGAATGTCTTTGGCGGGAGCAGGTGCTTGGTGCTTTTTCACGTGAGCTAAAAACTTTGGAGCCTTGAGCCTTGAGACGAGCATGCATGTGAAGAGTGAAAGCATGCATGTTGTGCGATTCATCAGGCCTTGAAACAGATCAAAATGCAACATGGAGTGTTTGGCGCCGATCTTAATGCGGTCCAAACAAAAAGCTTCCGCTGGCTTTACTTGAGAGAATGCGCGCTTGGTGGAGACGTGCTGCAATTCAAGATCGATGGTTCATTCAATTTGTGACAGCGGCATGTTGTTTTTTTGCAGATGTATGCAGATACATTGATTGCACAGTGGCGAGGTGCAGTGGCCGACAGCACGGCTTTGCTGGAGGTACTTGGAGCACCTAGGAAGCATCTCGCAAGCTCCAGTGGATATGCAAGTTAAAGTTAAAGTGCTCAAGAGCAGCTGCGTCTCCTGTGGCTAAGGGTAGGCGGGGAGCAATGACACGCGACTGGCGACAAACAAAAACAACTCCAGCATGTTCAAATGGGCAGCTGAAATACAGGCAATACGGCAGTAGTGGCGTGAGTTTGAAGCCACCTTCTTGTTGTATGGTTCACTCGTTCCATGTTTTGTTGTGGTTGTGCCATGTTGTGCCCTACTTGTAGGTTGTCCCAAGCTTAGTCAGTGACGGTGATAGTGGTAGTGGTCGAAGTAGAAGTTGTAATCGCAGGTGCGGTGGATGTAGTTACTTGTAGGGTCGACAGCAGTAGTTGGAGTTGCCGTCCTCCTCATAAGTAAAGGTCCTAAAAGGCCCTAAAGGGATCTAAAGGGATGAAGTCAAGTCCATGACCTGCGAACATAGTAGAAAGGGGCAACCAATCGGTCCGAGGAATACGGGCTTTCACATGAAGCTGCTCCAGACCGTCCTTCAGCTCCCTTGAATCCAGGCATGGAACAGTCACCCATGTAGTCAGAAGTTTGTAACAAATGATGCTTCCAGTTGCCATATTTGTGGTTTAAAGGATGCTATATAATTGGAATGGTGGTGAAATGGTGGTGATGCTCGCCTTTACAGAAGACATAAATATTTTCATTATATAAGGAGCACCTGCTTTCAGGATAGACAGCATAATTAGGTTTACTAGCTGCGGATGGTCTTGATATCTCTTGGTTGGGGGCTGTTGGCTCCCGGACTTACGCTGTGACAGGTGTGAACGTTGAGCCCGACAGCAAGCGTTTGAGGAGCGCGAAGTGAGAAGAAAAAGGTGTCGCAGAGGGGGCATCGTCAACTCTTGCAAGCCTGTTGAGATCTGTGTCGCGCCCCATAGTTGCAGATACACAGGCATGCAAGTCACGAGATAGAACACCTCACAGTTGGGATGCAGATATTGAGAGGGGCTGCAGACGCTGCTGGAGATGCAATGAATTGCCAAATTGGTGTTGAAACTTGAGTCAGAGGATATTTGGATATATATTATATATATACATATATCACACACACATATATATATAATATATATTTTTTTCTACGCTCCTTTTCTGTTCTCACGAGCTGGCCGTTTTGGCCCTGAAACAGCTAGGTAGCTGTTGCTGTTGTGTGACCTTCTCGCACTTGGACCTCAGTGCTTTGCTGGCTGCGATCTGTTCGCCTTTGACCAATGCATTCGCCTTGCATCGTTGACAAAAGATCTTGCGGCCAGTGCGCCACATCTGATGCGTCTGGTGTCCGTTCCACTGGCCTTCAGGTGTCCATTCTCCATGCCAACATTTGGTCATGGCTAAGGCCTCCAGCTTTTCCCTTGAGGAATGCTTGAGTTGTCTGCCATGGCACCGTGTACACACCACATAGTTGGTGTGAATGTGGAATGTGTGTTCTCCCATGAAAGGCAGCTGTCCACTGACCATAGTGGCCAGAAACTCTGACTTGGATCCGGCCTCTTTGGTTTCTGTCGGGGCACCACCAATCATCGGGATTGTTAGCGGTGTTGGGCATGCTTCTTCAGCCGCACTCTGGATCTCTGCCACCTTGTGGTGCATAGTCAGCCTCTTTTTGCATTGGCTGCATTGAATGCTGCGCCCTTTGTTCTCCCACTGGTGTCCCTCCGGATTGGTTTGGGGAACCAGACTCAGGAAAAGGGTTCTCTTGTGATCCCGGGCTTGCTGACGTGCCTGCTTGCCACTCTCTCTTGCCGTGTGCAGAAAATGAGTCTTCTCTTCAAGCAAAAACTGGATGCGCTTCACCACCAAAGGAGCTATTCGCCTGTACTTTTTGTCCTGCTCCTGTAGGATCTTCTCTTGCTCGATCGGTTGCATGGAAAGTGCCACTTCATGTGCTGCCTTCTTGGCATCTGCCATTCGGTTTCTCAAAGACCACTCTGTTTTGGGCATGTCCTTGAGCTGGTCAGCCGAGATGGCCAACACTCGAATGCGGGCCCTCTGATCCAGCGAGATGAGGTTTTGCAGGTCGTGGAAAACATCTTTGTGCTTGTATTGTGTCCATGCCTCATGTGCTCTTGTTGAGCTCACATGCACCACCAGAGGCGTTTGCAAATCCACATAATGAGCCACCATTCTGACTCCGTAGTACCATGCACGTTCCCAACTCTGGCGGCCCGGCAGTACAGTGATTACTGCTCCTTGACGGAAAAGTTGACCACCAAGCTGGACATGGTGCACAATGGCCACAACAAAATGTCGTACTCGAACATCTTTGGAGGTTGTGGAGATGCCTATCGTCACCACCTCTTGTCTCTTGAGCCGTAGCTCATCATGGGTGGACCAAGATCCCCATGCCTGGACCGCACCACCACCTGTCGAAACCTGAAGATCAGGTAGTTGGAGAAGTCCTTGGGACCAGAACTCTAAGTTCACTCCGTGCTCCAACTCGAAAAGATCTTCTGCTGCGAGCTTGGGGAACCTTTTGTTTGTCTCTTTACAAAGCCAAAGGACATGCACGGATGTTGCCTCTTGCCCACAGTGCGGGCAGGTCAAATGTTGTTCCCCATCTGCTACCTTGGTGAAGATAGCTCCCTGATGCCATGTCATGAGCGCAACTGCATTTTTCTGATTGAGCTGCTTGCTTTGTCTGAGCCATGGCAACCAGTCCAGCGGCTGCTGGATCTCATGAAGGAAAGAACGCTGACTGATGGCATGAAGACGGTCGGCAGCTTCAGCTCGTTTCAACTCTGCTTTGAGCACCAACCACGATGAATTCATGTCCAACTTGAAATCCTCCTGTCCATTGTATCCAGGTTTCGTCCAGACCCCCGGATTGTCTGCTGTCCAGCCTTTTTCCTGGAGGTAACATTGCAAAGCCGCAACTGGGCCTTTGGCCACCTGCCAGGGATATTTGGCCTGTTGAAGCCTGGCTGCATGAACTTGCCAAGCCCTCTCCAAATCTTTCCCAAGATGTTCCGGCCAGGCGCCATAGAACTTGTGGAAGGACTTGATCTGGTCGATGAAAGCCCCATAGTCCGGATCTTGGTGCCTCTTGAGCATATCGAAGAGGATGTCTAAATTTCCGGTCCTTTGCAATCCCATTTGCCGGCCCATTGTTGCCCTCAGCCTTTTGCGCACCTGTGGAGCCAGTCCCATGCTCTCATGACCCCAGCTGATTCCAGCCACAATGCTGCCCTTGTAGAGTTTGAGGCGAATGGAACGTAGAGGAATCTTGAGGACCTGCAACTTCTTTGTTTTTCTGCATGCCTTCAAACGTCTTTGTTTCATGGTTTGGATCCTCCTCAATCTCCCTGCCGTGCAGTCAATGCCTAGATCCCTCATCACATCATGGACACCCGGTCCTGCTGGGGGAAGTTGTTGTTGCAAAAGGGTCTTGGCCTTTGCATTGCTGACCACAAATCCAGTCTTCTTGGCCGAAATCACCAAATCATCTTCTTGCAGCAGCTGGGTGATGTGGTTGTAAGCCGCGATGGCAACCCTCACTGCATTTTGCGGGCTCCGGTCTACCACATCGAAGGACAGGTCATCGATCCAAAGATCCGTGTGAAGCTGAGGAAACTTCTTGTGGAACTGCTTTAGTGCAGGCTGCAGGTAAATCTTTGCCGCCAGAGGAGCTTGAGGATCTCCGGCAAGGATTCCATTCTGAGCCCAGATTTGTTTGGATGCCTCTCCTTCTGCTTCCAGTATGCGTCCACCTGCGTAGACTTGTAGGGCCAGGGCTGCATGCACTGGAGGGTAGTCAGAGTCCAACCATCTTGCGCCCAATTTCTCAAGGTTGATGCGGTCATAGAAATTGGACATGTCCATCAATACTGAAACCACCGTCTTTTGCATGGCGTTGTGGTGTTCTGTCATGTACGCTCTCTTTAGGGCAACTTGGAGGCATTCGGTGCCTGGCATGGCTCGCTCCCAGAAATACTCATGTTGGATGTCCAACTGCCATTGCCTGGTGTAGGGGGAGCGTAGTCGGCACCACAACCTGTACATGGTAGCCACCAAGGCTATTGGTCGCTCTATCTCCGCATTCTTTGGGATGAGAGCGATCAATGAAACCGCCCATTGGTTTGGAATTGTAGCTTGAGCTTCAACTTCGTGGAAGAATTCAATCAGGTTCCTCATCGCCTGGAATGGAAGAGCCTTCAGGAAATCAAAGCCAACACCATCCAAACCTGGCGCTTTTTGAGACAACTGCTTGATCGTTTTCCAGACGTGCATGTCTGTCAGTGGCTTTAGGTCATTGGCATGTTGTTGGGCCTTCTGCTTCAATGGTTCCAGTGCTGCTGGCTGATGTGGTTCATCTCGCTGCTTCCAGATTTGTCCCCATTGGTTCAGCCTGCTGGCCATGCGTTCTGTGCGAGGTTGCCCTTGGAAAGGTCTCTGGTACGGCAGCTCATCCTTTTTTAGGGATCTGTACAGTCCCCTGCAGCCTTTTTCAGTAGCCTTGCTCATCCAAGTGCGGTAGATTTCTGTTTCCACTGCAAGGGATTCTGCACTGTGTAGTTCACGTTGTTCTTTGGCAAACTTGAGCAGAACCTGAAGGTGTTCCTCATCATGTGTCGTCCAGAGCATGTTGAACAACATCCTGAAACCTTCCAACGTGACTTTTGCTTCTCCATTCCAGTGTTCTTCCAAATGCCAGCCCAGCTTCTGAAGGTGATGAAGCTTGCCAATGTCCCATTGCGGTCTGTGTAGGTGCTGCTGTAGGCGAACTTCAATCTGCGCCCAAAAAGCCTGCCCCCCTTTTCTCCAGAGCCAAGGTTTGCTTGGATCGTTCAAAGGCTTGGTGACATAGGTGAGGTGGGTGCCCCTGCCCAGTTTGGGATTCTCTAGGTTTTGGAGTACATAGCGCTCGATCTTGCTGTACAGTTGGCCCGCCTTGTTGGTGAGAGGATTGGTGGCCATGGCAAGCCAGTGAACCTCAGCGTTCTCCTCCTTGACCTGTGTCCATTCTCTAGTGATATGCTCAAGCCTGGGTGCCGGATTGTGTCTTTGTATCTGTTGCATGGCAATGTGTTCAACACTCCGATTCAGCTTGCAGTTCATTTGAGCATGGGGTCGGAAAGGGACAATCCAGTTTGCTTCAATGCTCAACTCCGCTGCAAGGTAGTCAGTTGCCAGCATCCAGTCAAGCTCCCGGCCTGTACTGCATGTGTCCTCTCCTGTGGCCACCACCTGCACCTTCATGATGGAGCTCATAGTGGTTGTCATGAACTCTTCCGGCGTGACATTGAAGTCCCCTGCTATGATGACCGGCTTGTGGATGCCAGTGACAAAGGTCAACAAAGCAGACCATAGCAACGAGTTTGTTGTGCCTTGTATGCCTTCTCCACATTTGAAGTAAACAACCACAATGACCAGGTCCAAATTTTGAAAACTCCAATGAACTGCATACCATCCACAGCCGTCAATCACCTGTTTTTGAACAAAGTGGAAATGTTGATCCAGCGGATACAGCACAAGAAAGCCCCCGTTGGTGCCTCCTTTTGGGCTGCTCGCAGCTGGGTGGCCCAGAACTCCCAGGCCTCTTGTAGCAAACCATTGATGAACTTTCTGAAAATCTTCTTGAGCCAGATGCGTTTCCACCACAAAGATGGGTGTCCTCGGGCGGCATAGCAACCATTGTCTGACTTCTGGTCCAAGACTCGTCACATTGGCAAATGTGAACGGGATGACTGCTTGGCAGTGTCGCTTGGCGGGTCTCTCCTCTGACTGTTCTGCTGTGTGAGTTGGGAAATCACAGGGAATGTCATCCGGCAGCAAACTTTTGGACGGGATGGCCCAAACCTGAACAATCTGCATCTTGAGAGCGTCATGCAGTTTGGGAATCGGTCGTGGAAATGAACCATCATCTACAATCCAGTATAGGCCCCTGTACACATACACTGCAAAGTAGTGGCCGCTCTTGTGAGCATCACCAGAATGACAAAGAAGGCCTATCAGAGAATATTGCTCTGTGCCAGTGGTGTTTCCGTCTTTGGTGATGGGCAGGTTGAAAATGCTGGGTACCTGCAGGATTTGGTGATGTTTCGTCCACTCACCTTTATCCATCCGGTACCTGCCAATCTGTGCGACCCATAAGCCTTCACCTTCAAAGACTTGGCCGTCAGCTTGATTTGCCCAAACATTCAGCAACTGTTCAAACTCTTGCGGTTCATGAGTTTCCGGACAGACCAAATGGATGGGAAAAGCCTCTCTCCTGTGCACTTGTTGTCTGTGATCCACCTGATAGTAGTGGTTGATCGTCTTGTTCGTGTTTGCCAGGGCATTGAGCTCCAGCAAAAACTGAGATGCATCATCTTGGACATTGTCATCAAAACGCTCCCATAGAGGTTGTAAGGTTTTGAGGTGAGTGATCTGCACCACCTCATCATCTGTCATAGTGGTCATAACAGCATCCGTGGTTTTGCGCCAAAGCGCTGGTCCCCCCAGGAAGCTGCCCGCCCATGTCCACAGGCGGTACGGTGAGTTTGCATAGCACCGGTTGCGCGGGTTGCCCAGCCGGTATTGGAGATTCTGCACCACATAGTCCAAAGGAGCCTGAACTGTGTGCTGCTCTTCAATCTCTTGCCCCATAGAAAATGAGCCAGTGTCTACATCCATGGCCGCTGCCATGACGCTCCCGGCTCCCCCACAAAAAGGCGGAAAGGTTGAGGTGTCTTGTGTCTCTTGGACTTCATCACGAAGTGCAAGTGTCCCCTGGTTCAGGAATGAGCATGTCTCCCCTGCCCGTTCCTGTGAGCCAAAAGTTGCATTCATTGGCCTGCTTGCGTGAGCTTTCCCCAGCGTGCACAAACAGTCCGTAAATGCTGCCCCTCTGTCTGGTTGTTTGCAGGTGCTGTTACCCGCACTTCCTTCTTTTCACTGCATTCTCGCTGAGCTTCGAAGCAAAGGTTTGTACTTGCTCTGCAGTGGCATGAAGACCTACGTTGGACATGATGATCATGAGCTTTTCTGCCGTGATCTCGTCCGGATCTACATTTGCCTCGTCAGCGGCCTGTTTGTCTTGTTCAAGCTGCTTGTTGTACTGGGTGGTGTTGTCCTGCAGCTCTTTCTGAGCCCCTTCGATCTTCGTCTGAAGCTCTTTGAGCTCTTGCAACAGGGCGGAATACTGTTGTTTGACTCCATCTGCCTTGGCCTGTAGTGAAGCCTTCTTCTCCGTGAGCTGCTTCAAGGTGCCCACAGACTGCTTCAACTTGGTGGCAATGGTCGGCTCCTGCTTGGTCGGCTCCACAATCTTTTCAACTGCATCTTTGAGGTCTGATGGCAGACTTGATAGATGCTCCTTCAACAAAGTTGGAAGATCAGGTGGAGGAGGAGGTTCTGTCGCCTGAATTCCCATGGCTTCACATTGGAGCCTGAGGGCATCCGGGAGATTGCCCCAATGTTCTTGCACAGCTTTCTGCAATGCACTTTGTCTCACTTTCTTGTTCTTCTTTTTGGGCGCTCCTCCAGCCAGGCCTAGTGGTGCATCAAGGAGTGCATCTTTGTAAGACTTGGCCGGCCACCTTGCACCTTGCTGAGCAAAGTTCCATGAAGCCCATTGCACCTGCCGCTGCTTTTGGCGTCGAAGATCTGGAACATGTCGTTGCCAGGCTGAACCACATATATTGCAGGTCAGCTGAGGTTGGCTTTGCAATCGTTCTTGCCATATCCAACTGCCCTTGCATGTGTGGCAGACGAGGTAGCCTTTCTTCATGTTCTTCAGCTTCTGGTGCCAGTAGGGCAAACAGACGAAATAGGCGAACTTGCCACCTTCGACCTTTAGAGCGGTGATCTTCTGCTCGCGTAGGGCCAAACGAGTTGGCTGCGCGTCCACTCTTGGGCCGAAATCTTGAGCCAATATATATATAATATATATATATATGTGATATATATATATATGCATATTTGTGTGTTATGCTAGATGTCGCAGCGAAGTGCCAGGTCATCAATCGAATTGCTCAACAGCATGATGGACCTTCGCTCAAAGGGAAGGGTGCCAACGGGTTTGGTTCAAAGCAACCAGCGGGTTGGTAGTTTTGGCCTTACCGATGTTTGCAAAAACAGCAGCTTTGGCTGCTTGCATAGTGGGCAGTCGGCGCTGTGGCACAAGTGCATATAGAATAGTCAGCTGTATTGAGAATTCTTTTGGGGTTGAAGTGTGTGTGCCACAGGCTTGCCTTGGATGCTGGATGCCAAACCATGACATTGAGGGCGCGCATTGGATTCATTTTCCATTTTTGAAAGGTTGCACTAGAACCGGTGATCAAATGTAGCACCAGCAGCATGTGCATGCCATGATGGTGTATATATATAATTATATATATATATATATACAAAAAGCTGTATGTTTCACTGCAGCCGTTTAGCTTACATTTCTTCTTATTTTGCTTGCTTTGACAGACTCAAGAGTTTGAGTGAAAAGTGTGCCTAAGCTTTGAACATATCCTTAGAGTCACTACGTTTGTGAGCTTAAATTTTCCGTTCATGGTAGCGGAGCTGTGGTTCTAAGGCCCAGCTACCGTTTGCGGATCGAAGGCTGCCGAACTGCATCAGTTCTGGCACCGGAGATCCATGATTGCAAACATCACTTGCAGGAAAGCCGGGTTGCTAGCCAGGACCACTAGCAAGTCAACATGGTGCAACCGCCAACACAAGGAGCACAGGCACAGCCATTGTGCAGCAATTCACACAGATGATGCAAGCACTAGCGCGAGGGTAGAATCAATTGGAACAAGCAATAGCAGAAGCGTACACTGTCAGCAAACGGCCATCACACGGAACATCGTAACCAGTGTGGAAGTGCGAGACAGATCAGAACTGAAAGGCATCCCGTTCAGTGGACAAAAAGGTGCCTGGGACTCATGATGCTTCAAGATCAAGACTTGGATCGAACCAAGTCACAAGAATGCCCGAAGGCATCAGTTGCCAAGCGAACAGTTGGGGTGGTGGCTGGGGCTGCGGTCCGGGCCATGCCTCTTTGGCCGGTCTGGCAATCTCGCCCCGGGGTTGCAGCTGCTGGTCATGAATCAAGCCATCAAGGATTCTACGCAGTCCAATCGTGAGCTGTATTAGAAGAAGTCAGAGATGACCCAGAAGGCCATTGATGAGGCCCAACCAGGGCAAAGCCGCAAACCAAGCGGTCCTCGATCGACAAGGAGAAATTGAGCAGTTCCAAGAGCAATATGCCAAGAAGGAGCAGGAGTCCAAGACTGCTGAAGAGGCCAACCTCCAGCCGCGCCGCTACGGTGCCGGCGGAGTCACCAAGGCACTCATCGGATTTGGCATCCGGTATGGATCCACGCCTGGCAGAAGAATGAGAAAAGTCGCCAAGGTGCCGAGCAAGATCGGGTTGCGAGCGCCCAAGGTCCCAAGGTCGCGTTGAATCTTGGCGAGATTATGAGGCCAATTACCCTGGGCCGGACAAGAGCGCAGAGGCATCGTGGACGAAAAGGCTGGGAAGCCAGAGAAGATTGAGAGGCCCAAAGAGGAAGAACCCAAGCTGGAAGATCTCTCCACAAAGGAACTGGCGGAGTTGAAGCGGGAGACCCAAGAGTGGGCTATCCATCCAGCCCGCAGCGTCATTGAGAAAGAAAGCCCTGAAGAGTTTGCAGAGGTGCAACGTCGTGTCCTTCCACCTCATCAAGGTGAAGGCTCAACCAGTGCACCATCGTTCACTACGCCAACCCTGAGACCATTGATCCAATGGATGTCCAAGAACTTGAGGGACTTGATGGCGAAGAGCTTGAAGAAGCTGATTGAATATAAAATTGAATGGCGGTGGCCATCAACTGCTGTCCTGCGAAAGTGCTCAATCAGTGGACCAAAGAGGCTGGCGCACTCGACAGAAGAAGATCAAAGCGGCCAAGCGACGAAAACGGAGTCCCATACTTCGAAAGATGCTCCACAGCATGCAAGCTGACGCAGACATGCCCTTGGGCTGAAGGAGGTCACCAAGCATTTCAATATGCGAGACCCCAATTGGGAGCTACAAGCAAGGGTCACCTTTCTACACGACGACCCATATGCAGAAGATGGTTTCCGAGCAAGACGAGGAAGATGAAGTGGGCCCAAAGACGCCAAAGCGGAGGCGCATCGCCAAGACGCCCGAGGCTCCTGAGAAGGGAAAGACCAAGGAGGAGTACTTCAAGGCCACTTGGAACGATTCCGCCAGCCAGAGATCAAGCCGAAGGACTCGAGCGAGGCCCCACGGCAGACGATCAGGCTGAAGTCCGGTCTTGTTCTCCGGGCAAGAAAGAGCCGAACTACTTCGGTTGCGGCTGCCTCCGAGAACGGCTGGGAGAAGGGCAAGAAGAAGGTGCAGCTGACTCGAGCTGCCAGCGCTGCAACCAAGGATGCTGTCCGTGAAGCCAAGCGCAAGAGGATGGGTGTTCCTATATATATATATATACCAGGCTGGGGGTCTAGCAAGACATATCATAGACATAAAACGGTGTGCATTGACCTCGGCGCAAGGAGTCTGGCTATAAAATGAGGAGGAGTGACCCCACAGAGGATTGCGTAAGTCTCCAACACACATGAGTAGCGCTATAAAATGGCAAGGCGTCCCTGCGTGGAAAGAGCATAGGACATCAAGAAGGAGTTCCAGAAATTCCAAACCATCTCAATGCCGTGTTCTTCCGTTCAAACGAAATGCAAGATGGCAAGGCACCGTGCTCGAGACGTCGTGGAAGAGAATGGAAAGTTGCCATTGGGAAGCAGCCGGATACCTCAAAATAAAGAGGTCACAAGTTTGAAGCCCAATGGACAAAAGGCATTTTTCTAGGAGTCAAAGACAAAGCAACTGAGAAGATAGTAGGAACACCCACACGAGTGTACACGGTCAGTCCATCCGACGAGAGACCGGTAGGAGACCGAACTCCTCAAGTCAATTTAGGCGTTGCTTGGGGTCCACAGGCTGTGAGGAGCCAGCCGCAATAGTCCCAAGAGATCCTGTCATTGCAAGTCCAAGTGGGGAGGAAAAGAAAATGGAAGAGACTTTACATCACATCACCAAGAAAGATCTGGAGAAGTTTGGGTATGCGTCAGGTTGCCCAGCTTGTGACGCCACACAGATTGGCAAAGAACTTCAGGCATCCAGCACGCCAACAGGTGTCGAGATAGGCGTGCTCATGGCCAACAAATGCTGTCTCAGGCCAAGGAGCTGTCTCCCTTAGCAGTGGCGAATCTGAATATTAAAATGAACTTGTTTCTGGAGCATGTCCGACGCTTGGAGTCGCACCAACTGCCAAAGATTGGGGATTGTTCTCAGCAAAGAGGTGACAATGGACGTTTCTGCTGGCATCGCCATGGGAAACCGTCGAGGTTTGGGACGAGCCAAACACGCTGACGCTCAGTACAAGAGTGTACAGCTCGAGCCAGAGTAGGCACTTCTTCGAGACCAAGATGTACTGAAGGGCTACTAGCTAGCTAGTTACTGTAATTCGCTCACGCGCTAATCCTGAGTTTAGCCCGGGAGGCGTAATTAGATGTAGCGCCAGACCAGTAGCATGTATATGCCACGATTGCATATAGTTGTATGTTCCACTGCAGCCGATTAGCTTACATTTCTGCATTTCTGCTCTTTTTGAATTTTAATCACTTTGACGATTCAAAAGTTTGAGTGAAAAGCGTGCCTAAACTTTGAACATACCCTTTAGGTTCTGTTATAGAGTCACTATGTCTGTGAGCTTAACATTTCCATTCAATTCAACTGATAGATAAGGCCGTCGTACTACAATGTAGTTTTTGAAAATGATATGGCTTTTTAAAGTGTAATACAATTATATAGTATTTTCTAAATATTGGAAAGCATCTAGAAAGGCCTGATGTGTGATATATTGATATTAATAACTATATATATATATATTACGTTATTAAATTCTTTTGCATAAAGCGGTGATTTTTTTTACAAATTGGGACCGGCCCGTCGTACATCTTATTTTATATTAGATTTGAATCATTATTTATATTGAAAATTTAAAAATATCAAGAATTTGTGACAATATTTTTAAGATCTATAAAGATTTGAATAATATTTGAAATTATAGAATTTGGATTTTTTTTTTTTTTTCAATAGAAATACGAAATTGTGTTTATATTTTATGTTGGTTTGGTATTATAATTATTTGCGGTTTTTATTTACGATTATATATATTAAATTAGATTAATTATATATTTTGTTTTATTTATATTATTTGGTATGATGTATTGTTTTTGGATAAAAAAGGATTGGATATAATGAGGTATTATTTTGATTTGTTTTATATTATAACGGAATATTGTTTATTAAAATTTATTTAAATTTGTGGAGTGGGAAATGAAAATATATTAGTTTTGTTGGCTTTTCGTTTTTAAGACGAATAAAATAATATTTAGAAGATGTATGGATTATATATTTTTAAATATTTTATTTTAAAATATATATATATAAATATATTATTAAATTGAATATATAAATTAATTTAAAAATTAATTGTAATATAAATGTAAATTTAATATTATTAAATTATATTAAATTTACATTTACTTATTTTTAATATAGTAAAAATAAATTAAATAAAATATATAAACATAAAAATTATATATATAAATATAAAAAATTATTTTTAAAAAATAAAAAAAATATTTTTTATATTATTTTAGATGTTATTATATAATTTTTGTTAAATTTTTTGGATTGATAGAAATATTCTGAGAATTATATTTTAATAATATTTATTTATATGTTTATATTAATATATTTCCGAATTTTGTATTTTTATATTAATATTTTATATCTTAAATATAATTAAAAAATAAAAATTGGGGATTTTAAGAATATATTTTAAATATATTTTATGGATTTATTACGTATTTAAAAAAAAAAAAATGAATTTTTAGAAATATATTTAATATATAGGAAATTTTAATAAAATTTGAAATATTTTTATAGAATTTTTTAAACGTATTAATTGGATATATTTATCGAATATTCTTTTGTCAAAAAACCCACAAATATAAAAAAATTAAAAAAAAAAAAAAAAAAGAAAAACGAATAATAAAAATAAATAAAAGTATAAAAGAAATAAATATAAATAAATGCACAAATATATTTATTATATATTTAAGTTTTTTATATATATTTTAATATATTTAATAATATATTTTGCATTATATAATATATATAGATTAAATTAAATATATTCAATTTAAAAAATTAAATAAAAATATTTTAAAATAATAAAACCTAGTTTATATTAAATTTTTCATAAATTATAAATAATTAATTTTATAAATAATATTTATAATTAAATTTTTATATCTTTAATTTTTAATAAAAATCATTCAACATGACATATTTATAAATTATTAGTAATAAATATATTCATTATAATATCAAAAATAATAAAATATATAATACAATATGTTTCTATTAATATATATTAAAATTAAATAATTTATTTTAATTCTATATTAATATATGTTTTTATATGTTTTAATTATTTAAATAAATAACAATAATAAATTATTATTTCATTAAATTTTATATGCATATAAAATATAATATATCATATATATATTCAAAAAATATATAAATATTATATATATTTTAAAAAATATATGTATATAGATAATTTTTAAATCATATATATAATATATAATATCTATATTTTAGAAATATTAAAATATATATTTCGTAATTTTTTATCGTATATTATTTTCTTCATTTTCTTTGTTTCTTTTTTTTGGTACCCTAAAAAAATCGTTTCTTAGATTTCGATAAAGATAATCAAAGTATTTGAAGGAGAAAGGATGAACGAAAAGTAGGGAATTATAAGTATCCGGCACTTTCCAGACTACCGTTATGTTTGGCCAATTGGAAATCTCCAAAAGCCGAAAAAACCCTTTCGGACACAATCTGTCCAGGTTTTTGGCAATTTTTCGACCATTTTTGAAGCCTAAACACTTCAAAAACCATCGGCTTTTACGCGTTTCTCTGCCGAGCCGCCACAAAAAATATGTAAATAGCGTAATTTGAGGCCACTCTTGAAGACTGGAGGAGCTGAAAACACTGGTATTTACGGTGTTTTGTGGCCACTTTGAAGCGTACATAGGCCAAAACCATCGCAATTTACGGGGTTTTGTGCCGGGAAGGTGCACAAACCCGTGTAAATACCGTCGTTTTGTGCCATGTAGAAGCTTCTTACCAGGACCCATTGAAATGAATGCGTCCCCGATCAAAAAGCAACCGAGTTCACAAGTCTTTCGTTGAGCTGGGCCGCGCTGTTTGACAGGAAGAACTCAATTTAGGTAATGCTCGGTTTTTCTTAGGGCGCCGGACACGCTTCTGCAAGCAGGAGCTGCTTTAGGTGATCCTTCGCAAAGCTGAGCAGAGGAGCCCCACGTCCAACCCGTCCAATTAAACATCCCACAGCTCAATGGGTGAACCAACAATGGGGCAGAAGTCAACATGTTCTGCTTGTCTGTGGGATGCACTTGTGCAGTGATTGTCTCCAATGTCAAACTTTTCTATTCTCATCTATTCTCGCACGTTTGAAAGCTTGGAAACAATGACTCTACATTTGCAACATTTATGTGAGTGTCGCTGAGACACCAGCACCTCGCATCTATGTGCTGTACTCTTTGAGCAAGGCATGCGGGTGAGAACAAGATTAAGCGCTGGGCTCCCGCTGGAGCCATCTGTACATAGGCGTGGCTCAACAGAATCTGAGCATATCTGAACTTCTGAACTATTCTAGCTTCGTCGTCGAACAGACCAAAGGAGAAGTACTGTGATCAATGAGGCTTGGCCAATGGCCAGAAAGGCCCAATACTTCGGCCGGACTCCAAGTGGTGACACACTACGCTCAAGCTGCTTCTCTGCTCCATGCAGAACATGAGCAGCAAAATCTTCACCCTTCGGACGCTGCATCAAGCTGAGCACTGCCTCCCTTGGTCCAGCAGCACCATCAATGACGGAGGCTACAGCATCGATGATGGGCACGGGGACTTGGTGACGCTGGGCCAATCTCAAGGCTGCAGGGGCTGTGGCCACACCCTCAGCCACACCGGCCAAGGATTGCTGCCGGGATTGGAGCACCGAGGCCAGCGACTCGCCCTGGCCAATGCGTGCACCCACTGCCTTGTTGCGGGAGGCACCCCCCAGGCACGTGAGCATCAGATCTCCAATGCCAGCAAGGCCCACCATGGTGTGGGGCTTTGCTCCCATGGCCAGTGCCAACATGTTCATCTCAACACAAGCACGGGTCACCAGGAAAGCCGCTGTGTTGACACCCAGGCCCATACCTTCTAGAGTTCCTGCTGCAAGTGCGTAGACATTCTTCAAAGCTCCACCCACCTCAACTCCAGTGACATCTGTAGTAGTGTAAGTTTTGAAGACGGTGCAGTGAAAGAGGTCAGAGCAACTCTCAGCTACTGCAGGTTCTTCTGCTGCAACTACGGCAGCACTTGGAATTTCGTCCATCAACTCTTTGGCAAAGGTAGGGCCACTCAAAAAAGCCATGACTTGTGGACGCCCCAAGACTCGGGGAACCAGCTCAGCCATGGTCTCCAGCGTTTCTGAGTGGATGCCTTTGGAGCTTGATATCAGGGGCACATCTGCAGGGATCAAATCTTTCAGTGGCTTCAAAAAACCTTCGGAGGCCTGAACTGGCACACTGTGGACGATGAAGGCTACTCCTTTCAAGGCCTCTTCTGGGCATGTTGTTGCAGAAAGCAGGGGTGGAAGCTTGCACTCAGATAAATGGCTAGGATTCCTGTGTTGAGTGTTGATGCTGTTTGCAACCTCTTCACGTCTGCAAAGAATGGTCACTGTGAAACCATTGCGCGCAATAACGCTTCCCAGGGCAGTCCCAAAAGTTCCAGAACCAAAGACACACACTTTGACGCTGGCGCGCGTGGACGGCATGGCCGCGTTGAGTTGCACACTGAGGCTCTCGCACCTCTCTCAGTCGGCGAGTGAATGCTGAAAGAGGCTTGAATCCCAGATCGTTATACACAGGATGGCTGCATGACAACCACATTCTGCCAATCATTTATGTTTCCAAGACTATTAGATTCCAGCAGCGGCATTAGATCTTTGGTGGCACACTGACCCCTGAACTGAACCTTGCAAAGCCCACACCCCTGAGAACTCACATGAACTCTCTATTCATGGGCACCTTGTGACTGCAACTCGCCACTGCAGCGCACAAGGCGAAGGGCACATGGGTCTCAAGAACGAGGTTGTATCGATGTGGGCACAAAGAAATCAACCCAGCAAGAAGTGTTTCTGAACATTTCACACTCTCTATATATACTATACACCTCGAGACCTGATGTCCTTTCCCTCAACCAACTGTGAGTTTGCAGCACACAACTTGAAAAGAAAGACTGAGGCGGCCAAGAATCCTCAAAGGATTTGGGATTTGCACTTTTTGTTGTTGCTAGCCATTCGGTCAGTTTGTTACACGTAGGCAGTCAAGATGTGCACGAGCTGGGTCAGCCATTCTATGTCCAGTTGGTTCAGCAACGTTAGTCCAAATGACTTATTTGAGCCCGCCTCTCGCCGAAGCAACTCCATTTTATGAGCTCCTGCAAGCGGAAAACGTTAGCGAAAACTGATGACCTTGATGCAACGGCTAAATTCGCAAAAGGATGATGCTTGGTACAGCAGCTGCTGCAATGCAAGCATTGGAAGACAGAAAATGATGGACAAAAAAACTTGTGGCCAGAGGGGGTGAACGAAAGCTAGCCGGGCCTCCTCGTCCAAACAAGTCGGGGGCGGGCTGCACAGTCACTCTCATTGGGTAACTGCCGGTCCACTTGCAAGTCCCGTGGGAAACTCTAGAGAAGCAGTGTTAGTATGTGCTTTGTGGTGCGTCGAGTCTCATTCAGTAAGCAACTGCCACCTGACAGGAGCAGGTTTTGTTTGGTGCCCCCTTTCAATCACTTCTTTGGCTTGGTTTTTCTAGCGGTTGCTGTGCCGCAGCAGCAGCAGACCACCCAGCGGCAGCAGCAGCAGCAGCAGCATACCAACCAGCGCCGCAGCAGCAGCAGCAGCAGCAGACCACCCAGCGCCGCAGCAGCAGCAGCAGACCACCCAGCGCCAGCAGCAGCAGCAGCAGATCACGCAGCGCCAGCACCAGCAGCGGCAGCCCACCCAGCGCAGCAGCAGCAGCAGCACCAGCAGACCTCCCAGTAGCAGCAGCAGCAGACCCCCCAGCAGCAGCAGCAGCACAAGACTCAAATGACACCGCCTGACTCCGCGCCGCAACCAGTCGCGTACGCGGGGTAGGGCTATGATGCAAGAAATGCCGTCTGCACATAGCACCCAAAAAGGTATTACTGTCCAATGTAGCTCCTGCTGCTGCTGGGTGGTCTGCCTTGGCTGCGTCTCCTGCTGCTGCTGCGGCCGCTGCTGCTGTTGTGTTTGCTGCTGCTGCTGCTGCTGCCGCTGCTGCGCTGGGCGCTGCTGCGCTGGGTGCTCTGCTAGCGCCGGGTCGTCTGCTGCTGCTGCTGCTGCTGCTGCTGGCGCTGGGTGGTCTGCTGCTGCTGCTGCTGCTCTGGGTCTGCTGCTTCTGCTGCTGCTGCTCCTTTGTGGTTTGCTGCAGCTGCTTGGCGGTAGACTGCAGATGGTGTGCTGCAGCTGCTTGGTGGTCCCGCTCACCGCGCGCAGGGGGGGAGTCGAACCGCGGGGGGTTTAATCAATTATTTGAGGTTTCTGGGGCGCGTCCACCCCGTCACTTAACTTGCTAAAGCAAGAGCAACTCCAGCTAGCTAAGGCTAGCTTTCGTGATTAGCTTCAAACAATCTTTAAAACACATTGAAAATTCGAGAACACACCCCTGCCCTACCAGGACGACGGACCCCGCGGGGTCTTTACCACGGCGACACCGCCGTAACTTCTCAGTTCTTGAGCCTTGCAGGTTGAAGCACCAAGTAGTAAAACAAAATGGGTTGATATGGAAGTTAAGTGAAAGAACTAAGCACATCGAAAAATGAAACATTGAGGCATTATATTATTTTAAAAGACAACCTCGGTCTAAGAGAGAAAAGTGAACCCCAAGGCCTGCATTTTCAGGCTCAACCACTGAAAGCCGGTCTAAATACCGTTAAGGACCTTATTCCACTGAGCCACAAGGCTATGCGGTGAGAATCGGCACCATTCTGAAAAGGTATGTTTGGGCATGTTTGGGCCACGCGTATTTCAACACCCCTGCGATCGCAGCAGGGCGCGAATGGAGCAGGACAACGAGGACATAGCTGTGACGCTAGCGAAAAAATCTTCGCGGCTCAACCGCGAAAACGAATCAAAATGCTGCTCTATACACAATCTACGCAAGCCATGCTAGCGCTGGCGGAAACTTGGCAATGGGCACGTCCCTGATGTCAAAGGTGCAATATGGTGCAATTGCGTTTACTCCAGCTCCGACAGGCGATGCTTCCGCTTCCGGTTCCAGGAATGGGGCAACCTGAGTGACAGACAGGTGCGGCCTTCGGTGGCACTGCAAAATGAGGGGGCCTTTGTGCTCCTTTGGCCTTAGCCGCACCATACTTCCATGATCCACTTCCATGCTTCATCTGGCTTATCTGATGAGGACCTCACAAGCTCTCTAACTGACAAACTGGATAGTACCTCATCATCCTTTTTGGACTTCAACCCTTTGAGCAACTCAGGCAAACTGCCAACGATTGCACCAGCATCACCTGAAGCAGTACCCAAGGCAATTGGGACATGTTGGGATTACTTTGCCATCATCTGCTCCATCACCTGCACTCGAAACCTTTTCATCTAGATGTTCACGGGCATCAACGAACAGTTCCTTCTCTTTGTCCCAGCCGGTGTCACCACCTGCAGGAGTTCCAAAACCAGGCGAAATTCGCACGGTGAAGATTCCATCTAACTTCTCAGCGAACTTTGCACCAAGTCGCGCCTTCCAGCCGATGCTTGCTTCACTGGCTTTGGGCTTGACCTCGCGGCCAGCGTTCTCTGGCTGCGCGGGCACAGTTGGCACTGGCTGCTGCTGCGCCGGCTCCGTTTCTCAATGGCAGGTTGGCTCTATTGCGAGCCGGCACTGACTACATAAGGTGCCGATGGTGGTCTGCATGATCTCCTGACGCCGCTGTTCTGCTTCACGGAGACAGCATCTTCGTTGCCTGATGCAATGTGCTGAAGGTTGTTCTGGATGAACTGAAATTACGCTGCACACCCTCTGATCCCATAACAACGTCCTCGGGCACGAGGTCGCCGCCGGCGGCCGGTTGTTGAGCGCCGGTGTAGCCATGGCAAAGGCTACGGCTGATAACCTGCATTTCAGGTTCAGCCACTGAAAACTAGTCAAAATACCGTTAAGCTATGCAGCTATGCGGACCTTGTTCCTCTGTGCCGCAATGCTATGTGGTGAGAATCGGCACCGCTCTGAAAAGGTGCGTTTGGGTAGGCGTATGTCAACACTACTATATATATATAGATATACATAGATAGATAGATAGATAGACAGATAGAGGGGCCCAAGTCCACCGTGCTCTACTGTAATATCTGTAATACTATCTCAAAGTTGCTATGGTTTCTCAACGCACATTTCCACCCAATCTTCTCTCCTGCGTGCACACTCACAGGGCCCCGATTTGTTTTGCTTGTCGGCCAGGGACAGCAAATGCACCTCAACTGTGGTCACAACATGTCACAACACCAAACAAGCCCTAGCTGCTCACCATGAGCATGAAGCTGGTTTGAAGCTCTTGCGCCGACTGAAGAGTTTGCATGTCTGTTTTCTTTGTTGGATGGCGGATATCCAGACCGCTTCCTGGTCTGCATTTCCTCTTTACTTCCAGTTCCGGATCAAGCGCCATTTAGCGCCACCGGTCAGGGCCACAACTCGGCTAGTGCTACACAAAAAAGGTTGAGAGAATGGGCAGCAATTCGCTATGACCTGCTGCCCTTGCCAAGTCTTCTGGTGTATCTCCGCGATCATTGGCAATATGTTCGGCATCGTTATCCAGGAGGAGCGTCACCAGCGCCTTATCTCCCATCACTGCTGCAAGCGACAGAGGCGTAGCCCCGGGAAGAGCAGCCATTTGACGCTGGTACACACCACACCCTTCGAGACCCCAAAGCTTAGCAGCAAACCGCGCCTTCAAACAATCCCAGTATAAGAGTCCATGTGGTTTGGCCTGAGCATTGACATCACCACTGTAGGACAAGAGCAGTTGCATGATGTCGCATGCATGTGGATTGCCACGACCAAAACAGGGTGCACTGTACATTGGACCGAAACCATTTGGGCCGAGACTGCTTGGGTCACACCTGGCCTCCAAAAAAGCCTGCACGGTTTCGATAGAGGCAATTCCTGCAACACCTGTCAATGGTGGCGACGTCTCAAAGTCGGCACGCTGTTCCAGCAACACCTTCACATGCCCAGGATGAGTTGCCAACCATGATGCATTCACAATTGAGCCTGTATCAGAAACACAGGCCACATTGGGGTCTGCATGACACCTCATAAGGGCAGACAGCATCTTGGGATCTTGGCCACTATAGGCGGCAACCATAAGCAGCGTGTTTGAATCATAGAAGCCCAAGTGTCCGAGACCACTGACACGAGCATTCACGTCTGCAGCATGTTCCACCAAGGTGTGCAACATGTCCACATCACCTGCAAACATTGCACACAACATGCCAGTCATACCACTTTCATGCTTCACTGCCGCGTCAACAGTAGGGAAATCGAAGTGTCGCAAGAAACCCTGCAGATCCCAAGCTTCCTTCGCTTGCTTTAGCAACTTGGGCTGCTGAGCTAGGTGGAAGCGATAGTCCACCAAAGGTCCCCACTTCGAAAGGTGCTCAATCTTACTATTCACTGCTGCCTCTCCAAGTTTCACCACCACGGCACGATCTTCTTCCACAGTGAACAAGCCGTCTGAAATCAGGCTTCTTTGCCAATCCAAAGGCAAAATGTAGAGCGCCTCTCGGGCTGAGAAGATCACAATCACACTGGTGTCCTCTCGATTGGAGAGCAAGCGGCACCAAAGCTCTGCCCTACACCAGCCCCTCGAAAGCCACGTGCTGTAGTTGCATTGAACACCAGTAGCACTGTGAGTTAAGTCCGGCACGAGTGCCAGGAACATATCACAGGCTTCTACATAGGCTGGAATGCTCTGCACAGCTTGAGCGGTGTTTGACATTGACGCATCATCCTTGACACTATCGCTTCTTTCAGTAATCTGTGGGATTGCAAACCAATCCAAGAAAAGATATCCATCAGCTACCCGCTGAGTCGAAGTGGACACGTTGGGATCGCCAAAAGTGCGCATGAGATCCACCTCCACCTTCATGGATCCATCAATAAATGCCTGCAGCGCATGCCGCAGCACTGTCACCTGCTGCCCAAAGGGGTCTGGAGATTTGGCACCCAGCCACTGATGCGAGATGAACATCGCAAACATTCCTGGTTGCCATTTGTGAAGCAAACCTTTTTGCTGCAAGACATGATGTGGTTCAGGTGGACCCTCCATCTCCAGAAAGTCTGAAACCTTGACGACATACATCGGAAATGAACACTCGTGCACACCTCTATTGCATATCACCATCTCCGTGTCTTTGGCGCTCGTGTTTCCCATGGCACGAAGCAGGACGCTGCTTAGCTGCTAAATCTGTGAAACTCTATCGGTGTCCCATCTTTGCATTGTTGCTCCAAAGAAATTTCAGCACTAAGCGGTTGAATTCCGGGCGCCAAGCTGTCTTGGGGTAAGATGGGGTAAGTACAGTATATAAATTTGATGTAGGACAATGCGGCACATGCCAGCACATGACCTTGACCGCAGGAACACCTTGACTCTTTCTGACTTGTGACAGCACGTGCCTCCTGGTTACAGCGAAAAGGAGTGAGCGGAGAATGATGTCACCAAGTTGTTCAATGTCCGTTCAAGTTTGGTGTTCTGGCGGCCAGCTGGCTTTACACATTGTTGCCCGCCTCTCGCCGAACTAACTCAATTCTATGAGAGCTCCTGCAAGCGGACAACTCTAACAAAAGCTGATGACCTTGATGAAACGGCTGAATTGGCAAGAAGGATGATGTTTTGTACAGTAGCTGCTACGATGCAGCGATTGGAAGACAGAAATTGATGGACAAAAAACATTGGTTTTAAACAAATCTTTAAAACCACATTGAAAATTCGAGAACGCACCAGAGCCCTACCAGGACAACGGGCCCCACGGGCTTAACCACGCCTACACTGCTTCCGAGGCCTTGGGCCGTGCAAGGTTGAAGCATCAAGTTGTAACACAGAAAGAGACATGGAAAATAGATCAACAAAATAGAACATATCGAAAATAATGAGCATGAGCGGTCTGAGTAAAGTGGACCCGAGCCCACCTTCTACATATAAATATAGGCAGACGGGTTTATTTAAGACTGTGCGTGTTTTAACCTCGCGTGTACTTTCATACTTCATTTGCGCGTATTTGGGATAGTTACTGTTTCTTTTCGGAATTTGTCGCGGAAAATACACGTATTTGCCGGCGCGTGTTTTCGTCGGTCGATGTAAAACACACTGTATTTACGACTTCAGAATTGTTCCACGATTCCGTCGGTTTTGGTCGGATGGCGCGTTCAATTTGCACACCCACACAGAAGAAACCCTTCTACGCTACGCACACAATACGAGTGACTGAGAGTGGGGTGGGGTGGGTTGGGATGTTACGTAACGTTCGGAAGCCAATCACTGCACGAAACCATGAAGGAGAAGTGAATGGGTTGTTGTGGTGCTACGTTTGCCAGTGGTGGCTTCGGACCTCATACCCAAACGTGTCAGAGCGTCGACAAAGGCTCTACGCGCACTGAGAAGTTTGTAAAGCTTGAACGTGTGCTTCCAATCCGACCTGCAGACTGTTTGCACGCGACCTATTGGATGTTGGAGATATAGTTGGCTTCTATACAGTTGCCATGGTTTCTCAACGCACATTTCCACCCAATCTTCTCTCCTGCATGCACACTCACAGGGCCCCGATGTGTTTTGCTTGTCGGCCAGGGACAGCAAATGCACCTCAACTGTGGTCACAACATGTCACAACACCAAACAAGCCCTAGCTGCTCACCATGAGCATGAAGCTGGTTTGAAGCTCTTGCGCCGACTGAAGAGTTTGCATGTCTGTTTTCTTTTTTGGATGGCGGATATCCAGACCCGCTTCCTGGTCTGCATTTCCTCTTTACCTCCAGTTCCGGATCAAGCGCCATTTAGCGCCACCGGTCAGGGCCACAACTCGGCTAGTGCTACACAAAAAAGGTTGAGAGAATGGGCAGCAATTCGCTATGACCTGCTGCCCTTGCCAAGTCTTCTGGTGTATCTCCGCGATCATTGGCAATATGTTCGGCATCGTTATCCAGGAGGAGCGTCACCAGCGCCTTATCTCCCATCACTGCTGCAAGCGACAGAGGCGTAGCCCCGGGAAGAGCAGCCATTTGACGCTGGTACACACCACACCCTTCGAGACCCCAAAGCTTAGCAGCAAACCGCGCCTTCAAACAATCCCAGTATAAGAGTCCATGTGGTTTGGCCTGAGCATTGACATCACCACTGTAGGACAAGAGCAGTTGCATGATGTCGCATGCGTGTGGATTGCCACGACCAAAAAAGGGTGCACTGTACATTGGACCGAAACCATTTGGGCCGAGACTGCTTGGGTCACACCTGGCCTCCAAAAAGGCCTGCACGGTTTCGACAGAGGCAATTCCTGCAACACCTGTCAATGGTGGCGACGTCTCAAAGTCGGCACGCTGTTCCAGCAACACCTTCACATGCCCAGGATGAGTTGCACACCATGATGCATTCACAATTGAGCCTGTATCAGAAACACAGGCCACATTGGGGTCTGCATGACATTTCATGAGGGCAGACAGCATCTTGGGATCTTGGCCGCTATAGGCGGCAACCATAAGCAGCGTGTTTGAATCATAGAAGCCCAAGTGTCCGAGACCACTGACACGAGCATTCACGTCTGCAGCATGTTCCACCAAGGTGTGCAACATGTCCACATCACCTGCAAACATTGCACATAACATGCCAGTCATACCACTTTCATGCTTCACTGCCGCGTCAACAGTAGGGAAATCGAAGTGTCGCAAGAAACCCTGCAGATCCCAAGCTTCCTTCGCTTGCTTTAGCAACTTGGGCTGCTGAGCTAGGTGGAAGCGATAGTCCACCAAAGGTCCCCACTTCGAAAGGTGCTCAATCTTACTATTCACTGCTGCCTCTCCAAGTTTCACCACCACGGCACGATCTTCTTCCACAGTGAACAAGCCGTCTGAAATCAGGCTTCTTTGCCAATCCAAAGGCAAAATGTAGAGCGCCTCTCGGGCTGAGAAGATCACAATCACACTGGTGTCCTCTCGATTTGAGAGCAAGCGGCACCAAAGCTCTGCCCTACACCAGCCCCTCGAAAGCCACGTGCTGTAGTTGCATTGAACACCAGTAGCACTGTGAGTTAAGTCCGGCACGAGTGCCAGGAACATATCACAAGCTTCTACATAGGCTGGAATGCTCTGCACAGCTTGAGCCGTGTTTGACATTGACGCATCATCCTTGACACTATCGCTTCTTTCAGTAATCTGTGGGATTGCAAACCAATCCAAGAAAAGATATCCATCAGCTACCCGCTGAGTCGAAGTGGACACGTTGGGATCGCCAAAAGTGCGCATGAGATCCACCTCCACCTTCATGGATCCATCGATAAATGCCCGCAGAGCATGCCGCAGCACTGTCACCTGCTGCCCAAAGGGGTCTGGAGATTTGGCACCCAACCACTGATGCGAGATGAACATCGCAAACATTCCTGGTTGCCATTTGTGAAGCAAACCTTTTTGCTGCAAGACATGATGTGGTTCAGGTGGACCCTCCATCTCCAGAAAGTCTGAAACCTTGACGACATACATCGGAAATGAACACTCGTGCACACCTCTATTGCATATCACCATCTCCGTGTCTTTGGCGCTCGTGTTTCCCATGGCACGAGGCAGGACGCTGCTTAGCTGCTAAATCTGTGAAACTCTATCGGTGTCCCATCTTTGCATTGTTGCTCCAAAGAAATTTCAGCACTAAGCGGTTGAATTCCTGGCGCCAAGCTGTCTTGGGGTAAGATGGGGTAAGTACAGTATATAAATTTGATGTAGGACAATGCGGCACATGCCAGCACATGACCTTGACTGCAGGAACACCTTGACTCTTTCTGACTTGTGACAGCAAGTGCCTCCTGGTTACAGCGAAAAGGAGTGAGTGGAGGAGAATGACTTGGTTCAATGTCTGTTCAAGATTGTTCAAGTTTGGTGTTCTGGCGGCCAACTGGCTTTACACATTGATGCCAGGTGAGGTCAGTCAAAATGACTGCCACCCTCGTCGACACGAAGCTCTTCCACGCCTCATCTCAAGCATCACAGCTGTACCTGGAGCAGGCCCGTTCAGATGTGCAACCAAAAGCCTATTTCATGTTGCATAGCAAGTGGTGCAAAGGTGAAAGGCGATCTTTTTCGTCTTTTTCGCATCGGAGGCATCCAGGCCATTTAATGATCCTTACTAATGTACATGTTTTTCTATGACAAGGTGCCTTTTTCACCCTGTTGGACAACTTTGGCGCTTTCATTCCATCGAGACTCCCATCGAACAAATGGTAAGCCCACTGGTGACCAACTCAGCAAGGCTTGTTTGGCTTCGACGAGACTTCGTGGAAGTAGCCAGGTGCCCAGTCAGCACCATCTCACCGTCTGCCACGAGAACGAGAGCGAGAGTCTCTGCGACCTTTCCCCTCGGCCGGCTTCTTTGTGCCGCATTTGAAGCACTCGGTCCTTCTTGCAAAGTTGTTACTGCCACAGCTGGGGCATTTCCAATCCCCTGGCCTGGGTTCCTTTCCGCCGCCCTTGCCACCCTTGTCGCCCTTCTCTCCTTTCTCTCCTCCCATCATTCCACGATCCTCTTTGAGCTCACCACGAGATTGTTTCTCCCGGCGCTTTTTTGAGCCAATCTGGGGTCCCACTTTCTGAGCTGCTATCTCTGGCCTTCTTCTTTCCATTTTGCCCACTGTCTCCCATGGGTAGGTCGATGGATGGCCACGACGAATGACGGAACCTACTAAACTTTGCTCCACAGTGGCTCAAAAGCGGCAAAAGTTCAAAAAAATCCTGCACACATCTATCTATCTATCTATCTATCTATCTATGCCTACACGGCAAAACGCAGCAGCACTAAGTGCTGATGAGGGGCACTGGCTGCAAAACAAAGCCCAAGGCAATAGATGTGATATCACCGTGCCTCAACTGAGAATAGGTGCGCGGCTAGTTCGCGTAGTTCATCTATATCTCACGCATTTCAACTGGTTATGTGAAAAGTCACCAACATGAAACTCATGGGAGATCAGAACAACATAAATATGGCAAATGGTAAGCGCTATGGGGACTCAACCAATAGAAAAAAAGCATTGAATGAAGAAAGGAAAAAGTGAGTGGGACGGCCGGCGTTGCTAACGTAGTTGCTCTAATCAATGTTATATTGGCGTGTATAAAAGTCAGTCTGCACTATGGGACGTAGTGGATTTGGGAGGTCAAACAAATGAGAGGGGGCCCAAAACCTGTGCTTCTTATCTTATTCTTGGATATGCAGCGCAGCCACTTTTGCGGCCCCATAATCTTGCAAAGCCCAATGTGAAAGGGACAAGCTTTTCTAACATATGTCTTGAATGTGTTTCTTATGTGTGCGCACTTGCAAGGAAACCGTGATTAAGCGTGTGGCATGAAGCCTGAGCAGTCACAACACAGTGCGAGGGTGTTGCATGGTCTTCACCGCTAACTTCTTTGGTGCAAACAGCATGGAATTTATCAATTCCGTCGATCCAAACCAACAAGTTGTACGGCACAGCATTCGTACTTGAGTTACTTGAGTCCGTGTTTTGCCCAAGTCACCAACAATGGCGGTCCATTGTGGTGTTTGTTTCACATCTATTAAACAAACAATGCATGCATGCCTGATCTGAAGCACACTGAGGCCGAAACATGTTGTTGACCTACAGCTACATCAGCTTCAAGGTACGAATTTCCGAAAGTGTACCAAAAACATAAAGATACATAAAGGCTGGACACGGATCTGGACGCACCTCTTGGCTTTTCTATTGTAGACATGTTTCTTGAAATGTCCTGTGGTTTTTGGAGAACCCGAGTCTTAACGTTGCGGCGCACCTTGTTCTCAGCCAAGGCGAAGCTGAGTCGGCGAAGCTCGCGCAAAATAGAACAGCAGAATGGCGGCGATGATCATCCATGATCCATGATGTCACCTCTTCATGTGGGACGTTGTTGCAGGTGTGTGTCACCCGCTGAGGAAGAAAAAGAACACCATCTGAGTTCAAAAGGACTAGTAGCAAGAAGATACTAGGTTGGAGGCCATTGCTATTGGGTTGGAGGCCATTACTACTAGTAGCAAGAAGCTACTAGCAACAAACTACACCCATTTCCGGAGCGGGACCGATCTCCGGAGCTCATTTTGGGCCAGTCGCCAGTCCGGTCCCATGTGGCTGCGGGTCTGGTGGGTCTGCCAAAACCGAAAACCCTACTGCATGGAATCACAAGTTTAAAGTGGCTTTGCTGTCTTTATATTGTATGTTTTACAATTGATTTATATATTGTAATCTGCTTCATGAGTTTGGTAGGCGGTTGTTATGATAGTTAACAATTTATTAGAAACCTATATATATATATTGCACACCCTATACTTGCTCGACTGGATTGAATCGAGGCAACGCACTCACAACACATCTGCGGAAGAACTGGTCCATGATTGTCATGATTGGATACGTAGACGAAGCCACAAACGAAGCTTGGCCAATTGTGTAAATCTATATTTGTGTGGTATTGCATGCATGGGGTATTGATGGGTATTGTGTAGTGGGATGCCATCGACAAATATTAAACAACAATATTTAGAACTTTAGGCCAATCCATGCCAGTACCCCAGCGTTTGGGAAGCTCTTTGGTCACAGCCCACCCAGGCACGAGAAGAGGCTAATCGCTGCTTCCGGAGGGAAGATAATCTTTCATTTGCCTGCGTCCTGTGGCGATGTCGCGATCGAGACGTGTAGTAATTGATCATTCTGATCCACTGCCGCAGCCGGTCGGCCATTGAACATGCTGAAATTTGAGCATTCTGGAATTTCCGCGTGTTTTTCTCTCCACACTGCCACCTAATTACTTCAGACACTTCCCGTGGTCATCTCCTGGATCAAAGGTTTTGAGGTAAGCTGCGTTTTTCAGGACGGCTTCTGTCAGAGAAGCTTCCAAACTCACGCCCAAGAGGCACTAGGAATCCTTTCCGCGTGCAACATGTCCCCGCGCTGTCTCGTGTGGCCAGAGCTGTTGGGGTTGGAGGGCTGCCAGACAATGCAGCCCAAGCAAGGGTGGAAGCGTTGGCGATGTCATCGCTTCATGCGGGTAACGAGGAGCTGCCAGCAGATCAGGATCAAGACTGTCACAAGCACACCGTTTCCTATGGGGCGTGGGTGTCTGTTTGCCGTTGCCCCCTCCAAAGACGGCATTGGCAACAATGGTGAGGAGAGGCAACAATGCCGAGGAGCAATGAATGACGGCATTGAGAACTGCAAACATCGGTTCGCCGCAGGCAAGTGGAAAACACACAGAAAAGCACTCACATTCACCCAATTTAGGAGCCTTGGAACATCAGAGGTAGATGCTGATCGTAGAACCAACCTTTCGTGGCACAGCGGGTTCTCTTTGAAGGGATCCAACTTGATCCACCTTTCTTGACAACAGGGACTCCAAAAAGGTCACTTTCAAGAAGCTGGTTTTATCATGTTTTATTTGTTTCTTCATTTGCTTTTGGAAGCCATGGGTTTTGGGCCAAATGGTCCCACTGTGTGGCCCCACTGTGTGGTTTTAAATCGCCTGGCTGGATGGCGTGGCCGGATCCGGCGGCCACAAGAGGAGAACACTCAACTGTGCGTGTCATGTACTTGTTCTGTTGTTTAGCTTTACTTTGTGCTCCGTAGGCATTTTGACAGACAGTATGTTGACTAAATGCGGTTCCTGCGAACCGAGGAATCAAAGAAAACAAGTGGGAAGAAAGTTATATAGAAGGAAACCTCCGAATTGCAATTACCATTGGCAACTGGAGTAACTAGACTCGGCTAGTTGTTCGAAGACATACGAAACAGCTGGCAAAAAAACATCTGACAAACCGGATAATTAGTCGGTCCTTGGGGAAAAACATAAATAACAAGAACTCAAGCGAGATTGCGGGTGAAGCGCGTGAGCAAACGCCCGTTGCAATGATATGCTGCACATGCTGCGTTATCCAGGAAGTGGCATTAAGAACATGTTGTTTTGACAAGCAATGACGTGATGGGGAGCAAGGGCCGCTGCGTTGTTGCTTTCCGGTTTCTGCCGGGGAACGCATCCTGGCGGACATGCTGGCGCAGCTACATGGAATGCAATTGTAGTGTCCAAATCATGCGCGTAGCTTGCCAAAATGATTTTGCCATCGTGTCTGCACAAACTAGCCTCCAAAAGCTTGGTGTTAGCTGTTAGCTTGACGGCGAGTTGCCGCGAGGACTGGATAGTGGATCCATGTTGATCCCGGCGGGCATGCATTCCAGCGTGACGAACACGGGGCACCATGCTGAGGTGTTTATGCTTTGCCGCTTGTTAGCATTCAGCTGGCTGACCACTGAGCTACTCTCACCACCCTACACTCCACCACTTCACAAATCATAGCCATTATAAACATCATAACATCGCCACCTCTCGCTGCACTGGAGAAGCTACTCTCCTTAGCAGGGAAACGTCCACGGAGAATCCGGCTCTGAGGACCCCAAGGAACACGGGACCCCATGGGACACCACACTTGAGACCTGGAGCACGATTGCAAGCTAGGCGGTAAGCCCCGGAAAGTAAGCCTCTCAAATAAATATGTAGTAATAAGTATTATATGCATGATATACATATGCGTATGTATGTGTGGTATTACAGTATATGGTAGGACAAGAGCTACAGCCCCGGACCGCAACTAAGTCGGCTGTCCCGTTTTCCTTCTCAATTGCTAGTTCCCTGTGCGAAGCGACCGGAGAGACTCAGCTGCTTTGGCAAAAGCTAGGCGCCAGTGGCGGGCAGCAGTCAGTGAGACAATGACATGTCGACAGGTGACTCTGACAAAATCAACAAACACAACGCAATAGAGTACAGGTATTTCTGATGTAAACAAATCTGATGGAACTGTTTGACCACCTGCTCTTACTGCTCAAGTCTGCCCCATCGACAGTCAATTGCAAACAACTGGTGGGACTGGCATTCTGCTCCACATCTTGCATCATCGCGGGAACCCCAAGCTGAAAGCCCTCGTCAGCCGCAAGCAAGCAGTACACGATAGAAGCGTTTCTATATCACGCCTTGCTCAAGAGAACTACTGTACAAGGATGGTCTTGAAAGCTTTCTTTGGGGGATATGCTCTGTGCAAAAGAAAAATGGGTGAAGTGAAACGCATGCACAGGAAGCAAATGGGCAAATTCAGAACCTGACCCGCTTTAAACACTCGGTCGCTTGATGTAGTAGTCCTCCTTTCAGGAGGGAAACTGGGTCTTCTGGAGGGAGCCTTGCCGCTGTAAGCTACAAGTACTGAACACAGTGACAGTATCTGATTTGCACACACCAATTGGTGAATTTTATCATACATTATTGACATTTATTGACTGTTGCCACTGCAGCTTACGTGCCCTCAGTGCTACTCCTCATCGTCGTTATCCTCTTGCGGTTTGCTCGCTAGACTCTCTAGCTGGAAATCCAGCTTTTCCGCGACTTTCACTGCGAAGCTGCCTGGGAGCGAGCTCCACTTTTCCATGTTTGGAACAAAGTAACAGCTGCCCAGCGACCCGCCACACAGCGCTTAGCAAGAATTCCCCTCAAATTCGTCCCACAGCGATTCCCACACACCTCGCTTGCTTGGCCAGGCGGCGGTATTCAGCGATGAAGCTTGCAAGGTCTATGCCTTTGGCAGTTCCCTTCAGCCGCTCAACTCCTTTGACGAGTTCTTCCTTGGTACTCATGAAATGGCAAGGAACGCTGCGTAAATTCACGCACTGCGTAAATTCACGCACGGCGAGAGCGATGTCAAACACAGCAACAAGAACATGTGCCGTGCCACAGTGACACTTCGACTTCTACCTAGATAATCCTAGATATCTCAGCCGGTTGGTCCACCAATCTCTGCACTCTACTACCAGCCCCCCAACCCCAGTCGAAATCGAGGCACGGCAGTGAGCTCTGCATCACCATCATCCAGCAAATTGAACAACACATTTGGATCCTTGTGCAAATGCCCTATATCAAAGCAGAAACCATCCAGGTTCGGTCTCATGTTCTTCTGGTATTTCTTCTAGGCACGAACTGGAATATGGAAGCACTGTAGCCATCTTTAGTCACTGTAGTGACACTTCAACCAAGTGAAACTGATTTGAAACGTAAAATCAGTTTCACAAATCGAGTCCTGAACTGGAAGCTCTTGAGCTGCAAGCCATGTCCTGGCGATAATACAAGATACAATGATGGGACGAATGATTGGTTGGCACAAAGGTTGGCAACAGGTTGGCTGCAAGTTGTGGATGTCTGTCCTGACTTCTGGAATGTTCATGATATCGCAGAACTCCTCTCTATCCTCAGCTGTCAGTTTCACTACCGCAGGGGTCTTCAGGGGGGCATCTTGAACTAACAAGTTCTCAAGCAAGACTAACTGAGCATCAATGTAGCCATCTCCAGACTCATCCGCAGCCTCAAAAAGTGTTTTCATCTTCTTGGTGTGGAGCCAGCGATCTCGCTCCTGCAAAAAGAAACAGGTTATTACACAAGTAGCGTCAAGCACATGCACAGTCTCAGGCATTCTGTTTTGAGGTCTTTGGCACCTTTGCCAAGTTAGCCCACAGCTTTTTGAATTGTGACATTTCGGCTTTGTTGGCCTTCTGCCGCATCATGAGCTTGTCGTCTGAAGCTGCAACTTTGAAAGTCTCTTGCCTGCTCACAGCACAAAATTCACAAGCGCCACAATATGACACAACTTGTGGAAGAAAAAATCCCGCAGTGTAGCCAAAGCATACATAAAACGCATCTATAGGCTCTCACATCAACCATTCAAGGTGCATAAACACACCATTGATGATGCCCACTGCGGCGAAACCAACGATCAGCTTGTAGGCGACGGAAAATATTGAATAGTATTCCTTGAGCCAGATTGGGTTTGGCACAGGCAGGTGGCATATGGTGGCATTTGGCATGGAATGCTAGACTGCTTCCCAGCATCAGTCACATTTTCCTGCAATATTCGAGCAGCCACTGGCCAATTCCTTGGAAGTGGGTTTACATGGTTTAGCAAGCAGAACATCAATAGGGTCGTCAGGTCTTTCAAGGTCACCCGCTTAATGGACCGTATCATCTACCATAGTGGGCCTGGTTTGCCAAATCTAGAACTGCATACTTGTTAGGTTTTTCCGGAGCGGAGCACAATGCCAGTGGAATGAGCAAAATGGGAACGCTGCAAAAAAACAGCATCGAGATTTTGAGCAAATTGATGTGATGACAAGAAATGAGGAACAAAGAGCTGAACTTAAAGAAATAAAATAAAGCGATAAAAAAAATATGATGAAATGAGATAACTGTCTGAAGTCATTGTTGGCCCTGAAGCCATGAACGACCCTGGTAATCTCTGCGTGCCTCACACAAGCCCTTGAGTCATAACCTGTCCGAGATGCGCGAGGGTGAGCTCAAACATAGTGAGCATCACTCTGGCTGTGGTCCCAAAGTACTCAAACACCTCGAGCTTTTCGGAGACCTTGTCTGACAAAAACCATCGCAAGCTTTGGCAGCATGTCTCAGCTTTGGCAGCGGCACTCAACACTCTGGCTGTAACCCAGAAGCACGCAAGTGAAACACTGGACGAAACCCTCCAGCTGCATACAGGAGGCAGGCTTCCCTGGATCATTGAAATAAACTTCCAAGGACTCATTCAGAAAGAAAGCAATCATGACTTGGACAGTCATCAGCAACCTGAGAGGCAATTCACAGCTGAGTTTGCAACACTTGACCCCTCTTGTAGGCAACCTGGTTTGGACACCTGCTTGGCGGCCGGCGGCCGGCCAAGGGACATGAACGACCAAAAGAGACACACAGTGCTCCCCAACATGGCCGTCGTCATGATGTAAAGCGCATCAAAACCTCGGACGACCAGCTGGGCTGGGTGAGTCGCCGGTGGATGGCTCGTCCCCGATGGGTTCTCGTTTGGTGCTATCGCATATCGAAAGCGTGTCGCCGATATCAGCACCGAACAAAATAGCACGAACGCAAAATCATCTGGACAAAACCCTCGTTTTGTCAATGAGCAGGACTCATGGCATGATAGTTCTAGTATGTTCTAGTTACAGTGGCCCTTTTGGGGTCCCCCCTCAAATGTCACAAGACTGGAACACGGGCCTCAACAAATCACATTCATATTTGCATGCCAAGCGACCTTGGATTGTTTTGACCAATCGTATCAAGCGCAAAAGCCGGCACATTCGCATCATACCTTGGAAGTACAACTTGCGACAAACCGCACCCGCACGCACAGGCACTTCGACATGCAAACAATGACCAGTCATTCAATTTGACGTTGAAATATCGTCAAACTTCACATTTCAGGACTGATTCTTGCCAGGGGGCGCAAAATTCCAGGCTCTAACTGTATCACATCTCTCAGAGAAATCTCTGCCAGCCACATTGTGACCAACAAGCCATCAAAAATGTTCCAATAATCCTGCCGCTAGATGCACAACACACAATTCCAAATGCCACCAAAAAAAGGAAAATGGACTGGATGCTTCAACAGGAAAAACAGCTTGCTACTTTCGAGAAAAAACATTTTGGACTTTCTTCATGTGATCCGTTCAAGACACCTGCCCAGACGTCCTTGAAGAACCGAAGTTTAAAACCCACCAGTTTGACGATCAACTCAATGGTGTAGACGATGCCAAAACAAACATCCTGGAAAAGGCGCACCGTTTGTTGACCAAACCAAAACCTCCTGGAAGAAAAAAATTACTTTAAAGAATTATGCGAAAACCAGTCGCACAACACGACGACACCACCACCACCGCCAACTACTGCTGCTTCTGCTGCTACTACTACTACTACGACGACGACTACTACTTTCTTGCTTCTAGCCTGGACATGCCTGGACGTGTTATGTATCTTTCAAAAATGCCACACCACCAGGGGCGGTCCAGTGCTTGGAACACTGTAGCTGCCTGCGGCCAGTACTCGCCTCAACCGGATGATCCATCCGTCAAGGCATAGAGTTGAGCTTTCGGGACAAAACTCAGATTGTTGGTGAGGGTGTTTCATCTCACGTCAAATGCCAGATTTCTATGGTTTTCTCTGTGGATTTTCTCTAGAGGCAGCCTCAACAATCAACTGGGCTAGCCACATTAGTCTAACGCAGCAGCTCCCAAAAAAAGACACCAGCGAAGTTGTCAACATGAGCGTCAGGTTGTTGGGGTTGGTTGGGCCGGCTATTCACGTTGGAGTTGCAACAGCATCAATATGTAAATGGTTCAGACATGGGTTGAACCTTTGTTTGGATGCAATTGGAATTCCTCGCAGCAAGCGTTTGCAGTGTTCTGGAGCTCTCCAGTTTGCTTCTCGTGAATTTTTACGGGAATGTGGTTTTCGCCCATGATGTGAAAGGCATCGCCGGCGCTGCCTGGCTGACACAGCCCTTGCAAACAAACAGGACGTCTCTGACTGGTTGGGGTATGCTGGCTGTGTTCTTGCAAGTAAGCAGTGTGCCAACAGTCCAAGGAACTCGCAGGCACTGTGAAATGTGGAAATCCGAGCTCGTATCCTCGCTGGAAACCGGTGTATTGCATTTCCAATGCCATCCTAGGCCGCACACACCCACGAAGAATGGCAAGAAAATTGAACAACAAAATATTTACAGTAGATAATAAACTTAGTGAGTCGACTTTTGGACCGCACCGAACATGATATTCATTTTGGCCATTCTACTTCGCAAAAAGAATTGACTACTCATCGTTGAGGGACACTTGGTCGGGGCTGGATGGAACCTGGGGTCAGCTCGGAAGGCTGCTGGCAGGACAGGGGTCATTGGTGTTGTTCTGCGGCCGTCTGGTTGTTAAAGGGTGTTGCCACGTGGTTCCGGCAAAAAATTGCAGAAGCAGAGGTCAAAAATAAGATTACAAACTAGTTACGTAGTTACCCCGGTCCTGTCAGGTGGGGAAACACAACACCACAACATGTTTTGAGTGCAGCTGTGTTTCACCAACGTGTTTGCCAGGATGACGCCACAAAACAGGGCATCGAACTGCGTGGTATGCACATACCGGCCTGCCCGAACAGCTGGGTTGGCGGTGACAATGTCAAGTCACGTCACGCAGAAAAAGTCGTTCAGTTGGTTCCTTCATGCGTTTGAAGGAATTCATGGGCCTACTGACCGCATTAATCACAATGCCGACCAAAGCTATTACCAAGTGCTGCTAACATTTCAGAAAGCAGACTCAGCAAGCCGCAGTGGTGCACCAAATTGGTCATCCACGCCTGGATGCCAGAATGGCATTGCAGCAATTCCCTCGAGGAGGCTGTTCTTCCGCAAGTGCGGAATGCTATGAGTCATGCCTCGGACCCCAAACTCGCACGAAGAGTCTGGCATCATAATCTTCAAAAACATGTCCAATGCATGCATAACTTTCACCCGCGCCATTCTACAACATAAACAGCAGCATGGGCATCAGACACACACAGCACAAACCCCCATACACCGTCCCAGCCCGCTCGGTTCTCGAGCCCGCCGCCTTGCGGGAAGTGAGGAAATTTAAAAAAATAAGGTCACACGGCCATGCTTACAGCACCACCGTCGTGGGTTGAGTCGAAAAGGTTTTGGCCCGGCGACTGGCGTGGCGTCTTGTCATCGGCACCCCATGGCCAGCTGAATTTCTCTGCCATGCCCCTCAGCGTGCCCACGAAATCGTCCTGCATTTTGTTACGTTTTATCTAATTTTGTCCCGGCTTTATTTTTGAACAAGCCAAATCTCAGTTGACGGGGTTCTGGCGAGGGTTGGCACCTGGCGATATGCAGCGCGCGAAGTCGTTGAGATCGTGGAGGCTCAGGCGGTCAGATTGACAATAGACTCTTTCTCTGCCAAGCCCAGTCTTGGCCCACCAACTGGTTTGCGTTCCTAACTTAGAAGGGACGAGTGGAAGGAGCGAGGCCGGCGGGGTCCCGCGGCTGTCCAAACTCCAGCATGTCGTTGATTAGTTTTTCTCCTTCTTCATGCGCAAGCTGCCGGCCAAGTGCACTTTCGGTAATCTTGAAAGTTATTGAAAGTAATGTTGAAGGCTCGTTTTGAGCACGCTCCACTCCCCGCAGGGAAGGAGTTGGCCGGGGACTTTCTCGAAGCACAGCAAGTCTCGGCTGCAAAGTCCTTAAGCTCAAGTACTCGCCGAAGGAAGTTTCCTACTTACCAGCAGCGGTTGGCTGCAAAGCTCTTGAACTCTCAGAAGGGCCCCCGTCCCACGCGGGGATCTCTTCAGGCATCGCCGCTAGCACTGCAAGGATCGGTGCAAGCAGCTCCGCCTACCGTGCAAGGTGCCTACAGAAAAGGGCAAAACCCAGCCCGTCCTGGGCCGCACGATGTGCGATTCGTCCTCACCTGTTTCTGGCTTAGGTTCTTGAGCCCGCCGCTCTGCGGGGAAGTGAAAGTCAAAAGGGTCACGTGCAACTGCCATGCTTACACAAAGTATCACCAAGTCAAACTGCATGTGTGAATCTATATACATAAACTATCATAAACTCAAACAATGATGTAAACCTATAATACACATATATATATATATGTGTGTGATTATATGTATATAGTTGTAGTTTATATATATATATACAGTATACAAATATAATATATATATATATATAAACTCGACTCCTCACATCATGGGAGCATTCTACATACTACAAACGCTCCTAATTGTTTGGTCAACCTTGCGGCCAAAAAGAGCCTCTGCAAGGACACCCTGTCTCTTCACTTCGTGCAACCATGTGGCGTACGCTCATGTTTCCTCTGCTTTTGACGGTCTCATTTTCCTGGTTTGCACACAAGAGATACCAATTGCAGTTGCTATGCATTGACGCATAGAACAACGCAGCATATGTTCTCAAAAAAGAGGCGAGAAAAAAAAAAACCTTTGCCAAGCGTCGCTTTCAAATTGCCCTTGCCTTGCCGCCAGAGTCTGCGAATTTTCGGACAGAATGGATGGCCTACAGGATCTGGATTCCTTGGCCGACAATCAGCCACCATCTAGGCAAACCGAAAAACACAATCCATCACAACTGTCCTGCTGCCGAAACAAACACAAACGGCCTCCTCCAAAAACTATTTGGCACTCAGTCTGTGTGACCAAATCTTCTTCCTTGGGCCAAGTGTCATCTCCAGCAGATTTTGCATCCGTGTCATCCGTCAGCGACACCACTTTTTTAGTGGGACTGCTGTCATTCGGCCGCGGTCCCGCCCAATCCTCCGTAACCACAAGAACCTCAGTCTTTGGCAATCTCTCTCCAAGCACCCACCTTTATCCCACGCCAACGAAAGCACAGCAAGCACAGTCAGCTACTAAAGTGTCAACACCATTCCAGGTCTAAACGAGAGACGCCGGGAGGGTCTGGCTCCATGCCTTCAGAAAAGCCAAACGCTGAAACACATGCAAAAAAAACGTCTGCGATTTGGGCTACATGCATCATCATGCATCAACTCCAATGTGCCACCAAGTTGCGCTTGATGGTCATTTGGGTCGGCTGGTGCGGAGGCGGCTTCGGTTTGGGAGGGTCCTCACAGAACTGTGCTGTTCAGACCTTCCTCACAAGCAAAGCTTGGAAGCACGTTGACATACGTTGACGTACTACTTGGGGCCTGAAGTATACAGATACACTCGATGGGGAAAACAGCCATGAATCATTGGGTCGTTGTATGGATTGTCAATGAAGATTGGATGATGTGACAAGTCTGAAACTCAGCCAGGTGAAGACAAATGAAGACAAACGAGGGAGCGCAAAATTTGCCCATGCTGGCACAAAGGATTGGCAATGCAAGACATCGGGATGGGACTTGGCAAGAAGTTGAAGTAAAATGAAAAGGAACATGGGCAAACCTTTGGGGGAAATCTGGCATGGAACGACTCCAAAATGAAGCCGGACGACAGGTTGAGTCATGTCGCTCAAAGGCAAGCAGCACTGCAGTCGTTCATGATTCCTCTGCAAATCTTGGTGGGTGATGTTCTGGCCTTTGGCCATAGCAGCAAACAAAGCGATTGAGTCAATTGAATCATATTGGATCCATGCAAAGTGAGATCACGGACAAGTGCATTTGCAGGGACCACAACAAAGCAGCCTACTTCGATTTACTCTTAAAGAACGCATGCATGCGCACATACATAAATCGAAAGCGTCGTGCAAAAATCCAGAAATCTCTGCCGCGTGAGAGAGCCCAAAGCCCCAAAGCCCAGCTGGAAAGCATGCGGCACGCCGCGGCACGCCTCTAGCTTGGCTTTCAACTGGCTGAGGATTTCAGAATGCCTTCCCCGCATCACCTGCGCTGAACAAAGTACGCCGGACAACTTCACACTTTTTCCAGGAACAGTTAGCCTCCTGACAACTTGGAAACTACTTGACCCTTCATGGGCTGGCCAGCTGCAAATACTCTGCGCCATGCGTTAGCAGGAGGGTGACTAGGGGAATCAAATACTGCTACAATCAAGCACGTTGAATGGAAAAAACATGAAAACCCCGAGCACTCACTCACTCACCCACCTCACCTCACCTCACCTCACCTCACCTCACCTCCCACTACCTCACACTCTCTATCTATCTATCTATCTATCTATCTCTCTCTCTCTCTCTGCAAGCTGGACTGCTGCAAGTGGTCCGCTTGCACATGGTTCTGCTAGCCACTTCAGGTTGAATACTTGTGGCCCAGAGGGGGGTGGCGAAAGCTAGGCTAATAAACAACGCTGGGGCTCTTTAGGCAGCAAAAGCCAGGCCGGGAATCGCAACATGCCATGGCCAAGGGAAAAGGAGAGTGCCAACAGCGCGCCCCCAATACGACCCCAACACAGCCAACACATGGCAACACACAACCACCCCAGAAACCGCCGCAGCAGCAGCAGCAGAAACAGCCACAACAACAATAACTGTAATCAGCAGCGGCAACGGCAGCAAGCAGAAGCTACCAAGCAGCAGCAGAAGCAGCAGCAGGAGTAGCTAGCAAGCAGCAGCACCAGCTACCAAGCAGCAGCAGCAGCAGCAGCAGCAGGAGCAGCTACCAAGCAGCAGCACCAGCTGCCAAGCAGCAGCAGCTGCAGCAGCAGCTACCAAGCAGCAGCTACCAAGCAGCAGCAGCAACAGCAGGAGCAACAGCAGGAGCCACCAAGCAGCAGCAGCATCAGCAGGAGCCACCAAGCAGCAGCCAAGCAGCAGCCAAGCAGCAGCCAAGCAGCAGCCAAAGCAGCCAAGCAGCAGCAGAAGCAGCAGCAGGAGTAGCTAGCAAGCAGCAGCACCAGCTACCAAGCAGCAGCAGCAGCAGCAGTAGCAGCTACCAAGCAGCAGCAGCAGCAGCAGCAGGAGCAGCTACCAAGCAGCAGCAGCAGCAGCTGCCAAGCAGCAGCAGCAGCAGCTACCAAGCAGCAGCAGCAGCAGCTACCAAGCAGCAGCAGCAGCTACCAAGCAGCAGCAGCATCAGCAGCAGCTACCAAGCAGCAGCAGCAGCATCAGCAGGAGCCACCAAGCAGCAGCAGCATCAGCAGGAGCCACCAAGCAGCAGCCAAGCAGCAGCCAAAGCAGCCAAGCAGCAGCAGCAGCAGGCAGCCAAGCAGCAACAGCCAAGCAGCAGCAGCAGCAGCAAAGCAGCAGCAGCAAAGCAGCAGCAGCAGCAAAGCAGCAACAGCCAAGCAGCAGCAGCAGCAGCAAAGCAGCAGCAGCAAAGCAGCAGCAGCAGCAAAGGCAGCAGCAAAGGCAGCAGCAGCAGTGTTGCGTTGCAACAAGTGCAGCAACCCTGAACCGCATGAATGGCATCAACCGTACCATGACACGAGTTGGGGCAGCGTGACAATAGTATAGTTAATATAAGATGCACAAAGGGAAAACTCAACTACTGCCATGCTTCCACCAAACATCACCAAACTCTTCATCACCCGCTTCCCCCACCGAACTCTTCATGCCCCAACACGTCAGCAGCAACCAGCAAGCAGCCAAAGGCGATCAGCAGCACCCAGCAGGTACTGAGGAGAAGGGTGGACTTGAACCCGCGGGGGGGGGGGTTAAAGCCTGAAAAATCAGGTATCTGCACTCAGGTCCTCGGCTCCCACCCTCCTTGCTAAAGCAAGACAGACTCCAGCTAGCTACAGCTAGCTTTCGTGATTTACGAAGTTGCATGGGATTTGCATCTTGAATCTGACCACATGCCCTATGCAGGAAGAGGCAGGGCCAGTTGAAATATCTTGGCAGCTACTGCCCAGCTCACATGCTGTCAACTGCATTTGTACCTCTGCTTGTGGATGCACTTTGCACTGTTCATGGAATTAGTGTTTTCCTTTTGGCACTGCTTGCTTCAGCACAACCCAATAAGTGTAATTCTTCATTTGTATTAGATGGGTGGGGAAATCCGTGCTATTGGGGGGGGCGCTGTGGCCTGCAAGTGCCTGCATGCACAAGCCTACCTCGGCATGCTAGCCAAAGCACTGGACCGCTACGCCGCTACGCCTGAAAGTCCAAACACTGCATGATCACAAATGATCACCTCCCGCAGCCGCCTCACGCACAGCATCCCGCTCGCTTTCCAAAACGCCTCTGAGCCAACCTCAAGTGAAAGAAGGACCGGGACAACGAGGGCCTCTGCAAGTGTCTGCAAACTCAACCACTTAGTGTCACTTGCATGCACGTCTCTTCAATTCCGAGCTGCTCTTGAAGTCATCCACTGGTTCAAAAGGTGGAGCTGTTATGCTCGGACCTTGAATTGGTGGACCTGACCAGTAGCAGCTTTTGGCAGCTTATCTATAAGAATCAGAGCTGATTCCATGGATTTGCAGCTTTGAGCCACAGTTCTGTCAAGTGGCCACGATCATAGACCTCGTGTGCGGATTGCCTTGATGGCATCCAACTACCTGGATCGAAGCCATAACTGTAATGGCTGTGACCTGCAAACGTGGGTGCAAGATAGGGCCAACAAAAAAAAGCAAAGCCTGTAGAGTATTCCCTCAGATTGGTTGCCCACTGAATCAAGGTTGAGGCAAAACGGAGTTGACGCAGTTTATCAGGCAAATGGCCCGGGTCTCTGCTCGGTGATCTGGATGACTCCCATCGATCTTCGTGGCCTGTGTCAAGCTGTGTAACCGCTGTGTCAAGCTGAGCCAAGGCCACAGTATTGCTATTCTTGAAGTGGAGAGTAGTGAAGAAAGCTTAAGTAGCTAGTAGCAAGGGGCAAGTAGCAGCTCAAGCAGCCACTACCTAGGACGCGCTCTCTCAACCGCGGGGGAAGCTTCATTGAAGAACTCAGATGTTTGAGGAAACTGCATGTTTTCAACCGGTCTTCATGCCTCGAAAGTCCATGAAATCTCGGCTGGAAGTTGCTGCATAGCGCAGAGGCGAAGGATCCCCTCAGGACAGCCCCAAATGTGATATGCCCTGCAATTCGGTCTTCATATTCGAGAAACTCTGCATCCACGCCACTGCGGTACATTGGCTCCGGTTCGGGAAGGTGATGTCTTCGGGGTAATGGTCTTTCTGGTCTGTCGTGTGCCTCTCCTGATCTCTCTCTATCTCCTGAGTGTCGCTGCAGCTTCAAAACATCATGACGTGCCACCACCTTCTATTCAAATGTGTGCGCGAATCAATTTGTGTATCGTGGTGCACTTGCCGAGAGGCGTCCATGGTGTCCATGTCCATGTCTCAGAGATGAGTCACCACCTCTTCGATCTCTTTGGCTGGGCGTCGGTTCACCTGAAGTTGGGCCCCCAGAACCGCTTGTGCCACTGAGTTGTCCAAGAAGAAACATTGATTCTGATTCCCCAAGCAGAGCGGACACAGGCGGACACGTTACGGGTTCTTACGGTATAAGGGTTAGGTTGATCGAGGGTGCTCACATCCGTCGGCGGCTAACTCGCAATTGGCAGCACATGCATGCCTCTCGAGATGGTCGAAGTGCATCTCGACTGCACAGGCTCATGCAAACTTATGGCGCCGGCACCAAGAGGGTGCTTTCGTCAACTGCGCCTGGTTGCGGTGCCGTATATATAATATGTTCGAAGTTGGTGGTCACTTTTCGCGGTGCGCACAGAATGGCACAAGGGTATCCGAGTATCCTCATGTTTTGATGCTCTTGTCGATCAGAGCGGTCGCTCTTCGATGCGTAGATTTGTGGCGCAAAGGACTTGGTCTTTGGCGCTCTGATTTCGTGGCAGGCGCAGTGAATCATGAACTTTGGACATGCGGCTTGTTTTCGGGGGTTGGCAGAAACTTTGGCATCACGAACTTGGAAGCGTTTCTGTTGCGAGACGCGCGCGATGTAAATGTTGATGTGTGGATTTCGTGGCAGGGGAAGCATAAGCACCCCTTGCGCAGCACTTCGCAAACATCTGTGCCGATTCGTGGCAGGCACAGCACTTTGCAAACCTCGAAGTGTAGATTTTGTGGCCGCCGCAGCATGAACCTCGCTGTGCAGATTTCGTGGCAGGCCCAGCACTTTGTAGACCTCGCCAAAGCTTGCCATGCAGATTTCTCGGCAGGCGCGGCACTTTGTAAACCTCAAAGCGCAGCGCATGTGTGCTCTTTGGTGTGCTCTGACATCTGTTCTCTCTCATACCTGCGCTCACATAATGCCCGTGCCCGTGCCGTCATGTGCGCTCTCTCTCGTGTGTGTGTGTGTGTCACACCCTGGTTCTAAGGGCTTTCCACGTTCTCACCTTTCCACTGAAACAGAGGCAGGGGGATCACC
>CAXAMN010022206.1:50716-79935 GCA_963970005.1 Durusdinium trenchii | reverse complement strand
GTTTCCCCGCTGCAGCTTTCAGGCGTTTTCGTGCATTGCACCCGCAGCGCAAGTGAAACAATGTTCAACACTTCAAGTGATCGG
Organism: Durusdinium trenchii; assembly: GCA_963970005.1. NCBI lineage: Eukaryota > Dinophyceae > Suessiales > Symbiodiniaceae > Durusdinium > Durusdinium trenchii. The sequence goes on along the minus strand of CAXAMN010022206.1, from coordinate 79,851 downwards.
ACCCATGCACCTTTCCGTTCCCTCACCTTCCTTCCCAACGTGGCAATTGAGTCTAACTGAAAACCAAGTTCGAAGTGTGGACCGCTCAGTCTTCCCACTCGGGTACTGGGTGTGACCCTCCGAAAGGAGGCGCCGAAATCATACTGGAAATCACCGACCTTCAATTTTATAATTTTATAACTGCCTTTCCGTTTGTTCAACTTTATCCCTGAAAAACTGATTTTCGAGCCGCCGGGCTATAAGCGACGGAATTTCTACCCAAATTTCTGAAATCCATTCGTGTTATGCATTGCTAATTTCTTCAATTTTAATTTTTCAACCGCAGCCGTTTAGCCAACGATCAGCTTACGCATGCTCAGCACTGCAGATCTCAGGGATTGCATTGCATGCCAAGACATACACTTTTCCACCCCACAACGCCACCGCTGCGGCTGAAGCCCTGGTCCACCTGTACGCCCAAAAAGGGCACGACCTGCACGCGCGCAGGCGGTTTTTGAGAAAAAGGTCCGTTTTCTTCACCGCTTGGACTGTGCGCCGATAACGGCGTGTTGTGTGTGTCACACCCTGGTTCTAAGGGTTTTCCACGTTCTCACCTTTCCACTGAAACAGAGGCAGGGGGATCACCCACGGACTTGACTGGTGATCCAACGAAGAGGGTCAAGCTCCGTGCTGATATCTGGCCTGATCAGCCAGACGTACCTGCTCGTTCTTCACAAGCTGTTACTCCACTTTTCTATTTTTGATTCATTGTCCTTCGTGCTACTTTCCCCATAAACCGGTTTCCCCGCTGCAGCTTTCAGGCGTTTTCGTGCATTGCACCCGCAGAGCAAGTGAAACAATGTTCAACACTTCAAGTGATCGGACCCATGCACCTTTCCGTTCCCTCACCTTCCTTCCCAACGTGGCAATTGAGTCTAACTGAAAACCAAGTTCGAAGTGTGTGTGCTCTAGAGTGCGGAAGTTGCTTATTATAGCTTATCATTCACCCTTCTTGTTCTACTTCACACAGTTTGGGGTTCTCTTGCCACGATAATTGTCTAACTCCTATGTTGTCTGAGCACGCTGACGAGATTGTGAGCCATCAGCACTTGCAGGGGGCACTTCTTTGCTGGGTCGAATATCACGCAGCTTGAAGACCTGCCAGGATTCAAACGCATCAACCGCAGCAAACAGCTTGAGCCGCAGCGAACGAGCACTCTTCGGTGTCCTCAAGAATGATGTCTAACTGGAAAGCCTTCAACTTCCTGCACTAAAGAGAAAGGAAGGAAGAAGGAAAAATGGTCCAAAGGACTGAAGGAAAACGACTATACTACACAAAGAAAAACAATAAAGGAGAGAGAGGGAGATAGTGGGCGTGGAGTAAAGTCCAAGAGCCAGGCATGCCAAAGGCGAGCGGAAGGGGTACAGTAGGACAGTGGAACTGCAAAGACGTATGTACACATATATCCTGAGTCTGTGTATAACTCTGCATTATATGCGATCTCTTTCTTTTTTGTATGTTTGTTCTCGTGTCTTTCTGCACACCGGTGGGCCTATCTTGGTCTCTTTCCTCTTTCATTGTGTCAAATGTAGAAATGCAGAGATAAGAAGAGTCTTAAATTGTTCTATGGCCTTGCCCGGTCTGTGAGGCCGCTCCACAAAAACGCCCGTCGACTTTCCTCGAATCGCATCAGGTTCCTTGGCTCAAGGAGATGCTTTCGGTCAAAGCATGAAGCTAAGCCGTGCTCCTACTGAACAAGTCGAATGATACACATGCTGCTTGGCACAATGGTACCATTTGTAAGCATCACTATCATCAAGGCATGAATGCTCAGTCAACAGCACAGTGAAATACTGGAGCATGGAGTGGCCAGTTGGCTGCTCACAGCCGCAGGAAAAGGTGTGAAGGGCTCTATAGGCTCTATATATATATATGTAAAAGGATTCTGTTGCTTTGGCTCTGACTCAGATTGGCCAAGCATCGGCCATGGCAAGCGTCTGAACTCTACCGCGGAAAATTATCCCTACTGAATTGTGAAGCATTGTGAAGCTATCTGCCATTCTATGTTAGAAAAAGGATCCTCCGCATGGTCGATGTAACAAAGGCATGAGACTCGAAGTTTAAGAAACACCATGCAAATGGGATGAGGGGTAGTCCCACACGTTTCTTGAACCAAATCCCGAGACAAGGGAGAAGTATCATTCAAACCAGCAGTTGTTCAGCGCAAAGACAAACCCAAGAATCGGACAGCCGCGTTTCGCCCTCTCTCTCTTCTTCCCTGCGCTACTTTTTTCTCGGTCCGCTAGTGCGCTCGATAGCTTGGGCCATTGGACTCACGCACTACATTGGTCAAACGGTCAACCTATTTGATGACCGCGGCCATGCCTGTCTGTGCAAATGATGTCATTTGGAGCGTTCTGTGCACCGGCGCAATTGTATTCCAATTGGTCCATAAGCCTCGGCTCCACTTCCACCTTTCAATGCAACATGCCAGTGCCAGCGTTTTTTGCTTCTATTCAGCCTTTTTCCTCCCCCACCCACTAGTTTCACCATGTACAGTTTGGAACTTCAAAAACCTCAGGTATCTGTTGGCTTTGCAGCATGGTCACTGGAGGAAAGACACATCTTCACCTCGGCTTGGAGCACATCGTGCTCCCGGTCAGCTCGCATGCCATGCGGCCATGCGCGACTGCACTTTCACATGCTTTCACAACGCTGTGTCTTTCTCTCTCTCTCTCTCTGCTTTATTGAGTCAAGCCTGCATGAGTGAAGTCATATGAATGAAACTGGGTTGCCTTTTGACGAGAAGTATGCAACATTCTCCGACCAAATGATTGGCTTGAACATTTGAATGACGTTCTTACCACCAGCAATGACCTCCTTCTCCATGCCCTCCACATCTATCTTAATCAATCGCAAACCATCAATGGGGGGGGAGGCCCAGCAGCTCAGCTCCAGGAACTAATCCAAGCAGTTCATCCAAAGTCAGAACGGTGACCCTTTCTGGTGGCATATCCCAGTCGTACATCTGCATGGCTTCCTCAACCTTCATGTCTTGCTGCTGCTGGCGAAGCTTCACACCACCGGGCGAAGAAAAGAAGCGAAACTGGGGCGGTCGGGCCTCGAAACTCGCGCGCTCTGCGCCGAGCCCGACCGGCGGCAGCCAAACGTTGCTGAGCCCATTGATGGCCACATTGGCCGCGACGATTTGCCGCAGCCACCGGAAAGGTTCCACGGCAATGACCTTTCCAGCTGCACCAACTCGCTCGGCAAAGGGCAAGGTGTAGCATCCCAAGTTGGCGCCAACGTCAAGAACCACATCTCCAGGCTGTAGGATTGATTGCATTTCATACGACTGCAGAGGATTCATAGAACCGTGCTGTTTCATCCAGTGCCCGATGTTTGTGTCATAGAAGGGCAGAACAAATGCGTGAGGCCCACGTGCCTGGAAGAAATGCAAAGGCGTAAGCGGCTTCTGAGCAGAATCATGTGAATGTGAGTTTCAGCTGTCCATCAGTCTGCTGAAACACTGAAACCCAGAAAGAAAAGACACAGGAAACTGAAGCGGCTATGTAAGCTTGTGCCAGAACCAGGAAGTGTGATTTACTTTGATCTACTTGATTGCTTGTGTGGACATCCGCCCCAGTGGTCGGCTCAACTAGGAAGATGGCGCGAAGGATGGCCCAGTGCGACCACTCCCAGCGCCCAGAACCGGTTTTCTGTTATCTCTTCCGGATGTACTGTAATTCCTTGCTTTCTGTCCATGGCTGCAAAGCCCAGAAGCGGCACAAGCTCAAAGCATAGCAACAAACCGCATCAACCACTCACAGACCAAACTGCGACGGCCTTGCTAATTGAATCATTGAATGCCATGTGAACCACCGCTAGGATCAAACCAGGGCGACAAATAAGCCATGTCCCGAATGCCCAAGAGTCAAACCGCAAAGCCCAAGCCCGGCCGGACCGGCCCGGATCGCCCGCATAACTCGGGCCTTGCTTCGGCGGTGTTCCTCCCATGAGCCGGAACCAATGGTTCCGTGCAGTTGCTCCGTCACGCCTGGACTTCCGATCGAAAAGGTGGACCGATCTTCGCTCGGAGTCTACACCAAATTTAAACTCTAATACTAATTCTTGTTTCTAATAGCTTCTTGTTACTAGTAAGGCCAGGAGCCCCTAGTAGCTTCATTGCTCCGTTCGTAGCGATGCCCTTTGCTCCTTTGCCATCCTTTGCCTGGTCGTTGGAGTGCTTCCAAAGCAGCCGCCGCTAGGTGTGTCGCTGGCCGCTGCTGTCGCGGGCTAGAGGCTAGCATCTCTTGCTCAACTTCCTTGCAGAACAAACTCCTAACTCCTTTGCTTCGCACCAGGAACACAAAAGACTTACGCAGGCGTTTCAACATCTTACCATCCAAAATCTGCATGTTTCCTGGGACTTCTTCCATCCGCCAGTCCTTCGGAAGCGCTATGGGTGGATCCCAGAAGTTGGTCACCAAGAAGGTGGGCCAGTGCTGTCCAACCACGTGAAGGCCACGAGGGCCCTCCGCATCCCACACAATGGAGCCGCACCTTGGGGCGAAAGGCGAGAGGTCAACTCTGAAAAAAGAACCTACGAAGACTCTCCCTGGAACTAACCTGGAAGTGATAAAGGAATTGCTTGTTTGGAACATGGTATTCCTTGTTTCGCTGTGTTCCACTTTCACCTTGGTTCCAACGAGTGTACTTCACAGTTCTGGCACTCCGGTTCGAGTGCTTTGCGACGGTCCATCATGGTTCATCAACAAATCTGAGCTCTTCAGCGAACGCGAGGAGCTCAGACCTCGCGTGCTGCTGGGGGCCAACCGCTCGCGCCGGGACTGGTCCGCGCGCCGTGAGGTCAGCTCACGGGCTCGCCCCCGACTCAAGCTGAGGCGCGCGGAGTACTTTTGCATGACAGCGGGCTCGTGAAACGGTACGCTTTGATCGGCTCCTGGGCTTGGCGGAAAGAGTCACCGTCATGACCGGCATGGTCATCTGCCATCTGCAAAGGAAAAACACGGGTGAGGAGAGGTGGTGAAACACCATGTGCATCAAGTTGTCGTCTATGCATCTATAATGGCTAGAACTCTGCGTTAAGCATTGTGAGTTTCCAGGCCGTGAGTGCATGATTATAAAGATGGTGTTTATGGAAACACTATTCTAACTGTATATTGTATAACTGTAAGTAACTGTAATGTCTTGGATTGAATGCTGGTTTCCACGAAGATTGAGGTCCGTGTCTTCGATGGTGTGCGCCTTTTGTGTGTGTGTGTGTCGCCCTCTGTCCCTAGGAGTCTTTCCCAGCTTTTCTGTGTTCTTTCCAGATGACGCAGGGGCATCCCCCTCCCCAGCGGATGGCCCTCGAAGAGGCCACGTACCTGCTGAACTGTTGCACAAGCTGTTCTCCTTTCGGTTTGCTTCTCATAGTGGTTCTCAGCCCTAAACCTTCCCCTTTTTATCTGCTAAGTATTCAGTAAAGTGCTAGCGCGTCAACATTGTTCAACCTTTCAGTTAGGCCGACTTTGCGCCTTTCCCTTCCCTCGTCGCCATTTCACTGTGGATGATGGAAACTGCAAACCCTGTGGCTAAGTGTGTGTGTGTGTGTCGCTGTGTCTTCCCACTGGGTACACAGTGTGATCCTCTCGTAAGAGGTGCTCCGAAGCCACCATGAATCACAAAGTGGTTCAGCGTCTTGAGTTCGTGACACTTGTGGTCTACCCGGGCGGTCTAAGACAAAAGTCCCGCTCCCTAACTATTGCACGCAATTAGCGGCTGCTAAGTATTTCTCTCTTACGCTTTCTTCGTTTTCTAGGTTTTCTTTCAGGCTCGTTAGGCGGTTCTTGAGGCTCGTTTCCCTGCCCCTCGGGTTTTGTTTAGTTCTTTCTCTCTTGCCTGTTCGTTTCTCTTTCTAGGTTTGCCTCTCTGCTAGAGGCTTTTTAGGTTTGTAATGAGGTTCTTTTTCTTTGTCAGTCAAGGGCTCAGTAATCAAGTACTAAGTAGTCACTTTTTCGCTGCTCCTATCTTTCTTTCTTTCCCTTTCCGTTTTGCTCTTTCCGTCTTTCTTTCTTTTCTAAGGCTTTTTAGGTACCTAGTCAGGTTCATTGCCAAACGGCACTTCACAGCAGAGCGCGAACGCTTTTTGAACAAAAATGTTTTGCTGCCAGCGCCGAAAATCGACGGGTTGTGTGCGCCACCCTCCGTCTGTAGGAATCTTTCCCAATTTTTCTGTATTCTTTCTCAGACAACGCAGGGGGGGGCTGCAAAGGTACCTGCTGAACTGTCGCACAAGCTGTTCTCCTTTCGGTTTGCTTCTCATGGTGGTTCTCAGCCCTAAACCTTCCCCTTTTTATCTGCTAAGCTAAGTATTCAGTAAAGCGCTAACGCGTCAACATTGTTCAACATTTCAGTTAAGCCCTAAGTGTGTGTGGGGTATCTTTAAGGGTACGGTAACCATGCGCGGCTGCAAAATTTAAGGTATGTGGCCGTTTGTTCATGGGTAATGTGGTTTAGTGAGCGGTTTTGCTTCCTGTGGCACTCTTTGATTTTAGATATTGAGGGCAAGAGCGCAGTCGACCCCCTTGCGTTCACAATGAGGCTCCATTGGCGCTGAGCAAGAATTCCCTGCAGCTCTCGACAGTCAAGTTGTCCTTGTCCCACGGCATGCCACGGCTCTCAAAACAAACTGAATAGAACCCAGTCTGGAAACTCCCTCGGACAATAGCAGGACAGTCAACACACGCCAACAACATAAGTCCAAATAGCGAGACCAGTAGTGTCGTTGTTGCTCCATCCAAGCTCTTCCCGGCCTCCAGGGCAGCGTCTATCACGAGACACCGGTGCTACTCTTAAGATCTTTGGGACTTTTTATATGTTGTATATACATATATATATAGACATGTGTGTGTGTCTTGGATTGCCCTTACAGCTAGGAATTTAACCAAGTTTAACCTATGTAAAACGCAACTCAAATTTCCAAACATGTCGCACAAATGGCTTTCCCACAGACAGACACAGGCTTTGAATCTGAAGCATGAAGACTTGTTTGAACAACGCTGCGGCCACTAGTCCAGGCCTGGGAGAATCTCTGCGTGCCACCCCTCGCGCTGATCCCAGCGCCGGGGCGCACGGGAGATCAGGTAGCAGCCATCACAGCCATCCCCCAAAGGAGCACAGACCTCAACAGGTGACGCAAACGGACACGAAGGAGCGCCGAAGCCCCAAGATCCGAATGATAAGGGGAAATGCAAGGCTGCAAGACCAAGCGCAACACGTGTCCTTTTTCAAATTGTGTGTGCGCAATGCTGCGTACATGATCAGTGGGGTCACTTGCCGGGCATTCCACAGAGAAATGGTGTCTATAGACGGTTAATTATACCAGCATAGACAAGCAGTTTCAAAACGATTCGTTTCAAGTGAGTGTGGCCAGCTCTTTTTTTAAGATAGAACCCCAACCGTAAACTGTTTGGGGAATAAACTTTCTGTAAAACGACTGGCCAGGGTGTTTCTATCAACGGCCAAGTTGTATACAGGTCTAGTTCAAGATCACTGGAGAGATGGACCACGGCAGCCTCTATTTTAAAGGATAATAACTATCTCTAGAAAATGCCATGCCAAATCTACTTCACGATGAACTACCCGAGCTCTCAGCTACACACCTTCCTATCTTTTCTAGAGTCCTTTCCCGTTTCTGGGTCTCTGTCTCTGCCATCTTTTTCTTCAATGGGGAGAGAACGAGCGGCAGCTCTCCGGGAAACGGCCGCTCCCCGGGAAGATTCGGAAAGGAACAAGGGAGGTTCGACAGAAAAAAACATCTGCCTGCCCTTTCTACGTACCTAGTGTGGTCTTCTTTCAAAATTCCAAATACAGCAAACTAGAGGTGTTCGATCAACGCCTTTCTTTGTTGTTTCTTTTGGGCTATTAAAAAGCCTTCTCCTGAAAATTCAATTAAATTGGAGGTGATTGAGGACATGCAAGGAGTTTGAGAAACTTAAGGAAACTGTATTTCAAGAATAAATCACAGAAAAGACTAAGTATAGTATATTCTAGTTCCTTTCTCTTCTCTGTTTTTTAATTATTTCCTTCTTTTCCTTCCAGCTTGGAAAAGGCTGAAACAGTCGAGCCAGGTTTGGGGTACAACTCTGAAAAGAAAAACCACAAAAACACTGACTGATGGTGCGAGCGCTGCGACACATGTCAACACCTATTCTCTATAAAATGTTCTGCCAGATCCACATGCTCTCACAGCATTGATTCTTCAAACCAAATCTCTAGCACCATGTATACAAAGTGCATGTTGCAGCGCCCTACTCTCTATACAATGTTTGTTTTTGTGTGCGTGTGTGCGTGCGCGTGTGCGTGTGTGTCTCAAACATGGCTACAACAAAACCACGCCGGTGCCTTTGGATTCTCAATCACAGTCCGAAATGCGCGCCTCCCAGGCTGCGCAGCCCTCGTTTTGTTTGCATTGCTCACGGCACTCCATAGGAGATCTTGGCTCTGGTTTTTGGAGGAGGTACGCCTGGGCATCGCAACTCGCAACGGCTCGACCCCATTCAGCGACGCGGTCGGAGATCCACAAGCAAAAGACTCCTCAAAATGGTTTTATGCGTCAGAAAGACAGTACACAAAGAAAAAGACTCCTCTACATCAGGTTCCAGGCAAAACAGATGTTTGCTCATGTCGCCATTTGTAAACCGCCAACGAAACCTTAAACATATCATACATTCACCATACACCATCCAAAACGTTCTGGAACGCATGCCCAGCTGCAGCAATGTCAGCATAGTGGAAAGCTTGGTGCAGGGTTGGGTCCCCGCTGGGGTTTGCAAAGGTCGTCGGGTCTCCTCCCTGGAGAGGACCGTTCTGGTGGTTCGGCGGGTTCAGTGGCATCCCCAAGCACAGGCCACTTCCAAGACCTGATGGGTGAGGTAAGCTGCCTCTCGACCAGTCATGTAGGCTTTTGATTATGTTTCACCCCCCACATTGAGAGGTGCTGCAATCCAAATGGGGAGGGCATTGTGGCTCAGGCCTTCATGCCATGTCTGTCACTTCCCTTTTGGGGAGTGCGAACTGAGCCATGACACAATCCGTCGATATGCCACAGCCATGAGATGATCATAGCAAAGACCAACCTTGGAATGTGTTCGACTCATTTAGTGATGACACCCGCCAAGTTTCCAGAAGCCTGTCAAGAGATGAGCAAGGCATGTTTCCTCAAGGAACTTCTCTTGGAGTTCCTTTTTGCTTTGTCGAGGTGTTGGGCTTGGAAATAGACCCACTAGACTCTCAAAGGGCCTACGGAGGTTCCCAACTCGGGCATTTTTACCGAAAATTGCGCTCAGAAAGTCGTGCTTGATGGCGAATTTGTTTGAAGACTCTTTTGAAGTCCCATGTGGCCAAAAGGCACTTACATATCGACATCGGCCTGAGCCAATGACTCGTCACTTTGATATTTCAAATTTTGTCATAGTGAAAAGCGCAGTGGCGAGTTCTCATGAGTTGGTGATCCTGCCTTCTCGTCTTTTTCCTTCACTGCATACGACCCGATCGCTGCGCGACGCTGAGGTGTACAGACTTTCTCTTTGTAAGCTTCCCATAGCGGCCGTCTGGTAGCAGTTCGTTTAGTCTTGAATGGGTAGGATCTCACTTAATTACTTTCTTCTCAGTCATCTCAGAAGGGATCCAATTCAGTGTCCACACTGTGGAGCCTTTTGCAATTGCCATTGTCCCACAGTGTACATGCCAAACACACCTGTACCTGTCACATTAGGTGACAAGGGGCGGTTGTGGGCGCGTCGAACCGCAAGTCCGTGCATCCAAATGGGGAGGCTTTATTAATCAAGAGTCTACATTAACATTCATTAGATTTTGTTATGCCATGCCATGCGGCCACTTCCAGCATATCATTTCCAGCCTGCCCCCGCAAGAGCTGTAGGGCCAGCAAGCCCACCAGGTGGCCAACCGGTGCCTTGGCTTCAAGCAACAGTGGCACGGAACTGAACCAAGTAAGCAAGCAAGGTTTGATCAGGTAAGTAAGCAACCAAGGGTCCGCCAAAACTGCCACCAAGCCCAGACGGCGGTTGCATGCCCGGTTGCATGCCCGGTTGCATGCCTGGCGTCCCCAAGCCGCCCCCACCCAAATTACCAGAGGGCGCGCCAAAGCCACCAAATTGGCCTTGGTTTCCAAGGCCTGGCCAGCGGGGATTCCGATTTGGGCCCAAGCCACTTGGAAAGTTGAAACTCCAGTAGGTTGATTTCTATACATCCCGCAATTTCTGGCAATGCATTTCCTCATGACAAGGCACACTCTCTCTCAAGGTCGCGGTTTGAATCTAGCTCTGGCCAAAAACCATGTATCGTGCCACCACTACAAGCACAACCGCCAACAACACCAGCACCAAAGCGATTGAAAAATCTTGGATAATCACCGGATGCTCCTTGACCACCAAAGCCGCTAGGTAGCTGGCCGCCAACACCTACTAGTAGCACAGCAATTGCATTAATATGATTTCCGCCGCCCATTTCATGCCTTCATGTCCATGTCATTCCTACAATTTACAGTACTACTGCGGCGTCTGAATGCGTTTTTGGTGTTCTATCTTGGCCTTGAACATGGGCATGAGCATGCACACATAAGGCGCTTCTATCATCAAAGGTCCATGCCTCCAACCGGAAGTTGTCCCAGAACAGGTTGAAAGCATAGCCTGGGTTCTGCTGATCAAAAGAACAGCGTCCAAGCCACGTCCGATGTGCTGATTTCTGACAGTGTCCGCCAGCATCTGTCTGTCTGAGCGGCCAAAGCAATACCACCCGACCTTGCGGGGGCCAGCAATGTGTGAGTGTGGGTCAAAAACTGCTGAAACTGTGCAATCTGTATATCACCTTAAAGGGGTGTGGATCGGGCAACTCCAGCCAACCCGCGCCAGCTTACAGTATGCCGTTTGTTGGGAAACTACATTCGGCATGTCTTCCACATCTCTCTCAACCTGGATTGCTGTTTCAAACAGCAATTGTCGCCACCCGACTGTGACATGAAAGCTTGGAGTGCTGGGAGTGCGGGAGGATCTGACGTTCTATCATCCACACAGAGACCGTGGTCAAATGCATCGGTCTTTCTAGAAATTGCGGGTTTTGCGTATCAATATATAACATGCTACTATACATGTATATACTTCTATGTGTGCTGTGAGTGTGTGGGCGTCCTTGTGCAAAAATTGCCCAATGCGAGAAATCAGCACAATGTGAACCACATCACGGTTAAAAGTTTGCACCTCTTGACTCTCTCATACACATACCAGGTCTAAACTTCAGATTGCAATGACAATTGCATTCGCCGGGCTTAATGTCCTTGAGTATATAACTTGTAGTATCTTCTCGCAGCATGAGAGCAGGTATATAATTAAATATATAATACAATTTAGTTTAGTTGCAATTTCTGGACATATCTCCGCCCCCTGCATTGGAGCCAGGACAATAGAATAGCAGGCACCAACATAGTCAGGTCTGTATGCTGGGCTTTGCCCACAAGCTTTGGGGAAGTTCTGTTCTAGGCCAGAAGGCTGTGCAGCATGGTCGTCTGTGTTTAAAAGAATGGACATCTGATCCAATCCTGGAAACTGTCACAAATACAAGCAGCGCTTGCCAAACAATTGAGGAGCCCGCCGCCTGCGGCACCGTGGCAGCCTGGCCAGCAGGCCCTTTCCATTCCGGCAGTCGTAGCGGTCAATCGGTTCAGCGGATCATAGCATCACTTCAGGTTAGCAAGGCTGTCAACTTGGCAATGCTACCAGCAGCCAATGAACTAGTTAATAGTCAGCTGTTGTAAGGACTTTTCAACCGCATGGCACGCCGCATGGCTTCTTCAACAACTCAAGAGCCTTGTGTACTGTACTTAGTTTATTCAATTCAGTTTTTGGACCAGCTTGTGTCTGTTGGCCACTCCGTTGGCTCTTCGCCTTCGCATCTCCTTGCTAATGGTCATGTGTCTGCACCGTGTTCGCGGTCATTCAACATTCAAAAAACCCAAAATCTGTCTTTTTGTTGAGAACGCCGTTCACCGGGCAACCTAGCACAAGTCTGCTGTTCCAATAGTTGTCAGAGAAAGTTTCCAAAGAGAAAGTGCCGAGTTACGAACAGTTACAATTGGTGTGTGCGTGTGTTTGTCGCATCATGGGCGCGAAAGTAAGAGACGGAAGTCATGTGGCAGAACGGGAATCTGGCATTCAAGCGGGTGAGACGCGCTTCAAGAGTACTTTGTTTCGGGAGACGCAATGCCGCAAAGCTAGCCACTGTGGCTCGAGGGTTCACGTCCCGTGGCTGTCAGGAGGGCGGATCAAGCCATGCCACGGACCAAAGTCCTTTACTTGCCATTGCTCTTGTGGCTTGTAGTTTCGTCGCCATGGTTGTTGACATGCTTGGTTGAGTTTGGACTCTTGACTGGCACATCATGGTTGATGATCTTCAAGTGCATTCTCGTTCTTCAAGGGCAAAACGGAATGTGTTCAATAGCAGGACGAGATGTCAAGGGATGAGAACGAGCCCATAACCTTACAACATGGTCCGTTTTCTTGGTCTGAACTTTGTGGTTGCCTTCTTGTTTACGTTTCAGTTTCTTGCTGCATTTTGAGAAAATGGCTTCCTACCTCGTTATTGCTACAGTCACTGTCACTGTCGCATTTGACTGCGCTCTGCCCCGAAAACTTATCACCGATGCTGCGCGTGAAAGGGATGTTGAGTGATGGCATCATGGGTGTAAGGCTATGAACTGATTTGGTGTTCGGCTTGGGGACGAATATCATGTGGTTGTGTTGTGCTTGAGTTAGTGGACTACTTTTTTCAGTGATGCCTTGGATGAAAAGCGTCAAAGGGTTTTTGGCGAGAGTGCCGTTCTGCAAGTTTCCAGTACCTACGAGCCGTTCATGGGGCAAAAAAGGTGAACAGCCGATACTCCTGTTAGCCTCGCTAAAATTCGGCGCCGTGATTGGTTACGGTTTTGTTTGATGCATGTCTCCCTTTGAATCCCAACATGGGATCTGACATCCAGAGTTTCCAGTTGAGATTTCCAATTTACCTCTTGAAATCTATTTCTCTGCTGTCTTGTACAAACCTACGGCCTAACCCCCTGTACCCCAGAAAGGGCTGTGGGGCGTGACAGATAGTCCGCAAGTTATCTGTGTGGGGGACTCAACACAGTTTTATTTTATTGCAGAACGGCACTGGAGAATTCAGAACGCATTGTCAGATGAGCTGCGAAGCTGGCAAAGTGATGCAAAGTGTTTGTTGTGCAGTTTCTATGAGAAGCGGAGACCGTACGCACGCATTGTCACGGCTGTGGACGGTTGGCAGGCGAGAGTTGAGCCCGTCGAGCAGTTCTACTGGGGAACGGAATCAGAGGTTTCAAAACACCTTGTCAGTCGGGAGAATGGAGGAGGAATGTCAGTCTGTTGAGCACCAATAGTACAAAGAAGCTACTGTATAAGGGGCTCCTCGCATCGCTACTAGGAGCAAGGACGCCACTAGGGGCTCCTGGCCGTACTACTAGGAGCAAGAAGCTACTAGGGGCTATTAGAACTGAATTACAATGTAATGCAATTTTGTTTTGGGAAAAGAGACCGGAGGTTCCACTCCGCGGTTTTGGATCCGCATGGATCTGCCTACCGTGACACAGTTCGAGGGAGCAGCGGTTCGCCGCCCTTGAGTAACCAAGCAATCTGACGAAAAGGAAAAGCGGAGAAGGTCAAAGGCCACTGTCAATCACTTCCTGGGGCAGGTCTAAGCAGGTTCTTGGGGTCTCTGGTTGTGCTGGCAGCACGAGGGACAAAGGATGTGGAAGTCCATTGCGCCACGACAAAGTACATCAGCAAAGTCTAGTGTGTGTATATATTATGTATTTGTGTGTATATATCAAAATCTCAATCTAAAGATTTCTAGCTAGAGAGAAAAACATCGAAAAGTGGTAATTGCGGTTCTACCAGTTGTCACGTGGTATGATTCTACAGGTGCGTCGATTAAAAACTGCTTATGATTTGTACTTTGTATATACCAGTGGTGGCCTTAGCGCGCTACGTAGGCTTCATCACTCTACACTCCACACGTCACCAAATGACAAAACACGCACCTCACACATGACTATATGACTCTTCGTCAACATCGTGTGACTCATGGTGCGAATCCTTTGTTCCAGATCACGTGTTTTGAAACATAGTTCATATGCACAGTATAGGTCGACATCATGACCCTTCACACACTTCCTATAGTCTGTATGTTTTGAAACTGCTGCAGCATTGGCTCTTTCGGAGCTTGAGTCGGCTCCTTCCGACACATTTTCTGTGGCTGAGAGAAATACAGCTGGACCAAAATAGCGAGCACAAAGTAGCCTTTTGGGCGTTTGGTTGGAGGGCGTCCAATAATCATGAATGGCTCAAAATAAGATACTGCAAAAAAAAGTGCAGTCTGCAGTGCAGTCGACTCTTAACTCTCCAAGGCAGCTGTCTGAGAGTGCACACACATCATCACACGACATCGCTGAAGCAATGCCGTGAAATGGTGGACTAGTGCCGTTGCAGGGTGATGCCGTGAAGAATCTTCGGACCAAAAACTGCTGGTTTACCAAGAGCCTGAGACACTTTCCACAAGCATTACCCTGCTTTGAATTCGGTTGAGCATGGAGAAGCAGCTGGCAGTGGTCAGTTCTGGCCCTCACAGCCAGAAACGGTGCCAAAAAATAGCTGCTCCGAAGCAGCAAGAGCTGCCAAAAATCGTTTGCGACATCAAAGAGATCAATCTAAAAGCAATGATACTTTATTTGTGGGATATTGTGACAGTGTCGGCAAACGTGTTGCAGAAGCTGGTGATCACAGCAATCAGGAACCGCATTCTATGCGTGTTCTTGAAGCTGTTGAACAACAATCAGAGTGTTTGCACCATGTTGGGACTGTCAATTCTTGGTGCTTCTACATTCCCAACTGAGAGATTCAGTTGAACATCTTGAATTGGTGTTCCTTTACGTGCGGCATGCCATGGCTGCTTTTGTCCGTTTGCAGCCTGGCTGCCAGGTGGCTTCTGGGTGATGAAACGTGGGACTAGCGGGTCGAAGCCTTCAAGCACCAGGACTTATAGTGGTTTCAGAGTAGATTGCACTTATCCGAAGTTCGGTGGTTTCTATGAACCCCCCCATGCTTCCAGAACATCTTTTTCGGTCTGTGCCATCTACTCTGAAACCACTGTAAGGGAAAAAGACATGGTGCAAGACACGCTGCAAGCCTCAGGGTCGCCGCAGCCGAGAGTCAACTTCAGCATCGATTTCCTGACCAAAAAGCAAACTAACGGTCCATCATGAGGAAGAAACAACTTCCCATTCCTCGCGCAAGACGTGCATGAAGCACTGCGTTTGGAAGAAGCTTTTGTAGAATGCAACCTCAGCAGCGAACTGGCAAGTGGAGGGCTAGGCTAAGGCAAACATGTGAGACTTCTGATTCTAAACGGCATTCTCAGTGCTGCATTACAACTATGGCCCCTCCACTCTTGGTGGGGAGACGTGTTGGGCACTCTCAAATAATGCAGTTGTATGTTGTTGTATTTTGAGGTGTTCGAACCCCCCCCAACTCCATAATTGTTTCTGAAAGGTGGCCACTCCGACATGCTCAAGTATACATCTGACCAAAATCCTCCAAGATCACTGCTAAGGACGCTTTGGAATAGGGAAACCCCTTCCAAGCAAGTGCTTCCAACTTCGGATAACGTACGATCAATCAAACCGCAAAAGAACAAAAGCAAAGCATCAATTCTTTTGGAGGTGAAGGACCCCCAACCCCCACCCCGACGTCAAAATACATGAATATGGCAAACCAGGTCCATGTAAATTACTTTGAGGTATGACAACGTATCAAGTGCAATTTTTTGAGTGGCCATAGTTTTGTCAGAATTCCATACCCCACCCCCACCCCCACCACCACCCTCACCCCCACCACCACCACCACCACCCTCATCTCAAAAAGTGCCCCAAGAAAAGGAACAAACCATTTTTGGTTCATCAGGGGTGCCGTCTTACGAATTTTGACCAAGGGTCAAAATACTTCATTCAGGAGTCACGGCGGGGGGGGGGTTGCAGGCTCTGCATAGAATCGATGGTTTCAATGCAGCAATCCTGCAATATGATGGTGCAGAGCTCTGGACGAAAGGACTTACTGTAGTGTAAGACTAGTGTAAGATGTGTAAGATTTTGAGAAGGCTTCAAATCTCGCAAGCTGAGTGAATATGCTCATTTGGATGTTGGACTGTTGGCCACAGTCGCCGTGTGGTGCCTTTTCAGGGCGTAAGCCGAACCGTTGCAAACCAGTCTTCTTTGGGTGTCGTGAATGTAGTGCCTTTTGAGGATTTTGCCACATCATGCACTGAGGGAAGAAAATTCTTTCAGAATCATCACAATGTTATCCCCTCTTTGCTTGGTATGTCGAAGCATGTGCTTGCTCCAGTAGGAATCTCCTTTGACGTGATGGCTTGCTGTGCTTGTGCTTTTCTTATGCAGTGTGCATGGAAATCCCGACAAGATTGTTGCAGAATCTGTATGTGGATATATTATATATATATATGTGTATAATCGATTTGAGGCGAGGCAAGAAGAAAAGATTGCATTGTGAGACAGCATGCGCACCGAGCTCCAACCAAAAGCATCCTACAACACATCCCTACCTTGAGAATACATATACAAATACATATGTGTATATCATACGTGCTTACTATATTGTAAACATAATATCTAAAAAAAATCTGCACACTGGGAGCTAGGATGTCGGTTCATGAAGATCATGTGCACAATTTGGGCAGCCCTGGGACTTCAAGCGAACAAAAAATAGCGAGGAAGCACAACAAATTTGTGCTTGCTGCTGGGGTATATACCGACCCTCCAGCAGATTAACATGGAGCCCCAAAACCACTGTTTGTTTGTGAGGAACATGGTCGAAACCATCGGTGAATTCTCGGGGTCCATGTGGTCTGCCGGGTTGTAAAATCAATAAGGCTCGTCGCCATCGGCCCGTGAAATGGTGCACGTTGCGAACGCAGCTCGGCTTTGCGGTCAGCAACATGCTCTACTGCACCAAGGGTAGCGTCGTCCTCTCGCAGCCAGGCCAAGAACCTTGGATTGAACACCATCACCGACTCTAACGCAAATCAATACAATGCGCATCAATGCGCACAGTGCCAATCAGCACTGAATGTGGAACACGCAACGCAGCCACCATCACTCTGTACCTTTGTAGTACTGGGCTGTTTGGAACCTTGTACTGGTGCGTGCATGCGGTAGGCAGGTCAAACAGCCCACCAACAAAATCAGTCCAAATATGTCCAAACCACCTGTTGATGCAACAAGTCCTTGAACGTCCACTCGCTGTCCTGTCGCGCTCGCTGTCCTCTCAGGCAGGTCACCTGTCTTCTCTCTCCGCCCGCTGATAACATCTTTCACGCAGGTCCTCGGCATTCGAAAAGGTCCGAGATGAGAAGAAAAATATCCAATCAAATTGCGTTACCCATTTGCTGACTTTTGTGCATCTGAATGCTGCTGTGCCTCAGAACCAGTAGCCTGCAAGGTTCGCACAGAAACGCCAGAAAACAACGTGCAGAACAAACCTGCCTCGGCATGAACTTGACCTTAGACACATACAGTAGCAACGGTTACGCAAAGCTGACTATGCTCGCATGTCTCTGACTTCTCGTAGAAAACGACGACCGAAATGCCAAGATGCTATGAGCATATCTCTTGACTACCTTTGCAAGTTTTCCCATGGCAGCCTCAACGCTGCTCTGGACCTGCACAAAACGAGGCCCACAGAAACCCGACCCAAAGGATCCCAAAGAGCCAATGTAAACGCGGTTGCAACCTTGTGGGGGAAAAAAAAGTGATCAAAGGATATCAAAAGCATCCAAACAAATCACCAGAATGTTACACAACCATGCAGAAAAGAGAGAGAGAGAGAGAGAGACGCGGTGCTGTGGCAGGACGTGCATGCAGGCAAAGAAAGGACATTGGTCAATCTCTTCTCTCTCAAAATGGAATCGGAACACTTTACAACCTGTATGCCCTGTATGCGCAACATTGTGAATCCTCCAGCATCGATTAGAGTGCTGGTTTCCCGTGGCCTTCTGCACCATCTCCAAGAACCCATGTTGATTGCGCAACCCGCTTCGCGCCTCGCGCGTCGTTTTTTTGGCGCGACAGACTTGGGCGGTTGCAGTTGCGGAAAACATGGACCGCACGGACCGGTGCCTCTTTGATTTGGCTCCGCAGCTCGGTCTGCACAAAGGGCGGAAACTTCATGGTCTTTCCTCGCGAAAAAGGACGGGTTCTCTTCTCGAAGGAAAACATGCTCACCAGGTCTCACCAGGTCCTGAAAGCCCACCAGGGGTGTGAAGCTTCTCGCTAATCACAACCTGAACAAAATGACTGTTGAGTGTGGACACTGAATCTGGCAACCAAAGAAGCCAGCCAAAATTGAAACCAGTCCGCCACAACAGCATGTCATATCTAGTGATCAGTCAATCAAACAGTTGTGACTTCATGAGGATAGGTCTCAAACCGATCAGAGAAACCCCCACTGGTGCTTCGTACCTACGCGCGCCCTTTATCACACTTGTGGACCACGCAGTTCGGTCGAGTGCTCCATCGAACAGCAGCTGGCGTCTGAAGGCGTTGCTATGCCCTGGCTATGCTGTCTTCTGTTCCTATACATATCATACCTTCTATTCAAATTATCAATTTCTAGCCTATTTAATCCTATTTGCAACTATAATTACTTTGGTTTAGGATTAATACACATTCCACAAGAAATAAACTGTAGGTTGCAAAAGTTTCAGTGTACGGAAAGGAGTCAGTGCTGTGCACACTGCAGTCTCAATAGGCCATTTTGTGCAAGCACTGCAGCACAAGAAAAAGTCCAACGAAAGGCATCGAAAGGTCTGAAAGCACACCAAAACAATCCCAATACAAAATTCGCAGAACTTCAGAGCACGCAGTCTTGCAAAAATATTCCTGTATGTCGCTACATGCAACGATCGAAGAGCGCAGTTGTTACTTCAAAGACTGAACTGCGACTCGCTATTGCAAACAGCTGTTGTCGCCATGCAACTGAATCCCGTCAAAAACAAATCTCCGTGCACACTGTAGTGCCAAGACCATTGCTAAAAACCATGCATTGCAAAGTGCACACGCCGGAGAGAAAGTTTGTACGAAAAAGCCAGCGGTCGTCGAGGAAAGTTGCGAGTTTACCTAACATGAGTGGACGGTAGTTATATAACACACTCACAAGAGATCACAAGAATATAATTAGCATGTGTTTTTCACTCCGTCTGTTGCATCTTCTTTGGATGGAGTGATCTGATGCGCACGAGACCAGCCCCGCTTGAAACTCCCAGGAGCCCGTTAGATTCCAGGCAAAAGGAAGGAAGAACGCACACAGCACGCGCTGATTGTACTGCAAACACGGCCAATAAGGTGCACAAGGACTATAACGTGCAAATTCAAGGTAAAACAATAGTGCAAACTGCAAACAGTGCGGAAACGATTGCATTCATAAGTGATGCTGCCAGTACAAAACAAGAAGAAGCCTCCTCGAGAAATGAGGCCACAACAAAGCATTTGCAATCAGCTAAACATGGGGTCTCACCTTTTTAAGGAGGGGCATTGGGATGTCAAAAGTCCTAAAGGGAGCTCGGACTCACAGGTCAACGAACCTGCATCACTGCCAACGGGAGCATGACAAACCATCATCCACAGCAAAGAGTAGTAAAGAATAGGACAACTGTAGCTGACTGCCGTTCTCGCATGTTGGACCGGACCAATTTGCCGCTAACCCAACGGTACAAGCAAAAAGAAACACAGGTGACAAAGAGTCGGAAGGCTGAGTCCACTAAGAGTGACGGACTGGTCATCAATTTAAAGCCTTACTACAGGGGTCTGACCTTTTCTTTTGTTCCTTTCTTGTTTGATGCTCTAATGGCTGGAGAGAAAATAAGGCCTCCATGGTCGAAAAAGCTCTAGGTGCCAGGCCCATCTATCTCGAAGGACACCTGCTACGATGTTGGATGGGAGGTGATGGACACTTTGGTAGCCTCGGTGGTCCACGTCACGAACCGCACCTGGGCATTGACTCCTGAGCTTCGGGCGCCAGAAGTGGGGAAGCATGGCAATTTCCCCAAAGGCAAAGATAAAGGGCACAGGAGCTTCCTGAAGGGCGGATAACAAATCAACATCTGTAAGTCCAAGTCATGTGTGCCATCAACAAAGAACCGAAATGTACTAAGTTGCAGTCCATGAGTGGCACGCTTTGCAATTCTTCCGGTGGCCAAGGAGCACAAACAAATAGGTGTTGCCATTTGAACGGCCACAACCTCAAACTGCTGGTGTGTGCCACTCGTTCTTGAATTTGACAAACATTTCGCCATGTGTCCACTTAGGAGGGGAAGATATGCAAGGGAGCCAGAATCCACAAGTGCCAGACATGCTCCGCAGCAAGAGAGCAACGACGGATGTTCGCTGGGCATCTCCAAAAAGAATCACCTACAACAGACTGAGAACAGCTGCCTGTGTCATGCCCTTTGGGCATGCTAAACTTTAACATCTTTAACACTGCTCAATCGGCAAATCATGACAAACCCTTTCCACGGCAGCGCACTGGCCTGCTGTTCCAAAAGGACGCAAGGCAAAAGCTTCAACACAACCTGCACAATTCAAACCCATCAACTTTGATTGGAATCGCTAAATCACTACGGTCAACACCCCTTGCGACCAGCCATCCCAACCTTTTTACAGTTTCAACATGCCATCAAATATGAAGGTGTCGCCTGCCAGGGTTTTGGACCTCGCTTTGCCGCAGTGCAAGCAGCTAGTTTCATGGCTGGCACTGTAATGTCAACTCTTGATTGATTAATAAACCCCCCACATGAGCAAGGATTTCCAATTCAAATTGGGGTGTTCATTAATCAAGTAAATCAAGAGTCTACATTAAGCGGGTGGGTATGTAGGTATCCTGAAAGAACCGAGCTCGAGGACCAAATCGTGATAGAAATATAAACAGTTATATATAATAGAATGCATTGTACCCTTCCAGCTTCCCATCTAACCCCATCAAGGAGACAATCCGTACCACCGTGCACAGTCACAGAAAAGCTCGATGCCGTGCGTCTACAATCCTAATCCAAACACTGCAAGGCAGGGAACACAAAGGTCCAGTCAAATAAAGCACGACTTGAAGCTTTCAGGACGTACTCAGTGAGAACAGGTTGACTGGATTTGGTGCCATGTGGCGATGCTACATGTTGCAACATGTTGAAAGAAGAAAAAAAATGAATAAATGGGGTCCTTTCAAATGCATTATTCATATTCAAGCAACATGAAGGGATAGTTTCTGGCGGGATCTGCTGATGCACTTGCTAGAGTTCAGTGACGCTTCCTTATCCTTGTTTAGAGGAAGTAGCGTATCTATGCGTAGCCTTCTCTTCCTTTTTAGAACAAGGTTGCTCTGCGCAAAGCAGACCAACGTAGCTCAGCTAATTTTTGCGAAGCCAATGCGTCAAAGTCAAAGGTGTGTGGACATGTGGTCAACAATGAGCATCATGAACACGCTATTTAAAAATGCGTACATCAAATGTATCAAATGTAAGGACGCTACTAGGGGGCTCCTGGCCTTACTACTAGGAGTAAGGACGCTACTATCGACCGGGGACATCGCCACACCCAGTGACCGGGTCCCACGGTCCCACCTCCTCCAAGAGCCGATCTCCCCATCGCATCAACAAGGCCAAAAGGCCCCACCATACTTGCCACCTCTCTTGGCTCAGTCTGACGAACTCTTGTGGAGCAAACTGAGCAGGATCTCCATTCTGAAAAGCTTGGTGTGTATTTCAAACAGACCGAGACCAAACATTGGTTGGGGGTCCCCCTATTGAATACACACCCATCTCAACTTCATCTCACATTCATCGCCTTGCCAACGTCCGGCTCAGCGGGCTTAAGGAGTCGTGACGTCCAAGCTGGGCGAGTTGAGACCAATCACATCCAGGAGACAAGAGCCTGGACCACTGGAAGGTCTTAGAAAAATGGTTGAAAAAGAGCAAAGGAATCGTCAAGACCGCGCTTCAAAGAAGCTAGGTCGTGGCGGGTGGAACATGGTGGAACTAGGTCACCGTTTTCCATTGCAGTAAAGCGCACCAAATTGCAGCTTGGAATCGGCCGCGGCATCCTTTGAGTCATTGCATTTAGTCCAACCACAGCATACGTGCCGATGATGTCAGAGACCTGATCTGGACACTGCCCTGATTGAAACTATTCATAATCTCGATAAGGAATGTCTGATTACAAGATCTGCGCATTCTTCACTTCACCGGCTGACAAGCCGAGCACACCTGGCCTCCACTCCTCTCGCCAGCTTTGCCATGCTGGTCTTGTTGATGCGCTCCAGAATTGCTGGAGCCTGCGGCCCCCCCGGGCACTTTACCAGTCTGAACCCCCGGAGAGGGAGAAAAAAAAAAACAATAAAAACAAGTGCTTTTTTCAATCGGCTAGTTTAAAGAAAAAAACCATGATATTGTCGTGGACATATCATGACATATCATATCTGGCTGCCCCACCCCTAAAAAGGCACCATGCAAAACGTGCTGCCCACCTGGGTCAGATTTCGTCGAAGGATGTCCAACAAAGTGAAACTGAAGTCGAAAAAAGGGATCTTGGAGACCTCGACTGGCTCAGAAGCTTGACATGACGCGCTTAAATCTCACTCGCCCCCCCCGCTACCCCAAACATGTCGGAACAAAAGGCTGACGGGTCGCCAAGCAAAGGACTCCTCCATCTGGTATGCGTTGCATCATGTCATCGCTATCGTCCTCACACAACACCCACCCTGCCATTGTCTCCCTGACAGCACCGCAGAGTCTAGTCACCGCGACCTCGACTGATCTACTCACCTCAGCTGACCTTGCCAAGCAAGTCAGGCGTTTTACGAGTTTAGTTAGTTAATAATTGTTATTTGGACAAACAGGAACATCATCATGGGGAATTTCGGTCAGCGTGGAGCAAGGCAAGCCAACCAAAAAAAATATATATAAGTACCATCGCAAGGGATAGCAAGCAAGCGAGCCGAAAAAAGAAAAATGAAGAAAACACGGGCAAAAGCAAGTAAGCGCGTGAGAGCCCAGCGTAGTTCACAAGCACAGCAGGCGCAGGAGTACCAACACCACGAGAAACACAAGTGTCCCTCCTCACAGTACATGTTGAACAGGCAGAGCTCCACCGGAGAAAAAAGGAAATACGAATACGGCAAGTAACAAGACGCTAGGGCTGCTAATTACGCATGATGGGCATATCGGGACTTGTCATGCTATGACGGTCCTGATGCGCTGAACAGCGAAACACTTCTGGTTCCTGCGAAGAGGCAGGAGTCTGCGCTTGATTCATCTCCAACATTCAGACCAAGCAAGTTGCGAGCAGAGCAGGAGTTCAATGAGACAAACAACCAAAGAGCGGCCTCTTCTTCTGTGCTGCCAAGGAAGGTGCTGTGATCAGCAGGCAAATGTGGCATTTTGAAGTCTTCGCTGCACACCTCAGTTTTCGGATTGTCGTCCGATTGCGGCCCGTTTTTTTATCTTTAATGGGATCCGAAACTTTCCGTATTTGCACCTACAACACATCCGCTTTTGAGCACCGGACTGACCATCGACTGTGTTTCTACACACTATAGTCACTAGACAAGTGCACGATGTGCATATGAGGCCCGCAACATGAGATTGGTCGGTAACCCCACGGTTCAAACATAGACATAGACAAACAGAAATCCAACAGCATCTCTGGCCTGGCCAAATGAGCTGAAAGATACAAGCCACAAGCCATGGTTGGATGGAAAGCGCTTAAAGAGCAAAAACATGCTGCACGCACGGAGTGGCAAAAACAAAGTGACATGCAAGCTGCAAGCATGTCAAGTCCACGTGGGCATAGGACCATCTGCTGAAACAGGTCAGGATCATCTGCGCACACAGCATCTGAATCATCTCCGCACACAAATGGGGTTGGGGTGGGGAGGGGGGGTGGGGATGGGGTGAAAGAGTGTGACTAAGAGTTCTAGGCACGCGGTGTCTTTTATAGCTGTATGTGACAGCATGTGTCCTTCCCTCTTGAGCCTTGAGGATGACGAAGGCAGCAAAATCACCCATGTAGAGGAAGAATCAGCGTGCCGACCCCAACTGGAAACTCTGGCCTCTTGCGTGCTGCACCGGATCAAAAGCTACACCAGCATAGACCCCAGATAGCAACTAACTCAAACGGAAGCACATCGTTTCCTCTTAGCCTAGCAAGCCTGTGAGACAACTGGGGAGACATGTAAGGAGACAAGCAGGGAGACGAGGCAGCAGCGGCACAGCAGCTGCCAACCAAAACGGCCGTCACACAGGCAGACAAGTGGGGAAACAAGTGGGGAGACAGGGTAGCAGCGGCGCAGCAGCGGCACAGCAACCACACACAGCAGCGGCAAACAAAAACGCAGCAGCCACACAGCAGCACCCAGTCATTGAGAGGTAAGAACCCTACTATAGCAGCTATCGCTATCTGGGGGACAAAGAATCGGCGCGTACAAACGATCCGGGGAACTGCGAACTCCTGTCCGTCCACGTTGCCAAAGCATTCAGACCCCGGCAGCGCAAAACGGCACAGGGTCATCAGGATGGGCTGTCCTTACTTCATGCAGAAACAGGACAAGCATGACTCATGACAAACTCAACAGAACCTTGGATGTAATGCCATGTCTTGCCCAGAGTCGGATTCATTGCTGTTGGCTGCAATGAGAAGACAAAAGCATTGCCATTGAAGCGATAGTCTGTGGGACCTGCAAAGATGTCTTCAAGCATCTTCCCAAGCCCGCTGTTGGACCAACTCTCTCAAGTGCATGAGAGTACCCAACCTATTTGTACCCGCTTCGTGTGTCACTTGAATGTACATCTTGCACTTCGCTCAGTCGCCCTGGTATCTCGTCGTCGCTCGCTGAGTCGCTCGCTTTCGTTTTGAGCGTCAGGAGTTTATTGAAAGGCCATCCCAGGTTTGAGAGGTTCAATCAAACTTTCACACTAGGAACAAGAAGCTACTAGGGGGTGGAACTGGAGACATCGCCCTCTCAAACTCCCTCTCTCGAAAACTGAGCCCCAGCGATTCGCTCGTTTCCCTGGACCCTCTGCGTTTCTCTCGTTCCAGCCTGGGCAAAACCCTCTGTCCACCAACAATTGCTCCTTGGAACTGCGGGCCAGCCAAGCGTTTGCATGGCTAGATGGCGAAATGGTTCTAGTGACTCTAGTTTCTTTTTGCGCTGGGTTTGCGGATTGTCAAGGCAAAGACCTCAGAAAGCCGTTGCTAGCATCCAATTGGCAATAGTTAGGGCCCATGAAGGTCGATACCTGATGCGCTTAAGTAGCAAAAGAGCAATTAGGACTTAAAAGTTTAAATTATAGAGTAGAGAGAGACGTAAAGCAGTTGGGGAAATGAAGAAAAGAGTAACAAGAAGAGGTCGAACGGAAAATAAAGAAAGGACGAGGAAAAGGTCTGAATAAAGGTCTACCAAAAAGGTCTAATGCAATTTTTTCAAACTAAAAATTATAGGGATGTAGAAAAGCGTGATCACGTGTCCTGGGGTCAGTTGATGAAGTACGGTTGACCGTCGACCGTCTAGGCTGGGTCAGTCCAAGAATCCAATGGACTGCCCCGCATGGCTTCCGGCCAGCACACTCGTGATTGGCTCTTCTCCAAATCTGCGCGGTGTTTGGGGGGGAGTTATGCTCCTAGTAATAGTAGCGTCCTTGCTCCTAGTAGTATGGCCAGGAGCCCCTAGTAGCTTCTTGCTCCTAGTAGCGATGCCCTTTGCTCCCAGTAGCGTCCTACGCATTAATTGATTTGGTTCCTAGATGCTTAATGATTTCTAGCGAAACTTGTGTGTAGCTTTCACAGGAAGAAACTGGAGAAGCCACCAGGAAACATGCGTTTTTTGAGACAACTCAGCCTGGAATGAGTGACGCCAATCTGGTCTTTCTCCTGTTGCCCTCCTCAGCTTCAAAGGTCAAGGTTTCATTGCAAGTTCATTGGCACTTAACAAGAACTATTGTGAAAAGCTGTCAAGGCAAGCTTCCACTTTCGTTGGTTGCCTGTGCTCCTGCTGGCTGTCATGATCTATGACCTCGTGCAAAACTATCAAAGCGGGCTCTGACACTTTCATGTCCAAGATGTACTCAATGGGCCAAGTCAAGCAGCAACCGTTCCCGCTAACGCATCCCAAAACCACTTCGGAGGTCCGGGCGAAGAATGCTTCTATGATGTTCTGACCTCCCAAGATTGAGTCCGCGTGACTCTTCACGAAAGCACTACCATTGCCATTCTTAAGACAAGTCTCCTTCCACGACTTTTGCTTCTTCTGCCTCCGGGCGGCAAAATTGTCAAATTGCAAAGTCTAATTGAGAGGCACAAGGAATGAAAATCATGTCAACCTACTAGGTCGCGGAGGTCCCGGAAATGGACAGAAGAGAATCAATCAATATTGACGGAGTGGTTTGCGACGAAAACGGATCTCGGAATCTCTTAAACTTGGCAGGGACATCTCCAACACCAACCGAGCTTCTCAATCGACATGTTTGAAACCACCGTCACCGTCACCCGTGCAATTATACAGATGGTTCGGTCAAACAGCTGCCAGGAGGCAAGACCGTCTGTTGGCATAAGTCCCAGCGGACCGGTGTTTCGAATTTTCGGCCGGCCGTCGGCCGCGACGGACCTGCGGCTTCACCGACTCGGATTCCGTGTTTGGTCGGAATTCTCTCAGGGCGCGACTCACGACCTGCAACCCACCGAAACAGAAAAAAGATCCTGGCCCGGAAAGGAAGACAAATTTCCCACATTTTACCCTGCAAACAGGGGGTAGGTGTTGCTCTTTGAGCAAGGCCTGCACCTCGATGAAGTGGCTCACCTCGACCGCAACGACGCAAGCAATTTCGCTCACGTCTCACGACGAGTTCGCTAACATGCAGGCTCACGCACATGTGAGCACACTACCATTCGAATGCATATTGTAACAAAAAGATTTCAAGGGATTGCTCAACCTATTGTTATCCCTTGTTGAATTAACATGAATTAACATGTTTTTGCTCATCACACTTATGGAGCACCACGTGTGAACATAGCTCTCTCTCTCTCTCTCACACGTCTGTGTCTGTTTTAGCCGGCCAACCCTGCCTCAGGCGTTGAGAGGCGCCGCCGTATTTGCGGAGTGAAGAGGCTCAAAGCATCCTCGGCTGCTGAACTTCGAGCGGACCAGTTCGAGCAGGCCAAATTCTGTTTGCTCTGCGTCAAACCACCCACATCTTCGATGTGGACTGCTTGGGGATGGTGTGGACAAGCCATGAAAAACCGAAATTCATCACTCGTTTGAGGAAAAAGGACCATTTTCTCGGTCCAAGTCTCCATCGGACCATCAGCAGATCGTGGCCTCATTTGCGGAATCTTGGAAGGCTTGTGCCAAGACGATCAGGTGTTTGGCTTGTGCCAAGACGATGGTTTCAGAGTAGATGGCGCAATCCTCAAGGGGGTGGTTCATATGGACCCCCACGTAAAAGACATCTTTGGGTTTGCGCCATCTATGTTGGAACCACCGTAAAAGGTACCCCCAAAACAAAACAGACTCACGCCCAGCAGCTTGAAGTACTCTGGTGGCAGGGACTCAGTGGCTATCCGACCTTCAATCAGCACTCAGTTGCAAACACTGGTCCCGTAAGCAAAGCTCAGCCTCGTTGGCGAGGTTGAGCACCTCAAGCGACTTCAGCGGATGCACGACGCTGATATAGTGAGGCGCCATTATGCGTGTAGTGTATAGATGCGCAATTGGCACATATAATATAAATGTACGATAAATATTGCACGAAGAAGCGCATCGATCTCCAAATTGACGGCTTCATTCTTTTGGGACAAGTCATTAAATCGGCACAGGTGATTGGACTCTGAATATTCATATCTTCAATAATTATCCAGGAAATTTATCACTCTGGCCGCAGGTTCCTGGCACTAAAGCCTGAACTTTAAGCAAAGAGTTTCCTTGGATAGCAGGTGTTTCCTTGTGGATTTCAGAGTTCCGTGGAGCGATCCACCCATGTACACTCAGATTCTTTCGGTTGTGGGTCAAAACCAGACTGGGTGTAAATGTAATGTAGGACCACACTCGTTGGTTGACCTACTTGGATGGTCAAGCTACATGGTGGACTAGGGCTCCAGGTTTTGACCCATCCGCCCCGAGTCTTTTGTTGATGAGCGAGGGCGGCTTCTGGAATAATTACGATAATTACCCAATCGGGCCAGAGGCGAGGCTTCCTGGCACTGCTTGCTGTCTACATGTCAGGTTTTTCAGTGTGACGTCCGCCTGGCCATATGATCCAAGAGGCATGGCATGGGTTAGAGCCAAAGGCGTGAGCGCCTTCCCCAAAAAAATACGCCTTCGACAATGGAAACAACGGGTTACAAAATGCTGGCGACATGTTGCAACCCGAATGACCCACAAGAAAAACAGTGACCCCAAGGAATACCATGCAAAACCTTTGATGCAGCATTGTTGCACACCTTTCCTTCCAAAAGCAAATGCAATACTCATCAAGGGATGTGGATCCCTCGCGTGCCCGAGACTTTGCCTGAGCCCTGGCCACGACCAGTTCCCGCAATTGTTGAGTGTACCGACACCTGCTCTTCTTCTGAATAAGTTCCTGACAGGTGCCTAAAGCAACCCCGAGTGGAGGTCGACCCAGGCAGGGCCGTGCGACAAGCAAGCAGGCAAGGCAAGGCAAAGCAAGGCAAAGCAAAGCAAAGCAAAGCAAGCACGCTTGCATGGGACATCCTACCAACGCTACCCTGCCTTGTATATACTGGGTATTCATGACATAGGGAGTGGCTTTGATGCACATGTTGTTTTCGCTATCGCCGCTGTTAGCGACCCCAGGAGGAAATCGCGATTTTATGGTGCTGTCAGGTTGATGTTTCCTCGTTGATGTGGGGTGGAGCACGTTAACGTTCGCTTGCACTTGCGTCACAAAGATGATGCTTCGTGGTAGAAGTGGGGTGGGGTGGGGTGGGGTGGGGCATGTTAAC
>CAXAMN010022206.1:21633-45716 GCA_963970005.1 Durusdinium trenchii | reverse complement strand
TTTTTTTGTGCTTGTGGTCGGGTTCCCGGCCTCTTATTTGTCTCCCACTTCTTTTCATTTGTCACCCACTTCTTTTCATTTGTCTCCCAGGCTGGGTGCTTGTGGTCGGGTTCCCGGCCCGCTTGTCTCCCACTTGCTTTCATTTGTCTCCCGGTTCTTTTCATTTATCTCCCAGAAATGCTTCATTTGTCTCCCAGGTCCGTCATGCCATGTAGCATTTCTATTCATTTGTCTTTGTCACTGCTAATTTCCGCCCTTTTCCGCTGGCCATGCAGCGTTTCTATTCATTTGTCCCCCAGGCTTGTCACTGGTGGTGTCCGCCCTTTTCCGCTGTTTCTATTCATTTGTCTCCCAGGTCTGTCACTGTAGGTGTCCGCCCTTTTCCGTTGGCCATGTAGCATTTCTATTCATTTGTCTCCCAGGTCTGTCACTGCCAGTGTTTTGTCTCCCAGGTCTGTCACTGCTGGTGTCCGCCCTTTTCGTCGGCCATGCAGCATTTCTATTCATTAGTCTCCCAGGTCTGTCACTGTTGGTATCCGCCCTTTTCCGCTGGGCATGCAGCATTTCTATTAATTTGTTTCCCGGGTCTGTCACTGGTGCTGCCGCCCTTTTCCGCTGGCCATGTAGCGTTTCTATTCATTTGTCTCCCATGTGACTTCTTTCTTTTTGTCTTTCAGGTTTGGTGCCTGCACCGCTGTTTTCTGCCCTGTCCGCTGGAACAGGTTCGCCTGTGAAAGGTTCTTGCTCCTTTGCAAGGGGTGCGTGACGGTCTCCGGGGTTGCATTCCTGCCACACTGTGTAACTCTCTCAGCTTTGTTTTCCTTCTCGGGCAACCGTTGGATGAATGACCGGATTGGATTTCGGCGGCGTGGCAGCGATCTCTCTATTCAGTTGGGGCGGAGGGCATATGTCAGGCACCAAAAATCAATTTCATGTCACATCCTTCGCTCCTCACGCTTTTGTTTCTTGTCCTCACGTGGTCAGCTCCCCGCTGACTGAGCAGCATGACCAGCATCATGTTCGCGCTTGAAGAATAATTCCCCAAAAGGTTTACTGTTAGGGCTTCTCACTTCTTTCTTAAGATGTGTCCCCCCGCTCTGTACTGCTGTGTCCGTCTCTGCCTTGCAATCCTTTACATTTATCTCCCAGCTCTGGACGTCGCAAGCTCTAGTTTCGATTTTGAAAAACACAAACTGTTTGGGGTCTACGGTGGTGTAATTTATATCTATTTGGAAACCACTGTATATTCCCATGAGCTGCAGTCTTCTTATATACATTTTCTTATGTTGCACCATTGCACCTCGTCATGGCCAGCGTGGGTGTGGTAGCGCTTGTGGGAACATGCCAGGGGGGCCAAAGTGCTCCTTGAAATCGCAGATCAAATGAACCAACAAGATGTTACAATTCTGATCAGTTGCCATCCTGCTTTCCAAGGTTCGTGTTACATTCGCTTTTGGGAGTGCCACCTTCGCTCCGATTTTGGGGCAAGCTACAGCTGCTTTCCTCGGCCGTAATACTCTCCAAACCATCTTGGTGTACATAGCACCGGTTTTGCACAAACCTGTGCTTGGAACGGAATCAACTGCACCTGTCCGTGCCGAGTCTCCATGCCAGACCCGTTGCCTTCCGAAATGAGGCAGTCCAAGAATCAATCCCATGTTTTCTGCGTGCGCCAACCAAACAGAACGGTGAAAAAAAATTACTTCGAGTGACCCCCACCACGATATGTCAACCTGACAAAATTTTTGGCATGTATCATGCATATGTCGGCATTTCTTCTGGCATTCTTTCATCTGACATTCTTTCTGACATTATGTCCGGCATATCTTCTGACATTTCTTCTGGCATATCTTCTGACGTTCTATCTGGCATATGTTCTCACATTCTTTCTGGCACTCGCTCTGGCATATTTTCTGGCATTCTGTGTCTTCTGAAGTTCTTTCTGGCGTATCTTCTGACATTCTCTCTGGCATTCTTTCCGGCATTCTATCTGCCATGAACTCATGACATTCTTTCTGATATTCTTTCTGGCGAGCGGGGAGCACTGCCATTCGGAGCTGGCAGTTGAGGTCCGGCGGGGAACACAGCCATCCGGAGCTGGTGGTTGGATGGGCTGGCGGTTGAGGTCCGGCGCGGAACACTGCCATCCGGAGCTGGCGGTTGAGGTCGGGAGGAGCAGGACGGCAGCTGACATAAAATCTAACAACCCTCACCTGACAGGTGGGGAAACAAGATTCTTACAAAAATAAACTCAAGGTTTCAACATCCTCTCGGCACCTGGTCCGGAATCCATGAAAATGCCGCTTTCCGGATTCAAATAATACCCGCTTCCTGCACCAAATGCACTCGCCGTGCCAGATTGAGAGCATGCCCCGAGGCAGCCATAGAATAAAGGATGATGTCATGGTTGTTTACATAAAGCGACACCGCAAACCAGGGGCCAAAGGCAAGCACCATGGAGTGAAGGTGCAATAGAATGCAAACAGAGTCTACAAAGATTCATTTACAGTAACATATATAAATATTTAACATTATTTAACTACCAGCACTGCAGTGGCGAAAAGCATTGCGGCGAGGTGTGAACAAGCTTTCATTTGCAATGTCACAACTGACGACCTGTGCTTTCGGTATCCAAATCCCCCACCTGTGCTTTCGGCCTCTGACTCCTGCACACATGAGGACTCTTGGCCGGACTCGCCGGAGCATCCGAGTCACGAGGCACGTCGGTGTACCACTACGAGGTGTACCACTCACCGGGCCCCTGCTGCCAACAGCCTCTTCAAGGGGTCGGGGGATCGGCCAGAGACAATGCGGACAATGTCCCAGACAGAGACAAAGAATCGCAAACACAAGTGACGCAAGCAAGAGACTTTCCGGACGCGACTGGTCAGGCTGGTCTTTCTGACAGTGCTGTGTCTTTGACACAGCACTACCACTGCCACACTCTTCAACAACCCGAGCTGCTGGCCAAAGTGCTCCGCTGAGTGAGTTCTTAGGTGCTATTGCTGTCATTCAGGAAGAGTTTCATGCGATTCTAGCAAGCGGCAACAGTAGCTCGGTTTTTGGCTGCGCAGGTTCTCCAATGACACCTTCTTTGAATTTCTTGCACTGATCCTTTTTTTGCTTCACAAGGTCTGTAACAATAAGACACAACAAACAAAGCCAAAACAGTTGCGTGTGCAAAATACGAATCCAGATCGTTGGTTGCTCGTGTTCGATCCGCG
Organism: Durusdinium trenchii; assembly: GCA_963970005.1. Lineage (NCBI taxonomy): Eukaryota > Dinophyceae > Suessiales > Symbiodiniaceae > Durusdinium > Durusdinium trenchii. The sequence continues at coordinate 42,492 of CAXAMN010022206.1, read as the reverse complement.
TGTACATGCACTGCGAGATGGTTTTACCACACTCGAATTATTGTCCATTTCACACGCTTAGCTGCTTAGCAGTCCAATCTGCACGCAAATGCTTGTGCATGCATGAGCACGCCAAAATACAAAAACCACATAACACCGATATTAAAGGCATCATCTAAGACTACCGTTTCTGACATTTGCTGGCAGTCAGCTATCGCATTTGCAGGCAATGGCACTAAAATATCAATGGTATTCAATGCTTCTGTACCTGTGCTTGGTTTCTAAACACCGGAATAGTGATATGTAGATTTGAAGCTCAGCAGGTCTGAGAACTCCTGGAAATCGAGCTTGCCATCACAGTTCCGATCAGCTAACCGCCAAAGGCCACCAACTTGGGCCCTGCCTGGGTTGAACAAAGCCCTGCTGCGTTTGCACTGGCTACAGTAACGTCAGAACACCAAGTTCTTGTTGCCGTCACTGTTGTGGCTTTTTGTGTGGTGTGGACGGTGGGGGGAGCAGGTCATGATGAAGTAGAATCATAGAAAGAACTAGGTGCAACAGCAATAAAACCGCGCAAGGTATGAAGCAACATCGTCAGCTGATAAAGTACAGCGACAACGCTGTGGAACAACTTCAAGAGACACTAGCCCAAAGTTAAAATTTCTATGATTCACTGAAACCTAGTGCTGACTGGGGGCTCCCTGACATTGACAAGTGGCAACACCATGAACAGTTTGGAAAAACTTGCAAATTTTTGCCAAACAACTGATCCCTTGGATGTTCTTGTGCACAAAATTGGAAAATTCCATGGGAGTCAGCATTCCAGTCTGGCGCGCATCCAGCTGCTTAAAGACCGTCTGCGGGGGGCCCTTGACACTGCTCTTCAACTGCTGGATGGCGGCATCAAGCGCTCGTTGAAGTTCTTCAGCGCTGGGCTTCTTCTTTGCCTTGGCCTTCGGGTCCACTTCTTTCCCATCTTTCCCCTTAATGGAGTTTTTTGAGGAGCCCTTTCTCAAGCTCATCTTGTTCACCAAGGAAAAGAACATGCGCTTGCAGGCTTGTACGGGATTCTGTGCTGTTGCAGACACCGCGGTGCTTTTCGTCTCCTCTGAATCCGTAACATCAAAATCCTGGCCAAATCGAAGTGTTGCTAGCTCTGCTTCCATTGCGACCTCTCTCTGGAAATCTGCATCAGAACGCACCTTCAACAAGGCCTCAGTCAAAGAAAGCTGTGCCTTCTTCTTCTCTTCCATAGCAACCTTGATTGCTTCAGTGCCAGCTGTGTTCTGTCGCCGGCTGTTGCGAGTCTTGCTGCTTTTCCTCCTCTTCTTCTGCTGCTTTGCTTGATGCAATTGTGCACATTTCTCTGTTGCTTTCTCAACCTCTGCCGTCTGCTCCTGGACCAGTCGCCTGGCTTTCTCCATCGTGGAATGCGTAAAGGGGGGGGATCACATCCCGAGGATGCTGAATAAAAGCCGTCATCAACGCACGTCTGCTTGCCGATTGGCGCTCAGAGACATTGGGTTCCCCCGAGTCGGTGCCAGGATTGTCGACAAAAAGAAATCGATAGGGATTGCGTCCAACCAGTTCGTAAATATGTTTGAAACGCCAATTGAGTTCCACTTGCCGTTCAATCCACTGATTGGCATCCTCCCGGCTTGCCAAATACTTGCTCGCAAAGGTTACGATCACGTAGAGATTCAATAGGCACTCTGATCCCCAAAGATACTCCGTGACATATATCAGCCGTGCAATGGCATCATCGGTGATGCGAGCATTGCGCATTACGAAGCACATGGCATCCACACCATTGACAGCAGACAGGGCCACATCCCGGATACTTGCAACAACTTTGTCCTGATCAATTTCTGTATCCCCAAGGCCGATTGTGTCCAAAATGACGAGAGAATCGTCCATTGCCTCATATCTCATGACAGAATCCAGATTTGTAACGCTGGCCGTGTCATCCCCGGAAGCGAAAGCTTCGCAACCTGCCATGAGGTTTCCCAGTGCACTCTTGCCCGCGCCGGTCATGCCAAACATCAACACAGTGAACATGCCACCTGGTGGTAAGCCTAGCAACGACTCTTCCTCGGAGTCATGTTCACTTTCCTCCGGGTCGGGCGACGAGTCAGGTTGGGTGGTCAAAGACGAAGCATCTGTGAATCTTGGACAGTCATCATCTGGCTCTCCTGGAACCACGGGCACGTCCTGTCGGCAACAGGAGGCGATGGCCGAGACTGCCCCCATATCTGAAGCTTCAAGGATTGCAGTGAAACTGGGGCACGGCTGGCAGCATTCAAACGATGCGCTATTATTGGGCGATGTCAATGTGTTTGCTTAAACTCGCGCCTGGTTTGTTGCTATTGCTGAAGTTGAAATACACGATCTTTCCGATGGGTAAACACAACAAGAGGTGGCCGGCCGAAACTTGGGTTGCTGCACGCATCCAAAATGGCACCAAAATGGCAGCGTCATAAAACTTATATTCTCGGGCTGGCCCAATGCTTTTCACTTGCCATTGTGGTAAACATACTAGACAGACCCCCAAATAGATAGAAAAAGAAGATCCCCATGTAGAAAATGTTTTGGAAACCGTTTCTATCTATTTGGGGATCACTCTGCTGTCAAGCTTTCAAGGCGATCGCCTCGGCTGCTTCGGCAAACCTAGAGCAAGTGCGAATGCCGTTCAGAGAGCGAGGGAGAGAGGGAGAGGGAGAGGGAGAGGGAGAGGGAGAGCGAGAGAGAGAGAGAGAGAGAGATTAAGAATGAGTGTTAGGTTTGTGTTTGTGTGACCAACACAAACACACGAACTCAAGTGTTTGGTGTACAAAAAGCGTTTGGTAATGCTGTCATGACAGGTTTTGTCACATATCTGAATGTTAAGTTATCATTTTTATCTGTCTTGGTGCTCTTTGCAACCAAGATTCCTTCCGCCCTCAAGGACGTTGTCCTTGCAGCTGTGCTTCGGCCCTGATTGCACAGTCAGGTTCTTTTCAAAGGCACTCTCTTCCTTGGCATGCAAGCCAACGTCACGCAGCTTAGTTTGCCAAAACATCCAGTAACCAGCGTTGGTGCTGCTTAGCAGAACCCTCTCGGTCTACTGCTGCTTAGCTTCCACTAGCAGCAGCTAGCAGGTACTAGCAACTGACAGCGAACTTCTGCTAAGTACCTACCTGCTTCTGCGCAACCTAAAAAAGCTCGTCTTTTCTGGGAACCTTAAGTTTCCATAAAAATCTAGGAACCAAATATAACTATAACCAAATCATTCGTGCGAGCGCTTCTTCAAGGAAGCTTGAAAGAAGCGCGAGCTCTCCTGCGTCCTGCTGGCGTTTAGCCCGTCCACTTGCAGCTTGTACCTACCTCTCCCGACCTCCGCGGCCTAATAGCCTCCTTTGCCTTTGCTTTTAATTACACTTAAGTCTAATTAAAGTCTATTTATATACTTATTGTTTCTACTAATAGCTTCTTGTTACTACTAGTAAGGCACTTGTTACTAGTAGCGATGCACTTGTTCCTAGTAGCGACCTTTGCTCCTACCCCCCCTCTTGCCCCTAAGGCCCCCTCCTTCATCTTCGCGTCTCGACCTCCCGAGTCCGAGAGCTTCACGACGCTCGGTCCGCGACGCGAGGCAATGAGGCGATCGGGACCCACAAGATCCAGGCGAATACCATGTGCCAGAAGAAGAAGAAGACAAGTAGGTTTATGTTTCCTATGTTTCCTTATCCTTCTTTGTTTCTAAGATCTTTTAAGAAGAGTGCGTTCAAAGAAGAAAATGCTCAAATGCTTTGGAGTCATTTGGAGTCAAGATACTTTGGAATGAGTTGATGGTTTGCGCAAATCCTTGTGAAGAGCTTCCGTACGATGCTCACAGACATAAGCTCAGTGAAATTGCAAGCTGGAACGCGGTTCAAGATTGGAACTTGTGCAACTTGGGTTGCCCTCTGCTGACAACTCTAACTTCATCCCGGCACCACCTGCGATCTTCGTCCCCGGCACCGCGCCTCGGAGGTTGGAAAGCAACTGCCGCGCTTCGGTCAGCCGTGGCGATCCTCCGATCCCGCCGGGCTTCTCGGACCTCAGTGGCAAGCGTCGTCGTATGTCCCGCCGGTCCGGCTGGGTCAAACAGGATGCTTTTATGGCTTAACATTGGCTTAATATAAAGCATCGAATTGTTTTTTGCAATCCTTCAGTCGCTTACTTAACTTTGGAACATCAAGCCTCCTTAGCTCCTTCCTTGTGCGGAACGCCCTTCTACAAGCACAAAGAAACGGCTCTCTTTGGTGCCAGGAAGGCCTTGGGAAGAAACCCCTCTTCTGTAGATAAAAAAGGCAGGAAATTCAAACCTAAGGCCTTGTAACACGGAGCGCAGTGGATGGCTTACGTGATCTTGAGAGTCAACTCGAAACCAACATAACATAACCAACCTATCGTTGCTTGCAACCTAGCGGCTAGCGTGTCTTTTATACAAACAAGGGACCTCAAATTAAACGGTTTGTTCATTAAATATATTTGTCTGATCTATCTATATATGTAATTAATGTAATTATATTATATATATATATATATTTCGACATGTCACGACTAACGTCACTCCTCGTGTCCCTCCTGAGCACACGACGGGGCATCAAATGCGACGCTTTTCCTGGGAGCATCACCTCCAAGTGCGCATGCGTGCGTGGATCGATGCGATCTTCGTGTGTAGCTGTATTCAGTCATTGTGTGTGTGGATGCCCTGCACTCAAGGACCAGCCGGTGACCAGCCTTTGGTGCGGTTGTCTTGCAGCAAAGGGCTGATGGGTTCGGCAGACTTGCGCACTCCAGCGTTGGAGACTTATTCATTTGGAATTGGAACGTTGAACCTTTGAAACTTCCGGTATTTGGCAATTCCGTAGTTACGCGCTGTTGCAGGTTTGCCTGGGTCGGTGTGTGTGTGTGTGTGAGCATGCATGCGTCGGGCACACAAAAACATCAAATGGGACATGTGTGCAATGATGCGCAAGTCCACCTGCAAGCCTCGCTCCAAGTCGGGGCGCACGCCCGCAATCACACCTGGTGTCACAGGTGCGGCACAAGAAGACATGGCAAGAACCAGCAACCCTGCAACTTATCATCCATGCTAGGCATTGATGCCGAGACACACATCTGGCTGGCCTCTTTGAGCCTTGGTGGGCCGAACTCCTCTTTCACATGCTTTCACCCACGCTGCCCGACGCAAGAAAAACTCAGCGCTGCACGTCACGCAAACGCTGGTTGTCCCGAGCCACCCGGGAGACTTCGAGGAGCAAGCGCTCTTTCTCCGCCAGCAGCTTCCTGGATGCATTACATAATTGACCATGGTCAATGGGGTGGCATGGCTGTTTTGGTTTGGGCTACCCAGTCATTATATAGTTGTTCACGCCTGTCGAATGATTCAACTGATTCAACCGGTGTCACCGTGGAAGACAGTGGAAGACCTGTGCCCGCAGACAGTGTTCACGCCTGTTCTCTTCGGCCAGACGCTGGCTCACATCCCAATTCGCCGGTTCTTCTTCAGTGTTCGGCGCTCCTTTGCTGTGGAGTGGGGGGCCCACAGAATATGAGGCATTGAAAATTTGCACGAACACTGCTCTTGATGCGTTTCTTGTTTAGGTAAGGCATGCCCACCGTTGTACACATTAAGGACTTACAGTAATTCATCGATTTCAGCCAAGGCGCTTGGCAATTGCGCTTTTAGCCTTCTATTCTCAACTTGTAGGCGTGCTACCTGACAGGGTCATGAAAACAATGAACCTACAATTTCGTCAATGCATTTTGAAACTCAGGTCACTTTCCAAAACAGGAGGCTTCCAGCACCACTCCCATACAACGTATTAGTGTTTTGGAGTTGCATGGAAGTGATACCTCGTGGGCAAGGGTTCATGAAATTCGCATTTGATGTGGACAAGTGGTTTGATGGATAAACAATACGAGTAGCTTTTGTTTGAATGCAATGATGATGGAGGAGTAAGTCACTGGGACAAGGATGGCCACAGCGCCTCCTGCTGCAACACTACAAACCGCTCCTTGGGGATCAGCTCACGCTGCCTGCCAGATCTTGAAGGATGTGGGGGTGGACCAAGGAAGGGTGGTCGTTGCGGACGAAATAAACAAAGTCTAGCAGCAAACCAGAACCAGTAACACACCAGCGGACCAGCAGCAACCAGCAGCAGACCAGCAACAAAGCAGCAGCAAAAGCAGCAGACCAGAAGCCGCAAACCAGCAGCAATCAGCAAGCCCAAAGCCGCAAAACAGCGGCAAAGCTGCAGCGGCAGACTATGAGCCAGCAAGAGCATGGGGAGCAACAGTCGTCAGTCACAGGATGAACATGAGTGATGAGTGGGAACATGCGTGAAAAAGAGCATGAGGGCGAGGGTGCAGGTCAAAAAATAATGTCGAGGAGGAGGAGGAGGGGTATGAATGAAGAGGATGAAGGTGAGCTGCATGAAGAAAAAAGAGGTGTATGACGTCCAAGCTCAAAACGAATCCAATCACATCAGGACGTGGCACATCGGGTGAAGAATCGCCGGCTCGTGACAGCGCAACTGCGCAACTTGATTGATACTGGCATCGGGTATGAAGACCAAAACACTGTAAGTAGCCTGAGTTGCTCAATGCTATCCAAAAATGAATTCATCCAGCGTGACTTGGGAGCAAGACCGAACATCAAGCAGACCCACAGCATTGAATTAGTTGCCAAAAAGACCAGTGAACAGTTGACCTAGTCTGGGAAATGATCAGCAAGTTCAATGATGAGGATTGTACCTTAAGCTGCAGCTAAAGCTATTTGAACTCAGGTTGCCTGAGGCAACCGTTCGTGAATGGGGTGTTGTCACGGCATCAACCTTTCTGTCGTTCTCGGTGGTCGCCGTATCATTAAAAAACGCATCTAAGAATTAGATGATGTGTGTACACATATGTTCTCCTCCGCTGGGGGGCCTCCCGGCATCCCTCACTGGCCGCAGGTCAATGACAACCTTTATGAAGTATAAATTTGACATGTATTGTGATTAATAGTCATATAAACATATGCACTCGGAACGCTAGCGGGAGAGAGAGTGAGAGAAGGTAAGAAACACAAATAAGTACATAAGCTGGGTGGTTCTTCAGTCCTTGCGGGGAATGTCACACAGAACTCTTGGACGTGCATGCAAGCCACACATATAAAGTTTGCTTCTGTTGCAGCCTGCCGTTATTATAAGTATCATGATTTCAAGCTATTGGGTTAGAGAAGAAAAACTAACTCTGTCCATATAGGTTCCATACATAGCCTGTTTGACGATGTACTAAGAGGTACTAGCCCCGGCCCAGAAACAAAAGCCAGGATTACTACCAAGAATTCTGTGCAATCTTGGTTCTTGGTTCCAAGTAGGTGCTAGTACCTCTTAGTACCTGCCACTTCTGAGCTATTGTTGTGATACCTCTTCTGGCGCACCACCGGAAACAAAAGATATTCGCAACTCCTGAATTAGTTGTGCCTCCTCCTATGTCAACTTGATGACGCGAACAAAATCTTAGTGTAAGCAGGAGGCAAACTGAATAGGAACACAAGGACCTCACTACCAAGCGGACAGACTAACCAAAAGGCTTCTGGAAATGAACAATGTGTTTGCTAAAAAATGGGTGTGTATATGTGTGTGCATGTATGGAGTCATTATAGACCCTCAAGAGCACTATATGTGCAAAATGGATGCTCTAAAGGAACTTACTTGTTCAAAGGGCTTGGGAGACACATCTAAACTCAAACAGACCTTGGTTTAGGTAACCATCAGGGTTGATCAAAAGGTCCGCACTGCTTTTTGGAAGGTGCTGTCCATAACGGACCCTTTCAGGAGCAAAATTTTTGCAAAGGAAACAGCATGCTGATAAAGAAGCAGGCCGAATAAAGGAAACTTCACCAAACGGATGAGGTCATACAGTGCCACAGGGCGAGGCCCGCGCGAAAGATTTTCAAAGGACATCAACATTCTGGAAGCGCGAAGCCGTAAGATTATAGGTTATAAAAGAGTTGGTTTTTGCGAGAAAGCACCTTTGTAAGAGCCAGGTGTGGATATAAAGTATGGTACCTGCGACCTCTGCAAGAACTGAAATGTTCCTGGAGGCTTTTGTGCACGAGCTGGTTGAGCCCGAAGAGTGCCCTCCATGGCCCGGTCGAACGGGGGTTTGTCTATGTCCCTGCGCCCGGTAGTCCGTAGAGCACGAAGGAGCCTTAGCGCAAAGGTAAGTTCAGACACTTAAGACCTGACGACTTGGTTTGATTATTGACCAGGCTGAACGCCATGAGTGGCCCACAGCGGGCCAGAGCCAGAGCAGGCTGAATGCCAGAAGTAGGCCACGGCGGCCGTAGTTCTTTTGGTCCGTTGGGACCGACCCAGCCTTAGGTGCACACACAGCACTTTCCTTGATACACAAACGCGGCGAGGTCCACCTAGGTTTGCTTAATGAGGTTTGGTTTCATTTGTTTTGTTTTGTTTTGGTCTGATCCCCCTTTCGCACACACTTCTTTGCCTCTTTCCTTTCATGTCTCTCTCCCTTCACACCTTTTTTTCTCTTTTGCGCGCACATCGGTCCGGCCCTTAGTGAGGTGGCCCAGGTTTTTTACAATGAGGTCTGGCTCGCCGGCTGTCCCTGTACACTTGGCTTCCCCTCCATCGCAGTCACATACCTTGCTTGGTCTTGTCTGGTCTTCCTTTCATGTCTTCTCTGCTTGCCCCTCTTGCGCGCACATGTGTCACATGTGCACATGCATTTCCTTCCTTCCGTCCGTCCGTCCTTCCTTCCTTCCGCCCGACCCTAGCTCGCTCAGAAAATTCTGCCCGTCCCGAGGGGTACCACTTTTGTGCAGGGGGGCAAGGCCTCCAGCGATGAACCTTGTCCAACGAAGCTAAATCGCTGGAGGGGAAGCGAATGGAGACGTCCATTCGTGGGAACTTTTGACCACGCTGCTCCACCCTTGATTTGTTTCATGGTGGTTTTGCATGCTACTCCCCACAACAGGTTTCCCTCCGCATTGCAGCAACACTGCCGAGTTTACGGATATTTGACGCCGCCGGGCATACGGAGAATAAACCCCCGCCGGTTTCTATAACCCCCCCTCTAATTAGGGTAACAGAAGGAAATGGAACTTGAACTCGACACACTTGTGCGTCGGTGCCTTTCCTTCTGTTGTCCCTGTTCTGGCTACTCTACCCGGGCGGTTTAAGACTAAAGTCCCGCTCCCTAGCTACTGCACGTAATTCATTTCTGCTAAGTAGTCAGAAACTAAAGTGCTAAGTAGTCATTCACACACATGGACACACACATGCACATACATCGCCTCTCTGCCCCCCCGATTTCTCTCTTGCGCTTTCTTTCAGGCTCGTTAGGTTGTTCTTGAGGCTCGTTTCCCTGCCCCAGTCAAGGGCTAAGTAGTCACTTTTTCCGCTACTCCTACCTTTCCTTCTTGCCCTTTTCGCTTTGCTCTTTCTGTTTTTCTTTTTCTTTCCTAAGGCTTTTTAGGTGCCTATTTAGGTTCTGCGCGAGAGCGCCGCGAAGCGGCCTTCTGTGTGTGTCACACCCCGTCCCGAGGGGTACCACTTTTGTGCAGGGGGGGCAAGGCCTCCAGCGATGAACCTTGTCCAACGAAGCTAAATCGCTGGAGGGGAAGCGAATGGAGACGTCCATTCGTGGGAACTTTTGACCACGCTGCTCCACCCTTGATTTGTTTCATGGTGGTTTTGCATGCTACTCCCCACAACAGGTTTCCCTCCGCATGGCAGCTGCTGATCGCCGCTTTCGTTGAGCGCTTTTGCAACATTTGTTCAACATTCTGTTGATCGCGGACTCAGCCACCTTGCAGTTCCATCGTTCATTCTCCGAGGAACAGAGGTCACAGAAAACCCATTGTCTAAGTGTGACACCCTTATATTCACAGGGGGCCTTTTGCAGGGGGCCATCCCTCTCACCATTGGTGGATGGCCAACGAAGAGGCCAATGGTGAGAGCTGTAATCGTACCTGCACTTTTCAGTCTTTGGTCAAGTCTGTCAGACCAGGTTTCCGATGGATTGAACGCCGGCACTCGACGTGAGCTTTCTTGTCCAAGTGTTTGCCAATCTCAAGTGTTTCTTTGATGCCATGTTGTGCCTTGAAGTAGGCAATCAAAGGTGGATTTTTCATGATTTTTCAGTATGCTCTTGCCTTGTTTTACTTGTACTCAAAAAGACTGTACTGATCAACGACAGGCTGAACCTGCGGAAGCGGAAGCTGAGCCAACCAAATAGCGATGGCCTCCAACCTTGTCGAGATGGCCTCCAACCTACTCTTCTCTTCCTGTTTTACTCAGACTTAGGCAATTTTTTCACCTAGGTTCCGTGTGGCATGAGGCATTCATTTCCGTACGCATTTCCCGAGTGTGGTCGTGTCTTATGGATGTAAAAATAAATGTGGACTTATATATATATATATATACACATATTGTAATATACATGTGCAAGCAGCATGTGTGTCATTTGCATTGTGTCGCGGGTGCAACACAATGAAAGTCGGCCATGCCTGCTTTTCTCAACCCTTCGGACATCCTTCGATGCCACATCTGTAGTATCCTGGAGAGCTCTTTGGAGAAGTTCACTGAGAACAAGTCCTGCAATGTGCCTCATGCTCTTGGCCATGGGACATCCCCACGGCAATGCAAATAGCTGTGAGCCAATGTGGCAAGCACCATTGAGATCATAGTGTGCAGGCCATGTGTGACACCAGCAAGGATACTCATGTTCTGAACTTGTCTTTTCTTGCCAAGCACACCAGTTGTTCCCAGCCGTCAGCCGCTACTCACAGTTACAAGAAATCAGCAATGGCTCACAGAAATACACATTTCTTGGCAATTTACGGCACACAGTATTGTGGAGCGGCTGCCAGGCAGGCGCCTAGAAAATGCCAGCCTCCGATGGGACATCAAGCGTTTCTGATGTGAAAAACCCTGTCACAACTGAAAAATCAACTCCCCTGTCACACATCGAATCGAACTCAGGCACCTGAAAGTTTGGTCCGTTTGGTGTGATTGCCAAAAGTCACTTTTGCATATATACAAAATATTGGGCATACAGCTTCCCATTCCCTGGGCCCAGTGGATGATGATGGCTTGCCTTGCTCTAGAAGAGTAAGAATTGCTTGCCGCTGTTGCAGGCAATAGGACACACAAAAAAGAAAGAAGAAAAACTATACACACATATATATATATATATGAGTATATTATATATATACTATTTAATAGGCAAGTATGCCAGTCATTTAACATTCTGGAGTCTGTTTTGCACCTCAGCACCCCGTACTTTCTAATGCCCATTGGATCTCTGTGCGGTTTGAATGTTCGGCAGCGCAATGGCCAGGCAAAGCGCTTACAGTACTTGCCTTCGGGGCTAGCGATTGCAGCACTTCGCGGTGCATGACTTTGGGCCTGCAAGGCCTGCCTCGCGTGCAGGTTCGGCTTCGCAGGGGCCGAAGCTGCCAGCTCGGCATGAAAGGGCGCATAGGGCAAAGTTCGATATGAGAAACGAGTCTTGGCAGGTATGTTCAAAGTGCCTCCTGCAAAAAAGTTCCATGAGAACCACCCTCCCACAGTTGGAAGGTGTTCTCTGGCAAGCCCATGACCCTCAGCTGAGTGAAACGATGCTCGTTCGAAACATTAAAAGAATTAGATATGCCCCGTGTTTGCAGTCTCAATTCGAAGGACAAACGAGCTATGAGTGGCTGATTTGTAGCGAATTGCTGGAGTCAGTGCTTTTGGGCACAAATCCAGCAAACCAGCTGTGCCGGGCACAAAGGCCCCATTGAGTGAGATGCAGTGAAAGGATGGCAAGGATTGCGCAATCCTGCCAGCTGGCATTGCAAAGCCCTGGACCGGAGCAAACCTGGCAGATCAATGATGAACATTATGTAATTTTTTTTATTGTTCTTATAGTTATTAATGTATAACCAAAGGACACCTCGCAATGCCAGCTTGAAGCCGCTTTGAAAAGGGTGGCTGAAAGCGCTCAGCAAGCAGAAGTTGCAGCTTGTGCTGTCAGCCCCTCAAATCTCAGAGAAATGCAGCCTCAAAGCGGCAGAAGCACTCAAATAGGCCAGCAACTTATTACATCATAGTATGTAGATTCCGACAGCATGCGACGTGCGACCCCTCTCACTTGTGAAAATGTGCTTTCTGGGTTTGAAGCATCCTGCCTGTTGGCAAGAGTCTCATCTTTGACATCATTTGCCAGATTTGCCAGCTCATTGTGCTGGCTTCTGGCCCTGAGCCGCAACCTGTTTGCCAAAAGTGATTCAATGCCCGCACTGTTGACCACAGCCATCTTTATGCGTCAAGTTTTCTCATTCGGGCGGTCACCCACGCAGGGACGAGTTTGCGTTGCAGCTCGGCATCCATCATAGCCTTAGTTGCGTGCTCTTGCTTGAGAAGAAACAACAACAAGCAAATTCAGGAGCTTAATGATACTTGTGTGCTATGGCTATGAGCTATTCATCTGTTTGAACAGCATGTGTATCCTCGAGGTGCTTAACTAAGTGCCTTGCCAATTCCTCCTTCGAGAAATTGAAGAGGTGTTCTGGCAACGGTTTGGTGCCTCAACGTGATCGTGGTCAGATGGGTGAGGGTCAAAACCTGGGCACCCGGGTTGTTGACCCCCCGAAAATGAGCAGATTCCTCTATAAGGGAGGTCAAGCTACCATGGTTTGGTTGGGAAGGTTTTGACTCACAGCCAAATAGCTCGAGGTGTTCTCGTGCCTACTTACACAGTGGGCCGTCTGTTCTCGTGGATCCGAGTCGTCCGTCCTCGAACGAGGACGGACGGCGCACGCCCTTTGGCATAAACAAAGAGAATTCTGAAAGGTCGCAAGTGCATTGGCATGGTAGAAATGCATTCCTTTACAAAATGGTATTGGATGCGCGGAGGAGGGTTGAGATACAATGGCAGACAAGCATGCAAATGGCGCGACAAAAATCAAATAAAACCTTTGTAAGCCAACGAGGAGGCCTTTCAACAAACACCTGTGGATTCTATAATCTCATGCATGTAAGGTATGCGTGTATTGTAAGGGTCCCTCCCCCTCACATTGGCATGTTCAATGGTGTGTGACCAAACCGTTTTTGTTTGAGCTTGTGGTAGCTGCGGTTCCCGGTTTCCATTTTCACTCTCCCAGCATAGCATTTGCAATTTGCGACAGCCGCATAGCTCCACTTCTGGGGCATAGAAAAACTGTTGTCACGATCTGAAATCATAGTGATTTTGTAAGCGCTGTGGCCGTGCTGCAGGGTTGTGCTGCTTCGCTGCATCCGACTTCATGTCACTAATGCGAAGTTCACAGTTTTCCTCCAAGGGTTCGGGATTATTGTCATTGCTCACATACTTCAGAATATAAACGCAATTACTGAAAGCAACATCTCAACATCTCAAGCAAAATGAGAAAATCCAACAGTGGCACTAGCAGTTAACAGAACATGTGCTTTGCCCATCGCTTTCAATCAAGCACCCGTTTCGGACAGGTGTTAGGGCTCCACGCTACTAATGCGTGTGCTTGGATCCCGAAGGTCATCAAAGAGAGCATGAGTGCAACACCTGCAAATCGAAAAGCTATCAGAAAACGATTCTGGCTTGAGGACAAGAAACATATCAATCAACGTGGAATAGACTTCTGCAGTCTGCAGGCCCCAAAAATGTAAACTTGGGGCAACACTGCGGCCGAAGAGAAAAAACACATCTCCCCTCGTCTCCGCAAACAGTTCACTCTTGTCAACGGGTGTGAAACAACATACAGCAGATTGAAGATTAACCAAAGGAGATTGAAATCGACGGGAACTACGACAGGACATCACACCCCCCCCGGATGTTCTCCCGGTCTTCGACCCGGGGAGCGGACTGCAGACCAGATGGTCGGAGTTTCGGGTCATAGACCTTCAGCTTCGCTCGACTGGGTTCGTCTGGGTTCGTCTTCAGCTTTTTCATGTCTTTTCTTCTCGCAGTGAACGCGCACAAAACAAATGCAAACTCATCAAATCAGCCACAAAGGCTCTATTGCGTGCAGTGATCTCTTAGGCTCGAACTAGCAGCTTGGAAATGTAGTCCACTGCGTCAGCAGAAGTGCGCGCACGGAAAACCTATCACTTGGTTCGTCATCTTTTCAGCGTGTGCCATGACGGCTTGATCTACACCGGCCTTGTGCCAGGGGTGCGGCTTGATCTGCGGGAACTTAAACCTTGAACGATTCTGAAACGCAAAGTGGCTCGTCCGAACTTGCAGTGACCCTGAGTTCATCAGTGACCCTGCTCTAAGACTGGTTGGCCGTCTCAACTCTAAGACTCTAAGAACTGGCAAGTGCTGTGGCCCTTAGTCTATCTTGGAGCAAAATGGCACGAATGAAAGTGTGGCGCCCGATAGCGCACGTTTTTGTTTCTCCTGCACTGGTGGGGGGATCTCCCAGCTACCTCCCTCTGGCTTCTCACTACCGCAGCAAAACCTGCGTGAAGACATGCTCCGCTCCAACCACTTTGCAGCTAACGCTTTGTCTACCTCTTGCAAGGCAGCCAACGCCGTCGAATATGCACGCTCAGCAGATAAAATGAAGTTCTGCAGCTCTGACGCCCCCCTTCTCGAGACCATGTATGGCCAGAAAGCAGCGGTAAACATTGAAGGAATTCCTCTCAATGTCATCATAATAGTCAGCCAAATCATCACCAATTTCCACCAAGATTTCAGAGGTTGCCAGGAAATCCATGTGTGCCCTGTTCACAGCCACGCCTCTCATATTGTAAAGCAATAAGTTCATAGCGCGATAATCGAATGACTTCAATCGCAGCGCCTCTTCAACCTCATGCTGCTGAATTGAATCCTGCACCGCCAAAGCCGAACAAATCTTTCGCTCAAGTGCCCAGAAACGTGCTCCACACTGAAATTCCTTTTCCAGTTCTAGACTCATCCAGGAACGTTCCTGCAGCACCTGTCTCAACGGCACAAAGGGATCGTCCTCCAACCCCGAAGAAGACCTCTGCTCAGGATTTAGAAAGTCCTCATTTGCTTGGTCCAAGTCATAGATGTGACTCTCCATAAATCCCAAAAATGGAAGATACTTGAGAATATCGGAAGTTGATCCTGCGTCCAAGTCATGAAACATGTAGTATGAGTTCATGAAATCCTCCAGTGCCGACTGTGCCAAATCTACGCCCTCGATGGTCACATGGCAAGCGCAGGACACCGGCGCGGACGTCTGCGCTGCCATGTCTGCATCGCTTTCTGGTTTCTCCCTCGGCTCGCGCGGAGCAGATCCAGCGGCAGAAACCTCACTGAGGACTTGGAACAACTGTTCATCGACCAAGGGCAAGAAGGCTTGCAAGACTCTCAGACATCTCAAGGTATCAGAAGGCCCGAAAGCACGTTGCATCTTCAGGAGCACGTCCGCAAAAAGACCAATGGAGTACTGGCCGCTTGCAGGCCCACTAAGTCCACTAAGTTGTCCATTCTGCAACTTTATGAGCAACTCGTTCTTGTTGCGAAGCTCGTTTAGCTGCTCCATCGGATCATCGCCAGCCCCAAGATGGTTTCAGGTGACTTGGAGACAAAGTTGAATTTTACACCAACCAAATCTGTGACACGTCTTCGTCGTACGTTTTCTCTGCTGTCTGGTTAGAACAACTCTTGCTTCAAAAAAGGAATTGCATGGAATTGCAGCTACAGCTGTTACACCCGTCATGCATTGCGAGTTGCACGAATGCAAACATGCACTCACATATTCTGTGGATCTCTCTTGATATTGCTTTTGGCTTAGTTGCGTTATGTGCTGAAATGAATGTAGTTCGAAGTCAAAGCTGGATAGTGCACCACCGGCGCGGTCTCTAAGGCACAATGATGCTTGACAAGGGCAAAGCAACAATAGTGGCAACATGTGGCAACTAGAAAGACTTCGGTGACTCAACACATAAAAAAGCATAGATCTGCCAGGTGGCTCCGTGTAGTTTGGATTCATGGCCATCAGTTCTTCACGCGTCGGCGTGCCCAGAACCTGCAAGATTGAGTTTTCTCGAAATCATCCACCAATTGAAACCGCGAAGCAAAAACAAACATCTTTGAAATGCATGAAGATTATGAGAGAGAGAGAGAGAGGAAAAAAAAAACATGAGTTCGGCAAAAGAGCCTTGATGATCTCGACCAATTGGTCAACTCCGCTCTCTCCTGGGAAGATCGGGTGTCCCAGAATCAGCTCAGCCTGAGTGAAGCAAACCTTTTTGAACTGAGCTCAGCCCACATGCAGAAAGCAGAGATGCCACTGCTTTCTAAACATGCCACGTGCGGGTATGTGGTTAAAATCTTGAGCCCAAGCTTTCTGGCTCAATCGATCTAATACGGCTAAGAACTGCACGGACACGCAAGCCATGGACCAGATGTCAATCACCTGGTGACCGCGAGAGTTTTCGTCAGAGAAGTCTCCCAAACACACGCGCTACCATCGTGGGCCCACCTGCTAGAAAACATATAGTGGGTCATAGACGATAAGACGGTCTAATAGACGGTCTAATAGTCAAATGCCATAGAATCATAGATGTCTACAGTAATAAATCATAGACGGTCTAATAGTAAAATACCTTGATCGGCTGACTGTGTGCTTCCTTGATCTGCGGTCTGCAGGATCGAATGGGAAGCTGCAAACATGCTAGGTCCCCTACGAAGCCATAGTCCGTCGCACCAAAAATTAGCTCTGGCGCTCGGTAGTACCTGGAACCTTCGAGTTCCACAATGGCATATTAAATGGGATGCTGTATGCTGCAAAATGGAACTGTCCAAGGATGCGAAAGTGATATACTTCCTGAAATACATTGAAATACACCAAGACATGAGTGAACACGAATCCAGTGGAACCAAGGAGCAAATGTACGCAACGTTTGGCTCGCCCTTCACAAGCGGTTTGGCCGAACCGAAATCACAAATCTTCAGCGCGTGTGTGTGACCTCAGCCATGTTCTCTCTCATGGCCGTTTCAATGCATGTGACTGGGCCTTTTTCAGGGGGGCGTTCAGCTGTGAAGGGGTAGAGGGGCTAAGTGCAGGGTAAGAAAAGTGGGTAAACTAAGTAAGCCCCCAAAGGAGCTTACTTAGCTATCTCCGGTTCTTCAAGGTTCCAAGGAACCCTCGCTCCGGCTAAACAGATCGCTCGGAGGATGATTTCTTGCGAGGGACTGAACATGTGCAGTTATCACACTTGGCCACCAACAGTAGCTGTTATACCAGCAGTATGACCATGTATGACCTATATAACTATATATATATAACATTATATAACTGTATGACTATGTGACTATGTGTAAAAATTGCCCAGTGGTGCTGCTGCCGTATTCAGGGCATTGAATGTGAGATTTGATTTGTTTTGTTTGGCCCAGGTGTGGGTCAAGAGACCTTGCTACCCGCAGACTTGTACAAAGGCCCGGCCTGCACTCTGAACTGGCCAGACAGAGTTTGGTCCCCTTTGATAAGGCCCCTTCAAGGGGTGTGTTGAAGGGGAGCCCATGTTTCCATCTCTTTCTTCCATTAGAACGCGAACATCTAGAGTCTAGAGGCAGTGTCAAAAGAAGAGGCAACACAAAGACCGCACTTTGGAGCAACTCCAGCCTACAAAGAACCACGACGACGACTGGAGTTGCTCCAAACAGGTCGGGCTGGCGATGAAGTTGCACCGAGCCGTGCTAAAACGATGCTTGAAGGCAAGGCCAAAGGTCCAGCAACAAGTTGAATGTCATGAAGTTCCACGGGCCAAACTGTGAACACTGACATGAAGCGCTCGCTTAAGCCTCTTAAGGCAATTCTTGTCACCTTGATGTGGTGACTGTCACGGTGGCGGTGACTGGCTGTGAAACTACGTGGTTTGAGATGTTGAGCATTCAAAGCGCTCTGACAATGGATTACCCATTAGATCAATTCCGACAACATTGTTCGTTTGTGTGCTTCGGGCCGCAGAATCCGATGTTCGACTGAACTGTGGAAAAAAAAAAGGAAAAATACGGAAAGCAACTCGCGAAGGCATCACAGGCTTAGGGGATACCCAGGGGGAGGGAGGGTCATCCGCTAGTCTGGCACTCATGCACCTAAAAAAGGACGTTTAAGTTCAAGAGATGCAAAAGAGAGGAGAGAAGGACTTTCAAAAAATGCTTTTGTTTCATCTACACTATGTCATGTAATTAGACTCAGACATCTTTCGATCACCCTCGTTTCCGCGGATACAACGTTATCTATCTTAAGTGCTTTGCTGGGGATCTCGCTGCTTGGCGCTGCCTCTCTTCTCACCGAGAGAAGCAGCGCCGCTTGCAACCGTCACTGAGGCTGCCACCGTCCACAAGCAGGTTCTGAGGCTTGATGTCTCGGTGACAAATGCCCACCGCATGGATGTATGCCTGGACGGCGTCCAAGGAGCGCCAATGAGGTCCGTACTTTGGAAGAGAGGGGCCGGTGGGTGCCTTACCTGTTTGTACGCTTGAGGGCATCCCCTCAATCAATCAACCAAGGGCGTAAAAGTCTTCGTCTGCACAAAGCACGTGGCTCAGTTACGGCCAAGCCAAGCAGCACAAGCACGTGCCATTTGATAGGAGTAGAGCTGCACGAAAATATGCGGCACGGGCCTTGGTGGTCAAAGTGTCTGAGATGTGCCTAACATTTTTTTAAAAATCTACATCGACCAGGAACGCACTTCGCATTGACTTCGCACTACTGCGCATCCAAACTAGAATTCACTAGTCAAGATGCTGCTTCATCTTTGTGTAGTGCTTCATCACCTCGCAGGCGACGAGGCCGAAGTGACGTCCCAAAATGAGAATTTTGGGCAGGAAAAGGAGGGGAAAAGAAAAACATGTGGTTCTTCCGACAGTGGCCGTTTAGTGCAAAATGAACTGTATAAGTAGCATGAACATGGCGTTTCATGTCATATCAAGCACATTCCAAGACTTGGACCCGGTAGACTGTGTCTGAACAGTACTCCATAACCACCTGAGCTCGCCGGAAAGAGTTTCCAGGAGTTGGTGTAGCGGTTTCTGAAACGTCCACGGCCAAGGCGCATTCAAGTAGGTTTCCCCCGGTTTGTCCCCAGAGGTATAGAAAGCCTCGGAAAATTGCGTTGGTTTGCCATATATATATATATTAATAATCATCTTGGCTCTTCAAGGGGCCCCCACATGCTTCAGTTCCACCACATTTGGGTGCTTCAACTCCTCGTTTTCCAATGCAAGATTCTGTGCAAACCACCAGTTATTCAGAGATCTTGGACAATGAGACAAAGAGAAATGCATCGTGATCCTTCATGATCTGCAGCTCACGATTCTTGTATCTCTTGTCTTGGAAAACCTCAGCATTGAGAAGCCCTGAAACCCATGAAAATCGAACGATGGCAGTTGCATCAAAAACGCCCGAGTTTTGGGCCTTCTTGATGGCGACCTTGTCACAATGGACTACCAAGTGGCTGACTCAGTAACCCTTATTGACATTCCTGACTAAAACCGTTGAAGCAGCATCAAAACGTAGACGTACCGGTCACTGCGTGACCAATAAAGGACCAACCATGCAACGGACAACACCGATAATGTTGTGGTGATCAAGGAGGCGAAAAGGCCTCATATAAACAAAAGCCACGACACATGAGAGAGCTCTTGGAACGCCTGTTTACACACACAGTGTGTCCCTCTGTTGTTTCCTACAGGTGTCGGTCAGTGTGGTGGAACAACGCGATTGACATAAGCGACCATTTGCCGTGTCACATGGTTTCACCATGTTTGTTGGGCTTCGAGGGTTCCCAAAGTGCGTCAGTGGTTGTCATTGACTCGTTTTGACTGTTGTTCTGGGAGGAGACACTGATATGACCCTTCTGTTGTCCTGGCTGGTCTACATTCTTCAAGATGTGGCTGTTTTGACCGGTGGAGTCCCTCGGGGACCCTGAGGGTTAATGCCTTTTCAGTCAATGACAGTGTCCGTGCCTTCGCTCACGCACCCGGACAAGTCTACAATTTTTCACCTGAAAGTGTCGGCTGGGAAAAATGATGATGATGATGTTATATAGAATGTAGGAACCCGCAGGCGGGTGGCGCGGAGTTTTCGCGCAGGGTCCCTACAGTGTCCGAACACAGTCCCGGGAGATGTGCACGTATGTGACGCTATGCGAAGCAAAGGCAATTGCGAAAGCTTGTGAAGAAAGTGGCCTGTTTTCTGCTTGAGCCCATGCCA
Organism: Durusdinium trenchii; assembly: GCA_963970005.1. NCBI lineage: Eukaryota > Dinophyceae > Suessiales > Symbiodiniaceae > Durusdinium > Durusdinium trenchii. The sequence continues at coordinate 22,277 of CAXAMN010022206.1, read as the reverse complement.
TATTACATGGTGAGACCGTGAGACCTCACAAGACAAAATACAGAGGTTGAGTGATGTTGAGTGTGCAAAAATAACAGCAAAAAATCCAAACCCGTGGAGGGGTTGTTGGTGGGGTCGTTCGTTGGGATTGTGGATTGTGGTCGAAATGCTGCTGCGTCATGCATGAAACCGTTTGTAGTGTAGAGGTTGGTCAGCCGCTCTTGACATTGAACCTTGGTTACCTTGGTTGGCGTTGCGTCCTTCGGATGATGTTACGTCAGATGTGGGAACATGGGCGGGGTGGAATGGAACCAATTTGGCGGGATGTTCGGACATTGCCCGCCAAGGCTTGGAAGGGCCAGCTCCAGGCCAGGTCCAGGGCCCAGGGCCAATTCCACAGCCAGGACAAAATCTTCCAGAACATGTTGCTTGCTTGTGGAGGGGGTGATGAGCGGACCAAGGCAACTCTCATGGGACGGAAAGACGGGTCCCTTTTGCAAAGCAGCTTGTGAACCTTCAGTCGGACAAAGACCAAAAATGTCTCCCAAGGTCTTCAATCCACCAAGTGGTCTTTTGCCAGCATGTGAACTTGTTGTTGTTGTTGTCGTTGTTGCTGTTGTTGTCGTTGTCGTTGTCGTTGTCGTTGTCGTTGTCGTTGTCGTTGT